>CM035788.1:22798987-22911966 GCA_020466265.1 Siphamia tubifer | reverse complement strand
GAGAGAGAAAGAGAGAGAGAGGGAGAGAGAGAGGGAGAGAGAGAGAGAGGGAGGAGAGAGAGAGAGAGAGAGAGAAAGAGAGAGAGAGAGAGAGGGAGAGAGAGAGAGAGAGAGAGATGCTAAGAAGACATCTAATAAGAGGACATCAACCAAAACTTAGAAACAGATTTATATATATTTTTTTTGTTTTGTTTTGCTAATAATTAAAAAAATGAAATAAAAACTAATTCTTACAAAAAGATTTATTTTGTACTATAAATTCACCATAAAAATATATATGTTTGAGTGATTTTGTATCATTTGTATCTGAATTCCAAACTTGGTAATAATTACATTGGTCTACAAGCAAAATGCCTTCAGAATAAAATTATTAAAACTGTACAAAGTTTTAGTCACTAATAAAGAAAAAGTCCAAATGCTGGTTGGCTGTAATTTCTGAGATACAGTCTTGAGTCAAAATGTGAAATTCTGAAAATGATAGAATGGTTTTACTGAAAATTAATATTTGTCTCAGAGCTACAAATCTACAATAAAACTGTCTGTACATTATAATACATTAACTTTACAGTTTCTAATAAAAATATTTATAAATCTATAAATATATTTAAACAAATATATGTGCAACATTTTATCAACTACCACATTTGTCATTTGATGTCAAATTCATTTTATTATAGTATATAATATTATTCACATTTAATCTAATTTCCAGGTAATTTATTTAAAAAACAAAACAAAAACAACAACAACTGTAAACTCATTTACAGCTCTCATTTAGCTCCAAATAGATAAGGTTTTGATGCAAATATTTCCATCAGGGGCTTAGGTGCTCGATAACATCACAATTAAAGTTCTTTTTGGCGGGTGGGGGGTCTGCAATCAGATAATTGCCTACAAACACACAACAAATTAAGGAGTGGCGGCTTTTCTAATTAACATTTAAAATCACAAGTGATTTAATTAATATGCATCAGTGTATAAAATTGTCCTGACTACAGTACATACTGCAGATGACTTGATATTTCATCATTGTGGCAAAAACACACAGGCAGGACTATGATGACACACTTTCAGGTGGAGACAGGACAGACGATGATGCGATTCTTCAGCATCACACTAACTACCAAGAAGATGAAGTATAGAAGCAACATGATGAAAGCCAGTACTTTATTTATCTTCCATTTACAGGATGCAGTGGAGATGATGATGAACAGGAGTGGGAGGAAAAGAAGCACAGTTGCACAGATGAGTCCGTTACTGCTGACCAGCACTGGAGTCAAACCATGGATCACCGAATACAGAAGGCACGGGACCGGCAGACTTCAGAAAGACAGAATGAGAAATGCATAAATCCAGAAACAAAGTCAAAAGGTTAACTGTGTTTCATTCCCACATTTCTTTTTACAAGGTTCCCATGTGGATTTAAAGGTCAAATCTGCATTTATTATCTTAAAAAATAATCTTAAAAAGGTATTAAATTTGATTTGGTGGGTCTTAATTACAGTAGCTTAAACGTGTTGCCTGTATTGTGTGTCTGAGAAAACTGCAAAGCAAGTAACGTTAGTCTATTCAATTCCACCAGTTCCACCCAGACAATTTATATTGCAATTAGGAACTGTTGTGTCTTCGCTGTTTTGACTCGTGACTTCCTGTTTTATTGTGAAACACAACTCTCCTCTCATTTCAAGTCCCTTGCCACTTCCTCTTGTGTGTTTCCCGCTTGTCTGATTGTCCCCCCATTCCCCATTATTATTATTATTAGAAATGGTCTGTGTCCCTTGTCTTGTGCCAGAGTGTTTCATCCTGTCGTGCATCTCTACCCTTGTTCACATATTTTCAAGTATATCATAGCCTTGTTTCATTATGTTCCTTGTTATGAGTGGTTTTCTGTTTGTACATTTATGACTCCCTTAGTTAAATACATTTTATAGCTGATGTTTTCTTCCTCCTAGTGAGTGATTTTGTGTTTGTTTGTTACTTTTTACATTGGCTGTAATTAAGGTTTATAACTGTTGTTTATCTTCATTGTGAGTGATTTTTGGTTCTTTATAAAATGTTCACAACATTTCATTATTTTCTCAGTTTCCTCTATTTTGGAGTGATTTTCTGTTATTTAAACAGAAATAAATAAATAAATGTCATCCTTTGAATTTTCTGTTATTTAAACAGAAAATCGTAACATTTGGATATATTGTTGTTTTCCTCCTTTTCTGGAGTGATTTTGTGTTGTCCTGTTTAACAGATTGTTTGCAGTCCTTGAGAACCTGTGAATAAATCTGCATCTGAGTCATCTTTTCTGAGTGCCAGCCTGACAGGAACCAATTATTGCTAACTTGGCATTTGGGAAATGACTCACAGTGTTGGAGTCAATAAATATATTTTACATTTCAGGAAAATAAATTTGTACAAAATTCTATGAGTTTTTTTTTTTTTTTTACCAATATGGCTGTGAAGTATTAAAATGTCTTATAAATTCTTACACTTAAGTTGTAGAAACCTGTAGGAACCCTGTTTTAACTGCGACTGTTGTAAAGGAGCTCACCCCATAGTAATGTCAAAGATGTTACAGCCCACACAGCTGGATATGGCAACGTCCCCCAGACCTTTACGAGCCACAATCACACCAATAATGAGGACTGGACTAGAGATCCCTGTAACCACAATGGTCATAAGGCCATGGCTGATGGAAAAAGTCTCATCCACCTACAAGAACAAAAAACAGCCTTCAATGTTGTCAAAAAGCAACAGTTCCTACACAGTAAATTTTGCAGTGTTAAATCAACACTTAGAGAGTTTATTTAACTTCTTCTAGAGTGTATTTGGTCCCATTTTCTCCAAATTAACACTGCAAAATTTACTGTGTAAGAAAAACACTTGCAACATCTATATTGGTTGTTTTTGCAGGGTTTTAAATTGTATAATAATAAAATATTTGTTAGCTAATGAGAATATTTAGGAAATGTATGAAAAAATAGCTGACAAAAAAAATTATTAAGTTACAAAAAATATCTGTACTTCGCGTGACCTGTTAACATGACAAAAAAAATATCACCAAATCAAAAATATGACACTTCAGTGAATCACATTGTCCTCACAAACTAGTTCAAGACATGTACAAAGCAAAGTCACACTAAATATTTCATAGTTTTTGTAGACATTCAAGAAATAAATAGGAATTACTTCTATGTCTTGTTCATGTGTCTGTATATCATTGTTTTATATGCAGATGATTCTACCATTTATCTATTTCATTCTGATATTGGTGGAATTAATGACACTTTAAATTAAATTAAAACTAAATGTGGATTGGATCAAAGAAAATAAATTAATGCTCAACACTGGAGAAGAGTATATGTATGGTGTTAGGATCAAGACACCTGTTACTCCCTAATTTTTGTAAGCGGAATTGTCAGTAAAGTGATTTTTGATTTTTCATCAATATTCCACATGCCAGTCAGGGGTCAGACATTTCCTGTTGCCTGTCTGTAGAACAAATCACATGCAGGCAAGTGTGCAATATAGAGCAATAGAATACACTATCACAGTTTTTAATTTCAGAAATTCAGGCAGTTAACTTTGGTAAAAGGTTAAGAATGTTCATATTTACATCAAGAATAACTGTCTGAGCTATTGTACATCTTATAGTGATGTCATTGAGATGGTTTGTTTTTCTTATGTTTTTTGGGGATCTGTCTTTTGTTTTGTTTCTGTGTTTTGAGTTCATTTTATTAATTCTTGTATTGTTAGTGTAATTGTTTTGCAGTGTGTGTTTGTTGTTGAGATTTGTTTTTTGTATCGCAGTGTTGAGTAGAGTGTATGTACATCCTCTCTGTTTGAGTGAGTTGTGGGAATTTGTGATGCTTTGTTTATGTTGTTGATCTAATGGGTAAAAAAAAAAAAAAAGAATATGGATGGATGGACTGAAACATCTTAAATATTCTAAAGCAGACCAAACATTTCATTGAATGTATCATTTTTTTGACAGTATCTGACCTGGTGGCTCCACCATACAATGAAGTAAGAGTAGACAGTGATCCACAGAATAGACCCCAGAAAAGTAATCATAAACAACTTTCTGGATTTCTGTAAAAAAAAAAAAAACAAAAAAAAAAACACATAGAAATTAACAGGCACAACTAACCCCAGTTGATCTCTAACATGACTGTGGATCTTTACCTGTTTACGAACATCAGGAAGTGTCAGATACAGAGGGATGACTATGGGCAGCAGGATGAAGTACCAGACTTGTTTGCGTCGTGTGTCGGGCCACTTTAAAGACAGAGGCTCATCCTTTCTGTCTTCACTTGACTCATTAACTTCATTTTGATTGGAGCCATCAAAATCTTTCTTGCTGTCATCTTTATTACCCTGAGCATCTCCATCTTCATCCTCTCCTAGAGGCATGCCATCCTTTGAATAGACATTTTGGGTGTTGATCATAATGGAAATCATTACATGATAACACACACATATAAAAACCAAACAGAAGCTCTACACACTGACTCATATATGAACTTGTAGCAGAGATGGGTTTTTTTTGTAAATGCTAAATACACTGGTGCTTCACAGTTTATTTGTGACTGAAAAGCTTTGGTTAATCATATCTGTTTCGCTCTTTAGAAGATAAATGGTGTTTATTATTGTGACTGGAAGTAATTTTAAAACTAGGGATGTACTGATATGTTAGTACGTCAGTACTGGATGACATTTTCTGATATCAGCAAATATCCATATGGGCATATATGACAGCTTTTCAAAAATACAGATGCAGTTGTTTATCTGCCATGTTATTTTAGAGGCTTTTTCATTTATTTGTATATTTGCATTTGTTTTTAACAAAAGATAATGAAGGATGAAGGGGTTGAAGTATTTCATAGATGTATTATTACCAAAGGGGGTTATGTTTTTGCCAGTGTTTGTCTGTCTTATCTGCTGTGTACAACATAACTCGAAAACTTGTGGATGGATTTTGATTAAATGTTCAGGATATGGTGGTAATGGGGAGATGAACAAATTATTAGATTTTGGTGGTGGTGGAGGGGTATCATAAAAAATAAACTCAGGATTGCTTTAAAATCTATATCATAAGTCATAAAACAGTGATGAATAAAAAAAAAGTGGTGCCAGACACAACAAACTCCATCCCTCACAAATGTTTTAGTTCTTAATGGACGTCTCCCTCTCAAAACATGAGCCTATGGATGTGTCCTTTCAAGGTCATATGTCATGATGCTATTTTGGAGGCAATATGTAGTTTCCTATGTATCAATCATAGTAACTGTCTACCTGTGCTCTTTTTGGAAGGTAATGACCATTTTTATTTGAGTGTTTGTTTATATCCAACCAACTCTGTAAAGTCCTGTGAGGCAACTTTGTTATAATATGGGGCTATATAGATTTGAAATCAAATTTGATTTGAAACAAATCTTCTTCATTGACGAATGCATCCAGATATCTGCACCAAATGTATACTGTGGATGCATGTTGGCATGGTGCAGAAGTGTATTGAAAGTATGTTGTCTTGACCTACTTTTTTAAGGTCAAACAGACTTGTGCAGTCATAATATCTGAGTGCTTTCAAATATAAATGTGCATGCAATATGTTTTACACAAAGACAATCTAATCTAAATGATAGGGCAGTAACCTTCAACAGAATCCTACATCATATTTGGCTGGGGGGATTAAACATGTGCAGCATTTTATGATTTTATTTTAAATGTCAGTATTGAGAAAGATTTTTGTGCATCCCTATTTAAAGCATCAAATTGTAACTATTTTTAATTTATGAAGCTGACTTGAATGACTGGCCACACTCACATGGTATTAATTATATTATAAGAAGCTTATTCTGGATCTCATGTAAGTAAAACGTGTAAATAAAACAACACTTACCTTCTCTGATTCCTCCACAGAAATAACTTTGACAACATTCTTGTGTTTGTGCCATTGGGAATTAAAAGCCTTTTCTATTTGCACATCAAACTTCATAAAAATGATATAGAGGGTGTAGCTGGCCACTAGAAGCATGCTCTCCCACCACATTATAACATCATCCAAGAAGAAGATGATGAGAAGGATGAGGTCAAGTATGTAGAAGGATATGTCTCTGAAAAATACCCAGCAGGTCAGATGGAGAACTCCTTGAAAAAACAACGCACACATTCCAATGACAAATAAAATGTTGTAAACTGCTGTACCTACAATGGTGCCAATACTGATTGGAATGTGGATGAGAAGAACCCCAATACACAATGCAAAGAATCTAGGGGCAGAAGCTCCAGCGGCCATGATGGTGGCTCCTGCCACATTGTTGGAGATGCTTAATGTGTCTGTAATTACCCTCAATGCAGGGACATAAAACTGATCACACACAACAATGAGAGATATAATCATGTACACTACACCAATAATGTGGAGGATGACCCAGCCCCTTCTGCGATCTTCAACTGAGAACAGACCTTTAGGATATTTATCCCTCATATGTGGAGCTGCACTGGGAGCTGGAGCTGAAGTGGATCTCTCCTGAGGAAGACCATTGCATTCAGAAATATAATGGACAGTGGTTTTAGCTGGTGGAGAAGGAGGTTCATTGGGAGAAGAAACTTTAACATCTGAAGTTGCATGCAGAAGTTGCACCATGCTTCTTTGTGGTGTTGTTTGATTTATGGACTCTGTGAATGGTTCCTCTTCTGTCAAACCCTCTCCAGTCTGAGGTATTTGCCAAGAGGAACATGAGAGCACAACAAAGACAAGGAAAACATCCAGGCGCAGCTTCATTTCCTATATAGAAGCAGAAGTGACTATTAATACTTCAAAAGTAATAACAATTTCAGCTCAGTCCTTCATAGACAAAATCCATATATGTCATCCTTGGAAAAGTCCATGTAAAGTGAATAAAAATTTGTTCTATTGTTGAGTTAATATTACATTTGGAACATATACATATATTCCTGGTCCTGTAAGAGGATTATGTTTATCTTTATCTAACTTTACTGACACGAGTGTGAATGTGTTACTTCATACTGTACATAAAACTTGAGCATAGTTAAGGAAAAAACCTTCCCGCTTCCACTAGTTATGCAATCGAGTAGAAAATAACATTAATAACAGTTGCATTGTTCTGCCCACATTAACCATATGTGCATCTTCTCTTCCTTGCTGGCTAATTGTCTGAAACTAAAGTACAGATGATAAAATACTTGCTAGAAGTGACTAGTCCTACCTTTGTGCCGTTTGTTTGTTGCTGGGTGTAGAAATAGCTCGTTGCCTCCACCTGTGGTCAATGTGGGGGAAAGCAACAGCGAAGAAAAATAAAAGGCTCGATAACGTCTATTTATATATATAAGAGTATCTTCTTATTGTGGTTTGAGGTAACATTTTATTATGTGGTAAGCTCCGCAGTTTTATTGACTAAAGTCAATCCCTAATTCCCAAGTTTACAGTAAATCAATTTATATTATTATTATTATTATTATTATTATTATTATTATTATTATTATTATTATTATTATTATTATTATTATTATTATTATTATTATTATTATTATTATTATTATTATTATTATTATAAGTATAACAGTGGTAGTCGTAGTAATAGTAAAATCACCCAGTACAGGAACCATATACAATAGGAAATAGTTTCCACCCGGACCATTTTCTTAGTGTTCCCTGATGTTAAACAGTTGTATGGACAGATAAGTATTTAAAGGCACGTATTTGTTCCTTTTGTTGTTGTTTGGTTTTCAACACTTACTCGCCATTAAATTGATCTTATTTATTTTTCTTTAACGCATTAAATAACCTCTACTGTGTTTTTTCGGCGCTATATTTGATAGTGAAAAGTGATAGCCGAGCATGATTCGAGCTAGCGCCTAGAAACCATTATAGTCAGAAGATGGTAAGTGCTAATATTGTTAGTGTTTCAGCGACTTAAACCTCGTTTGTAGTTGTTACCCATACAAAATATAGTGAGCCGGTTTTTATTTAACGTGTGCTGCAGTAACACAGTTGTTATGACAAATCAAGTGAAACGTCAACTTGCATGCATTGTTATTTATACAGAAAGTGTAACGATGAAGCAGTTGTGATATGTTTACATTTCTTTTCTTTTAGTGGGGGCGCAGTGATTATTTTTTTTTTAAGTATTAGACATCCGTATCAGCTGTAAACCATGCCCACCGTGGTGTTAATGGACGTGTCTTTGTCCATGACACGTCCAGTGTCATTGGACGGCAGTGAGGAGTTTCAGAGGAAGAACCTGGCTGTACACGGACTCAACATGTTGTTTGAACACATGGCATCAAACTACCGGTTGGAGTTCACAGCATTGATGGCATTTTCATCTTTGTGGGAGCTCTTGGTGCCTTTCACCAGAGATTACAATGCCTTACAGGTAGAGACTCAGACTTGAAATGAAAAAGGCAAATATGTTTCTGCTTCCTCAGATAACTTTGGAGAATTTGGTGATCAATGTTTTTATTTTTGTGTAGGAGGCTCTGAGTAATCTGGAGGACTATGATAAGACTTGTGTGGAATCAGCTCTTCATGGAGTAAATAATGTTGTACAGCAGGAATGGGGAAATGCTTGTCCCTGTCAGGTATTTTGCAGAAAACACTAAAACACCATGTCGTAATTTACATCCCCTTAATGGTTTTATTTTCTCGTACACATTTTTAAAATAGTATTGTTTATGTACCTCCTTCTTTTGTCCTGTAGGTGGTGCTGGTTACTGATGGGTCTCTAGGAATTGGGAAAGGTTCTCTTCGTCATTCCTTACAAACACTGAAGCAACGTGGTGAAGACAAGAAGTTTCCCCTTCCTTTCCCTTTTCCAACCAAACTTTTTGTCATGTGTATTGCAAATGCAGAAGAGGTAAGACATACATTTGTCACTATTGATTTTGTCGTGTAATAATGCTATAATGAGCAAAACCCTGTGTTTGTTCCCTCCCACATTACAACCATTTACCAATTTCTGCATATCTGACTACAAATTTTTCAGAATATACCTCTTTTTAAGAAGAAGGGTTACATTATATTAGTTGAAAAATTATAAGGGAGAAAAGGAAAATTTATGCAGAAACAAAAAAAAACCCAGTAACAAATCTGCTTAAACTCTCCAGGTTAATTGGTCAAAATATACATTATAACTACAGAATGAATTTCTCCAGAGGGTTTTTCAGATGAGTCCATGTAAAAGTCTACAGTTTGGCACATGCAGTAGTCTTATTTAAAAAATGCTGTGCTTGATAATTGTAGTTACAGATGACAGATGGCATGGACAATTTGGAGGAGTTGCTGCGTCTCAGTGGAGGGGATGGACAGATATTCACTATGGAGGGGCCACTTTGCATGAAGAGTGTGCAGGCTATGTTCGGGTATGAAAAGTCTTGAAACTTTTATATACATACATATAAAGCACAAAATGAAAGACTGTGAACTCTTTCAGTATAATATTAAACACTCTCCCTATATACTATATTTTAACTTCTCCAGGAGGCTGATTGACCATGCCTACTCCCCTTTCCATGCTGTGTTGCACTGTGGGAACCTGTCCTCCGATGTTCAGGTGTTTCCTCGCCCTGAGCCCATTATAGTAGATGATGAAGTCGATCCCATGCCACGAAACGTCAACACAGGTACCAGCTGGCTTCCAATTATAGAGTTTGGTTTGAGTTATTTCTTTTTTCACACGTTTATTTCGTGGCACATCTTTCAGATTTGGAAATCATGGGCTTCATTGAAATTGCTGATATTGCCAGTCCTCCTGTCATATCCAGACACCTGGTTTTACCTATTGCTGTGAATAAAGGTTTGTGTTTAATATTCTGCATCATATAAAATGTAGCAATTGACAGATTATGACAGAGGTCCACTGCTTTATTCGTTCACTGGCATACTGATAAAACAAACGAATGAAAGAAGAATTGAAATTATTTTGAACATTTAAACTACATTATGATTCTCCTGTAAATCTATATGTATTACATGTCTATACATTCTTTCTACTAATATAAATTCTATTCTAGATTAGTTGTAAAACCAAAATATCAACCATGATGAGCCCCCAAGTATGCTTCTAATGTGATTGATCATTTTTATTTTTATTGTTTTGTGGGATCACTAATTTCAGAGGTGGATGAAGTTGGTGCTGGAACTACAGAAGAGCTTGAGGAGGAGCCCTCATCCAGTCAAATAGCAGGAAAAAGTCCAAACTTTTGTGTACTTTTACATGGCAGTTTGAAAGTTGAGGGCATGGTGGCACTGGTCCAACTTGGGTGAGATACAGTCCAGATATTTAAATATTAATTCTGTTTAGGTGTTTTAAAATATTGACAGCTTGTTAACTTATGACCAACTGGCTTTAACCTCCATGTTTCTTTTTTCTCTTCAGGCCAGAATGGTACGGCATGCTGTACTCTCAAGCAGACAGCAAGAAGAAGTCGAATCTGATGATGTCTCTGTTTGAACCAGGTACAGAGCCTCTGCCTTGGCTCGGCAAGATTTCACATTTAGGACCAATCTCAGGTAAACTAGCACGCCTTCAGTCTATGCAAAGAGCAATTGTACGGTGTAATTATAGCAAACTGCCACATGATATGTTAAGAAAATGTTGTAGTTTCTGCTACGTTTAAACATTTGAATATAAGTAAAGACAATAAAAGTTGCATGCAGGTTAATTATTTCATGGGTTATTTCTGAAGTGGCTGGTGCAGTGGATAGCACTCATGCCTCACAGCAAGAATGTCCTGGGTTCAATTCCAACACCTTTCTGTGTGAAGTTTGCATGTTTTTCCCATGACTGTATGGGTTCTTTTCAGGTACTCCAGCTTCCTCCCACCATCCAAAACATAGGTGAAGCAGTTAATCTAAAGTGCCCATAGGTGTGAATGTGAGAGTGATTGTTCATCTCGATATATCAGCCGTGTGATCAACTGGCGATATGCCCAGGGTGTACTCCACCTTCGCCCATAAATAGCTGGGATAGGCTCCAGCAACTCCCGTTACCCTAGTGAGGATAAAGCCAGCTTGGAAAATGAATGAATGAATTTCTGAAGTGCAGCTCAGTCTGGTGTTTTGTGATCTGTCTCTATTTCAGAAGCTGCAGAAAATCCGTATGGAGAAGATGACAGTAAAAGTCCTTTCCCTTTACAGCCTCCAGTAAAACGAAGCTATGCCCAGAATGTTACTGTATGGATTAAAGCCAGTGGATTACAGGTAAATTCTAAAAAGTTCTTATTTAAACACTGAAACACAACATTGTTTTCAAGTCATTTAATTAAAATTGTTGGTTTGTAATCAGACGTGGAATTCTGACGAGCTTAATTGAGAAAGTTGTATTGAGCTTCTGTGTACAAACCATGTTAGATATGCGAGTACAGTACAATAGTAGGGATCAAAATCTGTATTTCATAGTGATACAAGACTATTAACAAGTAATTTTTTTACTCCATTGGATGATACTGGATTCATTTCAGTCTCAAAGTTGACACATTTTATTCTGATCACAAATGAGATGGACTCTGCAGAGAACTCAAGACTGACTCAAACACATGAGTTCCACATTTATTTCCTATGGACAGGCTCACCCTTACAACTGGGCTGGTCTTTATCTAATTGATAAATGATTTATCTGATATGTATCTTATGTATGATGATATTTTGATTTATCTAGCTAGATGAAACAGATGGTGGGGCCTCAACTCTTGGTAAACTTACGCCAACAATAAATTTACTTCTTATTGCTTATATCTGACAATAGTGTGTGTGTCTAAAGGGAAAACTGAAGATGATTAACTCCTATGCATACTGATATTTTCTAACTTAACAATATTAACATATTGATTATCTATTTAAACATTTAAAGAACAGGGTAAAAAGATACATTTGGTCACAAAGAACTTATCTGAACTAAAAAAAAACAAATAAATCCTACTGACTGTGTTTTTATATACATCTGACCTGACATGATCATTTATAGAGTGAAATGAAAATACAAATGTCATTGGTTTAAAAAAAGGCAACTACACCTTTTAGTCAGGCAAATTTACAATTTTAATACTAAAAATGACATTCAATAGGATTATGATTATATACATATGATATTTAAGTGCGTTTCTGACTGTACAATATACTCATACAATACATACAAAAACAAAACAAAGAAGAGTAATGGGATCTGTTTATCAGTTTAATCTTCGAAGGAAACTGTTTTGTGACCCCTCTGTTCAATATATTCAAATACTCTCTGATAACCACTTTTTTTCACTCGGAAACATGTTTAAAATATACATGGGATAGAGGGAGGTGAAGAGTGCTGAGCATGCATAGAATATACTTAAAAATTAAAATTGAATATCCTTCACTGAAATTTCATGGTACAGCAGATCCTCCTGTGAGTTAGGGAAAGACTTCCTCTCATCTTTTAGGGTTAATTTATCTTTAACAGTGATTTAATTAGTGTTGATATAAATTGCCCATATTGTATTAAATATTTTTAATTTCTGTTTGTCGTTCACTTCTTTCTACAGACTGATGTGCAGAAGATCCTGAGGAATGCAAGAAAACTGCCAGATAAAACTCAAACCTTTTACAAGGTAATTTAACTTTAATGATCTTTGAATTTATAGTACGACAGTTTTGATGAGTTTTCATATATGTTTTGTGTCTGAACTTGTCAGGAGTTGAACCGCCTGCGGAAGGCTGCGTTGGCGTTTGGGTTTTGGGAACTCCTGAAGGGAGTCGCTGAATTGTTGGAGAGAGAATGCACCATGCTCCCAGACTCGGCTCATCCTGACGCAGCTTTTCAGCTTTCCCATGCTGCACAGCAACTCAAACTGGCCAGCACGGGTGACTCCCAGTATGCTGCATTTGATCATAACATTGTCCCCATGCACACTGACTTCTCCAGCTGAGAGAATTCTGGAAAATGGACCAAAATACAGAAGAAGCCTGTGTGGAACAGAGTGGAAATGGATCAAATTGTCTTCTTTTTTTTTTTTTTTAAAGCGCTGACAAGAACTGAAACATCATAGTCTGTGACACCATCTACACCTGGCAGTAAGATGTCTGTAAAACTTAAGATTGTACATATTTTTTTTTATGTTTTTTTGTAATATCTTTCAAAAATTCACCTTATTTTTATTGTCAAACACCTGTGACATTTGCAGAAAATTTGAAAAATGACTTAACATTAGTCACACTGTTAACATAACAGGAAATCAGAAAAAGGAAGGAAATGCTTTTATTTATAGCAGGATGTTGAACGTTGACAAAATAATGTGAGTCAGCAGTATCCCTGAGGTTTATGGGGGCAGTTATGAAATATGAAACAATAAATTCAGCAAGTGTTGTAAATGTTTTCTTATGAGTTGTTATTGTAGGCCTTATAGTGAAACAACACCAATGCATTAAGCAGTTTACATATAAGGAATGGAGAAAAAAAAAACATTCATGATTTAATATGGCTGTTTACTAACAGATACAATATAGCCTACTATATTAAGTAAACAAACAATGAAATTATGAATGCTTCTGTCATTTAGGATGGGCATGTAACTGTGACAAAAGTGTTTTAAAGGTTTTATTTAAAAAAAAAAATTAAATAAAGTTGCTTCAGAAAATGCCTTAATTGGTTGCCCCAGTGATGTGTAAACAGCAAAGGTATTCGAGTTGAGGTGTGTCCCAAAGCTCAAGTTGCTTTCCTCTTGGTTCGGATATGCCTCATCCTTAGCTTGTAGAGATGACAAAAGTTGACATAAAGTCCTACAGTAGAGGACAAAATATCAGAACAAAAATGGCTGCATTCAAACATATGCTGAGATATTTAAGTAGACTCACCCAAAACCATGAGAACCAGATAGATGTAAAGGACGTAGGAAAAGCTGATAGAGGTACCGATGGGTTTGGGCAGAGGAATGCTGAAGAGTTTAGTTTCATCAAAGATGGGAATCGCTTGTATCACAGCCACAGCTGAATAGGATTTAAATAGCAGAAATTCTGATAAAAATATAACAGCCTATCCTAATTTTAAAGAGAAATTAATAAACTCACCTTCAGATAAAACCCCTAAAGGGTACAGTGGTATCCAGACTGTGTACCGCAGCCACGTCAGGGTTTTCCACTCAATATCACAATAGCTCAACAAGTAAAATGGATACCTGAAAATGAAGTTGTTACTTAAGGAATAACTGACTCTTATTAAAGTTCACATCCTCAAGCTGACATGCAGATATACTCTTCATATGTGATGGTGCTGTTTATAAAAATTGGCTTGTTGCTTTATTACTGAATGGGAAGTCAATGCAAACCGATACTAAACACACTGTGATAGTTTGAATTTCATGACTCGCTACAAGCAATGGCTGTATCCTTACCTGATGATCTCAATGGAGCTCCACAAATAGAAGACGAAAAACACAACTGGCTTGTTCTGCATTTCTTCTAAGCTACCAAAAATGATGAAGAGGACGAAATTTCTTCCAACAACCTAGTGAATAATCAAGAAACAACATAATGGATGGACAATAACGGATTACCTTTCTATAGCACTTTTCAAGGCACCCAAAGCGCGCTTTACATTAGTGATCCATTATTTATTCACTCTCCCATGCTCCCTCTGGTGGTGGTAAACTACATATGTAGTCACAGTTGCCCTGGGGCAGACTGACAGAAGCGTGGCGGCCAATTCGCGCCTACGGACCCTCTGACCACCACCGAAAATTCACACACATTCATACAATAGTGTGAGTGACACTGGAGGCAAGGAGGGTGAAGTGCCTTGCCCAAGGACACAACAGACTGACTAGGACAGAGCAGGAATTGAACCACCAACCCTTTGATTAATGGACAATCCGCTCTACCAACTGAGCCGCCCCAAATAAGTGATGATGATGATGATGATGAGTGATTCTGCTCGATCTATCATGGTATTTGACTTTACCAACAGAGGTTTCATACTTCTAAAATAAGATGGAAAAAAGCAAGTCATACCTGTATAAGAGTTGGAAGGACTCGTGTTCTTACAAACCCAAAAGCAGCATTGGAGACCTCCACTGATGCCAAGATCTGGCAGAAGAACATCACTTTTGATATGGAGTGAAATGTATCATATAGAAAATCTGAAAGGATAGCAAATGATTTTGTAAAATATTTAAATAAGAAAAAAAAAAGTTTAAGTTTTTGTGCACTTACACACACTTACCCTGACCAAAGATAAAAAATCTCACAGTCATGTTGCTAAAGATCCATGAAAAGCCAAGGAACTGCACCAAGTTATAGGAAAACAAAAATCCTAATTTTGGGTTGACCAAGGCTAAAAACAAAGTGAATAAAAAAATATTATTACAGTACTTCATACACATCAAACTGCATGATAATATTTTACTCAAAATAACATTCTAAAATTATGGGAAGTGTACTCATCAGATCATGAATAAGCATAATAATTTGCAACATATTATGAAAGTACTTCCTAAAATAGAGACTATCGATATTTGTTCTCACCATTATCTGGACCATGTTGAGCCTTTAGCTTCTCTTCCTTTGAAAATGAAGAGTAATGGCACATTTTTTTTATTATTATTTGGTACCATTGTATGTCCTCTGTACGCATCATGCTATTTAAATAATATATCAACTGAGATTAAAACATGCAGCCACTTTAATTTCACCTTTTCCTGGATCTCCATTTCTGCATCTGACTCGTCCAGCCAGCGGTCAAAGTCAGGTGTCAGGAAGAAAGGTTTGCGCTCATGCACAGTCAGTTTTTCCCACCAGCCACACTGCTCTTTCTGCAGTGTAATATTCACCTGTCGTTGTGTAGACTTGTGGCTTATCTGTCAGCAAACCAAAAAGACAGTTTAACAGACTTTTTTTTTTAAAAAGATATTAATTTCACCAACTTTAAAATGCATACACACCTCTGGCTTTACAGGCAGATTAAACTCCAAACTGAACTCATATTCATTTTGTCCCTTTGCACCACGACCCTGAGCTAAACCAAAGAAAATTATATTAAAGGGTTTTTTGTTAAACAAGGATGCACCCACAGAAAAAGCATCTTACCTCTAAACCGAAGCACATTCTTACGTACAGTCACTCTGATGTTCTGCAAAAAGTAAAGACTACATAAGAACTTCCTTCTGCAGTGACAATTCTACTAACTGTTACTTCCTTTTCGGCCATAGATAACAATACAATATGTTGCAGTCTGAGCAGTTATTCTTAAATTAAAAAAGCTACATAGTAAAGTAAAATTTGATTACCAACTGGAACAACCTCCTATTTGGTAAATACTATTTGTCAAGGTCCCCACCCTGATTTGGTGTGTTCATGTCCCTGCATGCTGCATCATTTGCATAGCAAACCTAATGACAGTGACTCAATTGTTTTAGAGTTACAGGGTGTATGATTTGATAGTGTACTGGAAATGGTCAATGCGTATGAGTCACATCATTTGGAACAACATGAAGGTAAAGGAAAAAAAAAAAAATCTCCTAAGTGCTGATGATGTTCCACTTCACTCCATTGTTACTGACGAAGAACGATTTCTCGTCGTGGATTCTCACTAAGTTGTTTTGTCTATGCTCTCAATTAAACTGATATAAAGTAACTCTAAGTTAAAATAATGCTCTGGAGGCACAAAATGGCTGCTGAGACAGTCTTCAGATCCGACAAGTGTTTATTTATGTAGCACAAGTAACCACAAGGAGAGGACACCTTGAGATGCTCTGAAAAATGCTTGGAGTCACACCAGCTTTTATACTATTTCGGGGTCGGGGTTTTCCACGCCCCAGACGCCCTAATGGTGGCTGGGAGTTAAACGATCTCATTTTTTATGTAAGGCGGAACCATGCCCTCCCACAGCTGCGAATTAGGAATCTTTTCTGTTAGGTGGACCCAGGCCCCCTCACAGCTGTGAGTTAACCCTCTGCTCTCGCCACACAGTCTACTACTCATTTGTTTATGTAATTAAGGTCACTGGATCCTGGGCTGTATGGACTTTTGACCCCTCATAATGCATCTTTTTATCATTTATCACCAAGCCACCTATTACATTTCTGTCAATTATTCATTCCATCGTCAGACTGCTTCTTACAACGTATATTCAGTTGTTCATCCTCTACATTACATGTGTGTCCCTTCAGTTAAGATTATTTTAGGATTAGAAAACACATTTTCCTATAACCACAATATTCATCATTTGGGTGTCCTTAATATAAAGTTTCCAAGGCCTTAAATCTGATGGCTGAGGTCATGGCTGTGTGCTTGGTGTAGATCCATTATGACCATGAACCATCTGTTTAGACTCAAAGACAGTTTTTATAACAAGGCCATAATGCTGCTTAATTCAAGTTCATCAGTTCATTAAACAACAGTTGATCTGTACAATAATCTTGTGCAATAATCACTTTTCATGCAGTTTATAGAGGTGCAATACCACTGTCATCAGTGCTCCCTGCTTTTAGTTATTTGTATTTATTTTATTTTTATATATAGATATTTATATTTTATCCTGACTGTTGAATGTGATATTTCTATTTTTTATACTTGATAATTCTTGCTATCTTTTTTTGCACAGTGTGGGGAGTCAATCCCAATTTCGTTGTGCTCAAGTACCATGTACGAAGGCTCAATGACAATAAAGTTGAATTGAATTGGTTTGTCATTTAATATTCAAATCATACTATTGACCAACAGCGGCTGCAAAAGCCAACATCATGCCCTTATTTGTATAATTTACCATTCAACAACAGGACGTTGATTAGACCAGGTGGATATATTTTATTGTAGGAGCAGATGAATATCTGTGTTATATGAGTGAGTCTCACCTGTGCGTCTGTCAGCTCCACCCGCAGATAAATGTCGTCATGGCGTTGAGCCCAGTAAACGTGTGGCGTGAGAGCCATTGTTATTTTTTATTTATTTACTTTACAGGAACAAAGCCTTATCGTTTGTTTGTTTGTTTTTGTTTGTTTTAGCAAATTCCACCTTGAAGGGAAAAGGAAAATAAATTGCGCGTGCACTCTTCATGCTACTAATGGATAATGTCAGTAGTGTCCAAACAGACGACACACTATGTTCTGATTGGCTGTTTCTTCGCGCGGCTGTGATTGGTTCATTATATGCATTGAAAGCTGCGCTAATACTACTAGCTTAGCCTGCTAATCATCGTAAGAAGGGTCTCAAACGTACGGCCCGGGGGCCAAATGCGGTCTGCCAAATGTTCCAATCCGGTCCGTGGGATGAATTTGTGGAGAAGAAGCAAAAATTCAATAGTCAAGGCTTCAATTTCAAAATATTGTCTTTGTTTTGGTTTAAAAAATAAATAAATTATTAAAATATTTCAATTTGAAAATTCTCCTCTAATAATAGTATGTGAATAATCTGAACAACTATGAACAACCTGAAATGTCTAAAGAAAAATCTTTGTAGATCTGACCCATAATGTATATATAGAAATAATAAGCATATGCATAATATTGTTACAATTGCTTGAAATTGCACTTATCTTCATAAAGAAATTACTTTCTTTTCTTTCTTTTTCTTTCTTTCTTTCTTTTTTTTTTTTTTTTAGATTTTCCCACATCGTTTTTGTTTGGATAGTATATAAAAGTAAATATTTTCATAATTTAATTGTTTTTTTTTCACTAAAACAAAGACATACATTTTGAGTTGGCATTATTTAAAGGTTATTATGCTTTTATTTTACAGGTCTGGCCTGCGTAATTGAGATCAAATTGGGCTAATGTGGACCCTGAAAGAAAATGAGTTTGAGATCCTGAATCATAAACATATCTTTGTAGCACACAAAGTGTTGATGCAGCAGCATGGTAACATTATACAGAGCAATTAAATTGTTCAGGTTGTAATATTCCTGCTATCTGTTTGTTAAAATCTTATATGCTCTTCATGGGTGCCTCCATATAGGACTATATAAGGTAATTCAGATTCTTCACCACATTTTACATTTTCATGATTTTATATTTTAATGGTAACTATTATGGGATATTTTTTTTCTTCTATTATTCTTATGCTTATAAGTAAATAATTTTCACAATTACATCGAGTAAAGCAGGAGTCTACTATATTCTAGGGTTTCTGTCAGCCATGAGCCGGCCAGTCAGTCAGCCAGGCTAAATAAATTTAACAAACCACATTGAATGTTATGTATCTCTGCACCACATGAAAGGAGGATTTGTACAAATTGGAAAAAAATCATATATTATCGAATCAATTAATATCAAATGTAAACCAAACTTAAAATGGCTGAAATGAATAGTAGTAAATTCAAATGTCTTTAAAAAACCTAGAAGCTATCTATCTATCTATCTATCTATCTATCTATCTATCTATCTATCTATCTATCTATCTATCTATCTATCTATCTATCTATCTATCTATCTATCTATCTATCTATCTATCTATCTATCTATCTATCTATCTATCTATCTATCTATCTATCTATCTATCTATCTATCTATCTATCTATCTATCTATCTATCTATTGTAGGAAATCTTACGTTTTTAGTTTCCTCTTACTCGTGTTCGTTTTAATCGGGAAGAAACCACCAGGATCCAAAAATAAAGTTTCAGAAGTTTTATTACCATTAACCCTAACAAAGAAATCTAGAAAAATTGTGCGACAGATATCTGGGTTTTTCTCTGTTCTGGTCCGGACGAAACCGGGGAGGTACAGAGAGAAAAGAACACAGAAGAAACACAGAAGTAATATTTTATAGTTGTCTTGATGACATCATCTTCTTCACGCTGGAGTTGAAGATGTATGGCCTCGTTGCCATAGGATCACAGCTGCACCAAGGATGGGAGAGATGTCCTTCAGACCTGTATACTAGATACTTTGTTCAAAACCAGACAGGAACTTCACCCCCGGTTCAGACCGGTGGTGGGTTAGATAAGAAAGGTGATTTAGGGAAGAAACCCTTGGCGTGTTAGATAAACAAGCTGATTTAGGGGTGTAAAGGAATGCAAGGTTAGTCATTTAAGCCCATTGTTAGTTTTTGCATGTGTGAGCACTTTGTACTTCATTTAATAGTGATACAAAGCAAACAATAAAACTTGATTGTGAGTAGAATTAATAAGTGATTAATTAAGTAATACAATCATATTTATATATATTCATTCTAATTAAGTGATACAAACATATTTATATATCTTCACTATCTATCTACCTATCTATCTATCTATCTATCTATCTATCTATCTATCTATCTATCTATCTATCTATCTATCTATCTATCTATCTATCTATCTATCTATCTATCTATCTATCTATCTATCTATCTATCTATCTATCTATCTATCTATCTATCCATCCAATATAAGGCTGATTCATAATATACCATGAAACTGTACTCTTCACATACATTCCTTTTTTGACATATAAACTTTTCTGTTGGTGGTTATATACAATTAAATTTCATATTCCTAAGTATTTCCCCTCTTTTTAGGAAGCTACTGCAGCTAGAAGTAAAACTTTTTTTAGAAATTGTGTGATGTTGGAGACCAGGAAGTCACAAATTAACAACATAATCACCCATCAATATTTCCCTCTAGTTAAAGCAGATAGGAGCAAACCAACCAAATCAGAGCAGCCTGTCTTTCAACCGTGCGTGCTCCCGTACCCATCAGCATGGCCACGTACTCGTGCACGACACAGAGCTGCGTGTGTTGAGCTCTTCTCTGATTGGCTGATTTGAAATATTTACGGAAGTGGTGTAGCAGAGGCGACATACGCAACGGGAACTTGACAACATATAACAAGCTAATATGCAGGCTGATGAGCACATTTCTTGCTCCAGTGCTGGTTTAGTGAAACCGCGTGGGACATTTTGTGTTCTCGTTG
The DNA here is from genome assembly GCA_020466265.1 of Siphamia tubifer. NCBI lineage: Eukaryota > Metazoa > Chordata > Actinopteri > Kurtiformes > Apogonidae > Siphamia > Siphamia tubifer. The sequence continues at coordinate 22,891,099 of CM035788.1, read as the reverse complement.
GTGTGACAGGAAGCGTCGCGGCTTTAAAACTACCTGTTTTGGTTTCACACCTTCTTCAACTGCCAGGGGTTTGTTGCCTCTACTTAATTGTCTTTGACATGTATTTGATCATGTCGTGTTTTGCTTTTATGTGTTTGTATTTTAATGGTGGAACTACATGCTTGTTCGTGCAGTTTATACACTGTACTTTCTGTCCAATGGTTCGAAGGACACGCAGCTCACTTTAACCCCAAGATGGCGATATTGTAATTTGAGGCAGCAATAGAAAAATCTTACCACTGTATGTAATGTATAATTGCTGCATTATTAGTATAAACTAGATGAAATTATCTTTATTTTCGTGATGGCAAATACACTAAGTATCTAATTAACAAATGGTAATTTTTATGGCAGAAAGAAATTGCTTGATTATTATTTATAATTGTAAGGAAAACTCAAGGTGATTGTGACAGCTTTTTGGAATGTTGCAGTGATGCTCCACTGCTTTTCTATTTAACATTACAGAAATGTGTTATGGAAAAAGTGATGGTGATTGTCACTGTTTTGCTTTTTTTAAATTTTAGGTGGATGTAAAAGTGGTCACCACAGAGCATGCCAAACACTTTTATAATTGTGCTGAAATTTCAGTGAAAGTCTACAGTGACACGGATGAGTGGAAGGTAACGATGTAATTGATGAATGCTGTTGAATTTAGTAATGAGCTGCCATGTAAAGTTTCTTAATCTCTCAGGTACTGATAAATGTAGAAGATGGTGAGAAAGTTGTGATGTAGTGTTTGGATACTTTTAATAAAAGCACAAATGCTAAACAATCAAAACTATAATTTCTTCCTCAGAGCTAGATTAAGTAAGATTGTGAATAGTTATTACCTCTGCCAAGGAGGTTATGTTTTTGCCAGTTTGTTTGTTTGTCTGTTAGTTAGCAAGATAACTCAAAAAGTTATTGATGGATCTTGATGAAAGTTTCATGACATGTTGGGGGTGTCACAACGAACAAATGATTAGATTTTGTTGATGATCCGGAAGAGATTCTGGATCACTTTGAAATTTATTTTCCATTTGCCGCAATGTAAAATTTCAAAGTGATCCAGAATCAATCATTTCTTCCTTGTGACACCCCCAACATGTCGTGAAATTTTCATCAAGATCCATCCTTCTCGGATCTTGGATCCGAGAAGGAGGGTCTAAGGACAGGGGATGCTTGGGACTTTTTTCATGTATCTCTGTAGTTGATTGTGTTTTTGTAAAGCCCTTTGAGACGACTTTGTTGTGATTTAGGGCTTTATAAATAAAATTGAATTGAATTGAATCCATCATAACTTTTTGAGTTATCTTGCTAACTAGCAGACAAACAAACAAACTGGCAAAAACATAACCTCCTTGGTGGACCTCTCTTCATTCGGAAGGGAGATGTCTGCCTTGGCGGAGGTTTGTGCTCTCAGAGTGCTTTTCTAGTTGTACATGTTTTCATATGCTTGTCAAATTTGAAACACAAGGACCTGAGCCAAATAAGATGAAACTGGTCGCTTCCATTCCAGGAAGGAAATAAATACTCTTGTAGATTGTACTTAATGATATGTTTTTGTTCCAGCTGTGGACTCAGAGGACTGATCCTGTGCTACACATCGAGCTTAGGCGCTGGGCAGACCTATTTGTCATTGCTCCATTAGATGCCAACACTCTTGGGAAGATTGCTAATGGTATTTGTGACAATCTACTGGTGAGAACATTAAATCATTGTCTAATTGCAATTAAATACTGATGAATAATTAATTACATAAACTATTATAAATAATTTGTAAATTAACTTGTGTAATTGGTAGACATGTGTGGTAAGGGCTTGGGACACAAGCCGCCCTCTCCTCTTCTGCCCTGCAATGAATACAGCCATGTGGCAGCATCCCATTACCGCCCTGCAAGTATCAAGCTTGAAGTCCTTCGGATATGTGGAAATCCCCTGTATCTCTAAAAAGCTTGTGTGCGGAGATGAAGGTAGGTTTAATATCAGAAAAAGTAAACGGATATCAATGAGCTTCCCTGACTGAATTTTATGGTTCTGTAACAATGTCGTGTTTAAAATTATATGAAATTGTCCTAAAAGAAGTGACTAGAGTGTTAAATATGCACATACATATGGATAAAGTATTAATTTCCAGGGGAAATCAATGCCCACCCGCTAATATACCAAACAAATAAATGTCATAATTTGTGGATCACACAAAAAATATATTTTGTTCCAAACCAAAATATACAAGTTAACATAAAAAACTAAAACATAAAAGACAAACAACAAATAAATAATATGTTGGTTTTTTTGTTGTTGTTTTTTTAAATCCAATATTTATATGTATAAATACAATGGAATATAATGATGGTGGTGGAGGTGTATCAAACCACTAGTAAGAGGCTCTGCGCCATCAGAGCCAGGACAAAGAGAGTCTGAAAAGGAGCTTCTTCCCTCAAGCCACTGGGATTTTGAACTCCCATAACACGTACACACACCCACCCCCCATAAATGACTGCACAACACCTCAGTATACATCTGCTACACTAGTCACTTTACCTGTTTTTAGCTACTTACCTCTGTCTACTTATTTTCTTGTTTATTTATACATAGGAGTTATATTTATTAATCTTTTTTAACCTTACTTGTACAGTTTAAGAGTTTATTTATGTCTATCCTATTCTTACTTGTTCTTTTTACCTATAGTATTTTTAAGTTTAATGTATAATATTTTTACTTATTCCTTGCACATCTGCCGACATAACTTTCATTTCACTGCGAATGTACATGTCCAATCAGCATGTGACGAATTAAACTTGAAACTTGAAAAAGAAGAAAGTGAATTAAAAGAAGTTAAAAATGGCTGCAATTTACTATAGAACTTAGAGGGAACACCACTTAAAGAATATCTAATCTTTTCTATTTTTAAGAAAGACACAACATACCTCAGCCATTCAGTACTGGAAGGGGATTTTGTAGATTTCCAATAGAGGAGAAAGTGCCATCTTGCTAATAATGAAGTGAAAGCAATAACATCCAGTTGGTTTGAACTGTATTTGTCATAAACGTCTGCACAACCAAATATGGCAATATATGGAGAAGTATTTACAGTGACTGAAAGCACTTTAGAAATACTGTCCAAATATTTCTGCCAAAATGAAAAGATCATTATCAGGCTTCTGCAGAGCTTGATGACAGGTCAATCATTTGAATGAGGTGAGTTGGAAGAGGGATACATCTAAAATATGCAGGATAGTGGCTATCTATGACCAGGGTTCATACACCTGGTATAGACAGTGTGGCTCAGAAGGTAGAGCTCTATCCTTGTCAGTCCGTTGTATCCTTGGGCAAGGCACTTCACCCTCCTTGCTTCCAGTGTCACTCACACTGGTGTATGAATGTCTGGAGGGGCTGTTTGGCATCATGAATTGGCAGCCGTGCTTCCATCAGCCTGCCCAAGGGCAGTTGTGGTTGCTCCAAGCATAGTTAAACACCACCAGTGTGAATGTGAGAGCAAATCAATAATGGATCAATAATGTAAAGTTTTTTGGGTATCTTGAAAAGTGCTATCGAAATTGAATCTATTATTATAATTTATTCTTTAATAAATGTGGAAGCTGTGTCATTACTTTAGGGTCACTGAGTTAGAATTTGTTATATCTGTATGTTTTTGTGTGTGTGAGTAGTAATTATTAACCTTGTTTCAGGAAAAGGTGCCATGGCAGAGGTATCGACTATTGTTGGTGTCATCAAACAGTATCTTCAGAAAACAGATGAGTCACCTGGACACACATGACTGTTGGTGTGGAATTAAAATGATACCTTCCTTTACAAAATAGCTTTGTGTAAAAAAAAAAAAAAAAAAAAAAACAACCCTGAGGTGATCCTACACACCAACAGTAAACTGCCATAGACCCACCAACATCTTCTTGGGATCATGTGGATGTGTATAAACTGTTGTTCACTGGCATGACTATGACTCATCTGTTAGTTTAGAAGCACCAGTTAGGGCAGATTAACACATTCTTTTGCACATCTAAATAAACTGATGATGAAAAGCATATGCTGTAATTCCAAGCATATTTTAAACCCTTGCACAAGCATGCCATCATTCAGCTAAAATAATTTCTAATGTGGTTTCTCAATATGTTTTTTCTATCCCTTCCTTGTGAATTCACATCAACATAATCATTGACTTCTTGACTAAATTCCAATCAATCCAGTTTAAATGAATGTATTAATAAATCTTGTTTTAGATAAGCTTTTTAAATGGTATGAATGTCATCATTTATGTGCATAAAAAGACTACATTTTAAAATGTAAAATGCTGCTGCTTATTGATTTCTGGATGTCATTTCAACATTTATAATCCACACTGGAATAATAAAACACGTATGTATGTACGTACCTCTCCTTTTTCACTTGAAGGTGGGAAAGAAGTTGATTCCTACCAAATTCAGTTGGTCTTTATCAGTGGTTTTCAAATGTTTGACAATGGAGTACCCCCTGAAATATACTTGTTTTTTTAGCAAAGTACCCCAATTCTCACCTTAGCATATTTCTTTAACAAAGAAAAAAATGCAACATTTATTCTTGTGCCTGCTTTTTATTTTCATAACTTTGTAAATAAACAAAATATATTTAACTATATTAAAAATAAATCTTTGTAAGAATATTTGTGTCCAATATCTAATCAGAAAAATGCCCTCTTTCATTGATAATAAAAATTAAAGAAGTGGTCGTTAATAAATAAGTGAACATTTCATCAATCAAATATAATTACTGAATTACTCAAACTCATCTTGAACAAGGCAGTCAGATACAGCAGACCTCCGCCAAGGCTTGATATGGTGTCATATGATGTCAAAACAGGACGTGATCAAGCCATAGGTGTTGACCCATCTGATGTCAGAAGATGAGACTATGTGAATGGAAAAAAAAACCCCACCTGACTCTATCTTGTCTGAATCCTGAGATATTAACCCTGATGTGTTTTAGCTGTTGACCTTTAATGTGACTTGACCTTTGACCTTCATTGCTCAAAATCTAATGGGTTCTTCCTTGACCTATTGTCTATCATTCTTGAAAGTTTAATCAAAATCTGTTCAGAACTTTTTGCGCAATCCTGACAGACAAACAGACTTGAATTGAATACCTCCTTGGTGGAGGTAATAATGTAAAATACAAATATTCTTAAAATATTCTCTAAGCTTAAAGGTACCAGTGTGTAGAATTTTCCTCAGTAGTCTTTCCAATAATCACTCTAATTTATTTACCTCTGCCAATGAAGGTATTACATGTTAATCCATTTGTTTGTTTGTTTATCTGTCTGTCAGCAGGATTACGCAAAAAGTTCTGAACAGATTTTGGTGAAACCTAGCAAACAAACTTACAGTGTTGGACTTATTGCTTGCCAACCCATTTTCCAGAGGGAGGTGGTACCATGCTCTTCAGTATTTTGGTTGTGATTGCAGTACCAGTTTTGCCTTAGAGTCTTACATAAGGCGCTTTCCCACAGATTAGTTCTAAGTACTTAGTTCTAGGAACTAAATAGTTCCTAGGGAACCTTTGGGTTTGCAGTCAGACAGGGCAGTATGAACCATGGGAGGGGTCAATGTGACGCTAACATCGGCCACAGTGAGGTATTCTTTAAGCACTAATTTTAACGATCACACAAGGAAGTAGAAGACAACGCTACTATAAACTAGAATACAGAATGAAGTGTTTATGTTCTGTATTGCGGGAATGTTAATTGTGGTCAAATACAGTGTCTAATGTCAAGAATGGAGGAGATTACAGAGAGAGTAAGGAGACGAAGATTCCAGTGGCAGATGATACTACGACATGTGTTAATGTCATAGCTTTAACCAACATCCTTATGAACCCGAAAACAAAACCATGTCCTTGATCTGTTTATTTATTACTTTCTCTGTATTTGTTTCCAACACACAGCTGACGCTATACAGATGGTTTTAAAGGTAGCAGTACTGCAAGATGAGAAAATGCAGAAATAGGCATGGTCTAGGCTCTACCAATCACCAAAAACTTATGTTATATAGTTCCTGGAGAACTAAAAATGACCCTGCTTGCCAAGAGGAACTAAAAATGTTCAAGGAACTATGTAGTTCCTATGCTGTTGGAAAGGGTTAAAAAAGGTTTCAGGAACTAAAAAGGTTATGGGAACTACAAATAGTTCCTACAGTGGGAAAGCACCTATAGAGGAGCTTTAAATTTTGGTGAATGTAGGTCAAAGGTCAGTCACCAAACATGTGTTTTCACAATGATAAGAGATAGGGCAAATCAGATAAAATGTGTGCATTTGTTGCACCACAAGACAGGCCTTTCCACTTGTGTCTCGTCAACAGCAGTGGGAAAAAGTTTTCAGACACTTAAAATTTTACACAATCTCAAATATTATTATAAAATATTGCAATTTTTTCATTTGAAATACGTGGCTGCATCAGACAGACAACATATTTTTTTTAATGTTTATTGGTAAAAAGAAAAAATAACTAAATTAGAAAAGTACTCCAGTTCACCACCAAAGTTTTAGAATTTATTCCTTGTGTCAGTATCAACATTTTTGAAAATATCATCAACATCCTTCCACAATTTTTTTTGCGATATCTTGCTACCAAACTGACAAACAAACCAACAAACCCAGATGAAAACATAACCTCTTTGGTGGAGGTAATTAAAACGTTGGCATTCTTTGACTTCTATAAAACCATGCACGCTCAGTAAAGAGCATGTGGGTTTAGAGAATGGAACAACGCTGCAGAAGATGATGGTGTTTCCACTGTAACTATGGAGCCTCTGAATGTACAAATGGGACATATCTGATGAGCATGAACAGATGATAAATTGCATTTTACACCAATTATTTATTTGCATTGATAGAATTGATGGATCAACAGGTATTGAACATTTTAAATCAGTTTGTGGCTGTTTGGGTCTTTATGGGTTACTGTATTTTTCCAAAAGCATTTCAAGTACCCCCTGGGTTTGTTACAAGTACCACTGGGGGTACACATGCCCCCATTAAAGAAAGACTGGACTAAATGAACAAACATTATGACAAACCTGTTTAATGACATGCTACACTGTCTGCTTAAAAAAACAGTCTTGTTTCCACTGAATATCTCATTAATTTTATTTGGATTGGAGCTAAGCAAACAATACAGTTGTAATCAGATGGACAATGGTATATCAGGTTCATTTTATGTTTATTTGTCCTCCTATGGGATTGAATAAGTAACAGGAGAGCCAAATGTTCTGCTTGGTCAAAAAAAGAAAAAAACAGATGGTAATTCCTGGGCTGATGGCACGATATTTCCAGAAACAGGAATAGTGTCAAAGGTAAATCATGACAAGAATGTAGATTTTATAACCAAATGTTCTGCCATTAAGAAACAGTCTGTTAATCTTGAATTATCTTTCTCTACGAAGGTCACTGTGTTCTTGTTTTATTGTGATTAAGGTTTATCACTGTTGAACTGGGATGTTTTATTCAGAGGAAATAACTGATCTCTGTGTTTAAGGTGAGTGCACTTTGGCCGCTTATAATGCAATAAAAAAAACTTAATTACATGCAGCATTTTAACAGATGTTCTGTTGTGAACAGCATCCTTCCTATTCTGTTAAAGATGACACAGGGTCCAAAGGGTTAGTGGCAGAGCGGAAACTTCTTTCTTACAAGACACTTTGACAAAATGACTTTATTTCAGCCACTCATGTCATAAAGCTGTCAATTCTGTTAGATACACATCTCAGACTCATGAAGTTTTAGATTCCAGTATAGTTTTTTATGTATTTTTCTTAAATTTCCAAAACCTATGCCAGTGAAGAAGAGGTATATTTGAACTGAGCACCCTTTAAAACATTACTCAAAGTACCAAAGGTCAAAAGTGATGAAACCCATGGTTGACGTTAGTGTAGTCATGTTTACTTTTGTGAGAACTCTCTATCTCATAACAAACTAAATGAACCTGTCTGGATTGTGTCTTTCGCACCAACAGGAGACCTGAAAGACGATGTCAAACTGAACCAGACAAAGGTTTGTTTATATGAGCAAAAGCAGACAGTGACTGCCCTACATATAAACTGAAAAGAGCAGAAATTAGTGGCAGCAATCTTGGAATGTCCAAAACAATAGCTATATGTTAGACCAGTTGTAAAGGAACTTAAAATACACATACTCCAATGGTGACAATAAACAGCTATATAAGATAGATGCTATGTTGTTTCTTTGACTTCAGAAGTCATTCACCCCTTACTACCTAAATATATTTACAATTATAAATATTATTTATATATGGTGTTGAGGATTAAAACATTAATACATGTAACATCACAAAACACAGCTGCAGGAAAAGGGCAAATGATTGACTACAGCAAAAGGGTTGTAAAAATGCTAAAGAAACAAGATAAAAGTGTAGTGGCGCCGGGTAAGTTTAAGACGTCAAGATATAGTGGGGTTGTGAGGTCAAAGGTCATGAGAAATGGATCGAAAACCCAGCTGCAAGGGGTCCTTTATTTTTCTTTTGTCTGTCATAAGTCAAAAACAACTAGACTGTACGGTACCAGCCTTTATTTTCCTTTATTTTCCTTTATCTGTCATACGTCAAAAACGACTAGACTGGACGGCGCCAGGGGGCGTAAATCTGGACGATCAAAAGAAACCCCGTCCCACTGTACGTTAAAAAAACACAGTCAGCGGAGACAGAGCCAGGAATGATTGACAGAGGTCGGGTCAAGATAGGAGGGGTCTAGGGGCGTGGTTAGCTAAGATAGGAGGGGCCTAGGGGCGTGGTTAGCTAAGCCCCTGAAAGGTATAAGTATCGGCGTGGGTTCTACCTTACGCTAGGTTGTCTCTCGGTGTCTGTGTCTGTGTCTGTGTGTGTGTGTTCTCTCTCTCTCTCTCTCTTTCTCTGTCTCTGTCTCTCTCTCTCTCTCGCTCTGTCTCTGTGTGTGTGTGTGTGTCCTCTCTCTGTCTCTCTCTCTCTCTCGCTCTGTCTCTGTGTGTGTGTGTGTGTCCTCTCTCTCAGTTCTCTCTCTCTCTCTCTCTCTCGCTCTGTCTCTGTGTGTGTGTGTGTGTCCTCTCTCTCAGTTCTCTCTCTCTCTCTCTCTCTCTCTGTCTCTGTGTCTGTGTGCCTGTGTGTGTGCGTGTGTGCATGTGTGTCTCCGTGTGCCTGTGTGTGTGTGTGTATGTCTCGAGACAAACCTCACGGAGTGTTTAACTTGTATTTTGCAAATAAACACTTGTCTGGACCAAAGTCTGTCTTTGCAGCTATTTTGTGCCACCCGAGCACCTGTTACTATTTGTAATACAGTGTATATTTTAGTTAAAAGTATAGACTACCACAGCCTAGCATAATTTCACGACTAGAAGATTTTCTTCAACAATGGGTAGTTCTATGAAACTGGTTCTGAAACAATATTTTTTTAATATTTTCTTTTCTTTTCTTTTGTTTGTTTTTCTTTTTTTAATCTGCATGTAACATGGTAAGAAAGACTTAAAATGTACATGATACATTTTTTAAATATCTCTTTACTTTGTCACATGCATATTTTGGGATTCAAATTAATTACGTGTTTCATAAAAATTGAGCTGTTCCAAATTTACTCATGATTTATTTCTGTTTAAATTATCAGGTTCTGCATTTAATGTGATCGGACACAATGAGTTCTGCACAAAACCAGGAAGTTGACTACTGATTTATGTTAAAGCTAAATTTCTCTTTTATTATGGAGAGATTAAGTTGCGCCCTTCTACTTCCGGTCCATGGGTGCTTAGCTCGCAAAAAATGTAATGGGAGTGAATAGAGCGAGGCAAGCTAAATTCTGATTCCATTTGACAAATGCTCTGAAATTCACATATGATAGCGGTTAACAAGAAATATTTGATGTGGCATAGGCAGACCACCCGTTTTTGATTGACGTTAGGTTAAGAGACTACAATGTGTTTCATGTGTGACGTCACACTCCGCTCATCTGTGGTGTGGAGTTTGTGGTGACGTCACATGCGCGCCAGGCATGTAGTCCAGATTATTAACTGGTTTTACTCGCAAATTAAAGCTGCAAGCAGTCTCAAAGGCCTTCGCCATCCCTCGCAACTGCCTCCCCTGGCGACCGCCTCCCCTGGCGACCGCCTCCCCTGGCGACCGCCTCCCCTGGCGACCGCCTCCCCTGGCGACCGCCTCCCCTGATGACCACCTCCCCACGTGACGTCTGAGTCAAATTTAAGCCAAATCAGTGTTTGTATGCCCGATCTACAGCCATTTTACTAATGGTATTTTGTAGGGGGTGCTATATTGTGCAAAATCACAATTTATTTTAATAAACTGGTGTAGGACCAAGATATAGACATCTGAGTCAAATTTCAGCCAAATCAGTGTTCGTATGTCCGAATTACAGCCATTTTAATAAAAGTACATTTCTAGGGGGCGCTATAGTACAGAATCAGAATGTCTTTAGCTGAATGGATGTAGACCTGGGAGATAGACGTCTGTGTCAAATTTCAGCCAAATCGATGTTTGTATGTCCGAGCTAAAGCAATTTATGTAGTGGCAATTTTTCCGGAAATGTTTGCAAATTTTGCGATACTGTAGCACAAAAACGATGCAACTTTTCCAAATTAATTGGATAATTTTGAAGTCCCACTTGTCTAGATCGTGTTCACCGATTTTGAGCACATTTGGCCCAACGGCCTAGGAGGAGATAGATAAATTCCAATGACGACGACTCAAAATTTAAAAAATTTCAATCCAAGATGGCGGACTTCCTGTTGTTTTATGGGTGTGGTCATCATTAGGTTTTTTGTTCATCATCATATGACAAACACGTGTACTGATTTTCATAGCTCTAACTCACTAGGGCGTGATCTGGCCTAATATAAACTATTTCACCTTTTCTAGGGGGCGCTGTAGACACATTTTTTACTGACTTTTATGAAACCTATAAATACTTTAAATTTTTCACACTTCCGATGTGTGTGCAAAGTTTGGTGAGTTTTCATGCATGTTCAGGGGGTCAAATTAAAGCTCAAAGTGCTGAATCAGAACAAGCTGCACGCAGTATCAATAGGCCTTGCGCCCGACGTGGTATGCGGCGAAGGCCTAATAAATAATAATAAAGAAAAATTTAGAAACCAAGCAGGAACAATATAGCTTTTTTCTGACCCCTCCGAACTCGCCCTCAAATAAAATCTTTTGACTTTCCCTATGTCCCTAGGGGGTCAGAGGTCACATTTGACACATTTCCGCTCATGTCAGTGACCCTGAGTGGCCGTGGCCCATAGACTCCCATTCATTCTGAGCAGGAGCAGGAGTGTGCGTGTAACGTGCACATGCTCGGACACTGCTCGCTACCGTGAATGTGTGAGTGTGTGTGAGTGGTGCGAGTCGTCCCTGGCGACTGCGTCCCTGGCATATTTCGTCACCTGGCCATCACAGCAGACTCAATAGGCCTTGTGCCGAGGTTGTCCACGGCAAAGGCCTAAAATAGTGTCTTAATCTACAGTTATGGGAAAAAAAAAGATTAGACCACTCTTGTGTTCTTCAATATGTTGTTCATTTTAATGCCTGGTACAACTAAAGGTACATTTGTTTAGACAAATATAATGATAACATAAATATGTTAAAGTAGATTCATTTCAGAGCTGATATCTATCGTTGTTCTATGGTTAATAATAATCATTTCAGTTCTTACATCAGTAACTATGGCATTGTACTGACAAAAACAATGGTTTAAGGCATTCCATGTCTTCTGTCTGTTTTAATCACATAATACACACAGGATTGTGGCGAGACCCAAGTGGAAGGCCTGTCTTGATTTTCCTCTACTACTAAGTTATCTCACTTCAAATGCTACTCTTTGTTGAAGTCAAATTCAGGACCTGGAGTCTTCAGAATCAAAGACGAGTCTTCAGAGCCTTTTCATATATTTGCAAGCAGAAGACAAACACACAGAGACACACCCGGGTATGGTCTGAAGGGTAGCTGAGAAATCTCCTGCTTTTATACAGTTTTCTGGAGTATAGGGTATGATTTCCAATAGCCCTGAATTCCATCAATTCCCTAACTCCCTGTCATTTGCCTCTCCACTCTGCAGTACGGTACAGGTCAGGTCTGGTTGGGTACGATATGGGTCTCTTCTGAACAGCTTGCGTTTCCATAGTCTAAGGAGGCGTGCTGTTTTGTGGAAGAGTCATCACGTCTTAGGAGGTGGAAATATAAACAAACAGACCGGCGAAGTAGAGGAATAACACAGAGCCAGTTCCACTCTGACTGTTATGGTTCTTCATCCACTGATAATCGCTGCACAGCCTAATCTGGAACTGGGCCACCGATCAAATAAAGCTCCTCTCTGCCATTTTAGCCAAAACCAGCTGGAACACTTTTTCATTTCGAACAGCCCCATCCAACTGCACCGCCTTCTCGACAATAATGCACAATAAAACTTGATAAAACAAAACGAAAGATAACAATGGGTGGCACAGTCATCTTGTACAGGTGCTTGTCATGCTTCTAACATAGATCATCATTTATCTCTCCTTGAGAAACATTTTATCTGATCATTTCCCGTAGGTTGAAGACAAACCCCTAGAGGCATCCTAGAAAGGAATTTAAGGTATTTGAGTGTCCAAAAAAGCTCTAAATAAGTTTGAGGTATTATTATTATTAGATGCTGAGAAACAAACACAAAAACACAGTAAGAAACCCTTAAAACTAACACTTTAACAGAACATAACCTAATTTTTCGAACACAACGCTTTTTCTCAACCATTCACCATCTGGCAGTGCTCGGCTCCTCCCAAATGGGAGCGGCATGGTACGCTTGGGACCCCAAACAGAAGGGTGACCAAAATAATAACAGGTACCATGGGACCAGTACGCTTTCATCGTAATGGAAAAGCTAAAAGAACCGTACTGTTCTGAACTGTACCGTACCAAACAACATAGTGGAAACGGGTGTTATTGTCTGGTTATAATGGAGTGTCTCCTTAGTATATATTTTTTTAAATGTTTCATAGGTGGTCCCCTCCATATTCTGCTTAGGCCACACCTTTCCATATCTCACTCAGGACCAGATCCCGAAACCATATTAACCTTATGATAACCATGTTTCATTCACCTATATACCATCATTACCTGGCACCCCTACCACGTATCCACACAGTCCTACAGATCAGATAACCCCTGTACATATCATAAATTTCATAAATAAAAATAAATACATTTCATAAATGTATATGTAAAATACATCATTATTTTTTATAATAATAATAATAATAAAAATAATAATAATAATAATAATAATAATAATAATAATAATAATAATAATAATAATAATAATAATAATAATAATAATAATAATAATAATAATAATAATAATAATAATAATAATAATAATAATATCTAATGGTCTCCATACATGTCTAAAAATGGAATTATTATTCCATCTCCAGGAAATCATATACTGTATATCTTGCCTCTACACACACACAGTCTTGGTTAACCCCATATTTCTCTTTATTTGCATAACCATTGTTTTTGATGACTTTTGATGGTCTAATATTTTGCTCTGTGGCTGTATCTTGCCTGGCTAAATAAAGGTTAAATAAATAAAAATAAAAAAAATAATAAAAAGATTAGAACATGCACTTAATTCCAAAATATATTTTTATCTCCTGCCTTTAATCTAATGGCTGCCTACAGAGCAAAACATTCACCTATAATAAATGTCATGTACGTGGATGTTTGTGTTGCTGGTGTTCTCAAAGCTTCCTGGATTAGTTAATGTTATTATTATCTCACAGTTCCTATTTGCTCCTACTGATGAATGTAAAGAAGGTGGGGGATATTTGATTGTCAAATCACTGAGGCATTGTTACTGTTGAGTTGTTGACGTTGCAGCACGTACAGCCGTGTGAATGGCTTTCCAAATAAAAAGCATCCGTCCATGAACAGTAACCTGTCCTGCTGCTATTGGCTGTTGTGTAATTTGCTTAATGAGGCCAGAGAAACATTACATCAGCCTGACCTGGATGCTTCCCGTTGTGGTTACTCAGTATCGTTGTGGAGTCAATGTTCTCAATTAAACTAATAATAATATAAATTCTAGGTAAGAACTGTACACTAAATATGTTAAAAACTGATGGAGCCAGTCTTCAGATCCAACAAGTGTTTATTTATGAAACACAATTAAACACAAGGAGAGGAATCTCAGGGATGCTCTGGAGATGCTTGAAACTATGGGGTGCCGTTTGTAAAGCAGCTCATGCTGAAAATTACAGCAACATTTTGTCATATTTAGCTGTAAACAGTGTTTAAGAAATGGGTGTGAATTTTTGGGGCTCACTTTTTTGCACATTTATAACAATATTTGTCATCTTAGAGATATTTTAAATAGTTAAATCCAAATATTAAATGTTACACCTAAATGTTAAATATTAAGCCTAAATGCTAAATGTAAATGTTACATTTAAATCTAAATATGAATGTTAAATGTTGCTGTAATTTTCACACCTATTTCTTAAACACTGTTTACAGCTAAATATAACAAAAATGTTGCTGTAATTTTCAGCATGAGCTGCTTTACAAACGGCACCCCATATGAAACATCTCCAGATTTTATACTTTCCAGGGTCTGGGGTTTCCACGCCCCTAGGCCCCTCTTATTTTTTAGATATTTACTGGGTGTCTTTCCACTGGTATTTTCCCCAAATTCTTCCTAATGGTGTCTCAACAGGTGCTGGCCCCTTTTTTAAAAACACGGCAGATCACGTGGTCCCCCAGGACCCTGGGCTACACCCACTCTGTTATCGGTTTTCTTTTATTAGAACATTTGCTTCCCCCCTTTCTCCATACCCGAACGTTCACCTGTTCACATGTTGTCATATTGATTGATTATTAACAGTCATGCCATATATGTATATCAAGTCAACTTTTCACCCTTTTGGGCATCTGTCTGTCTAGCAGTTAGCCTCCCCAACTATTCCTCTACAAGCCAAGGGGAGTGTTGTCGTAGCTTTGACAGCACTGTAGAGGAGTGTAGGCACACACAGAATAAGCACCATGTTCCCACAGCTATGGTCAAATAAGAAAAACTTCCAGCCTGTATTCAGAGGAGATACTGTGAACTAATCAGTGGTACATGCTTTTAGACACAATATACCATACCATACACACTGACATTTATTATCTCTCTCTTTCTCTCTCTGTCTGAAGGGATGGTTAGCTCACAGTTTCTTTAAAGGCTATAAAAAATATCACACCTATGTCATCAATTAAATAAAGTGTTAATCATAGATTCACATATAGTAGTTGTAATAATAGTTTATTCAGTTGTTAATTTCTTTAAAAAGCAAATGAAAAAAAAACATATTCAGTATTCCAGATACAATGCAACTGAAAGTAAAACATATTATGTCTTATCTCAACTATCAATACTGATCCTAGTCTTTAGTTAATCCTGAGCTCTATATATTTTTTTTATTATATATGTATGTATATCTATATATTTATATATATATATATATATATATATATATATATATATATATATATATATATATATATATATATATATATATGCCCTAGGCCTGTTCTCACAGTTGGTGAGAACAGGCCTAGGGCACGCAGAAAACAGCTGAAAGGAGAGACGGGAATTACGAAGCAAACCACCCAGCAGGTCCCGTCTACCTTTGCATGTCCAAACTGTAGCAGAGACTGCTATATATATACAGTATATATATATATATATATATCCTGACTCCCTGATGAAAGCCATTTATGCCGAAACGCGTTGGGGTTTTTATATGTTTTTATATGATTTTATAGGTTTTTGTAACCAAGCCAGTTTAATAAAGGCTTTTTATTCTTCACTTTTAAGAGAGTGCCTTGGAATTTTTCTTTGTTTTTGCTGTTTTTTCCTATCCAATAGAGCACCTCTAATTATTATTACTTATTTTAGTCCAGGTAGTGCTCCTTAAGCAAACTTTTAATATATATATATATATATATATATATATATATATATATATATATATATATATATATATATATATATATATATATATATATATATATATATATATATATATATATGTATATGTTCTATATTTCATTTGTACATCTTTTGGAAAGTTGTAATTGTTTTAGACTGTTTTAATGCCATTCCACAGGTACATCTCCTTTTTTCTTTTTTTCCTTAGCTTTTTTTTTTTTTTAATTTATTGCTGAAGCTCAGGAGAAGAACTGCAATACTCAACAAAGAAAAAATTATAATGTAACTGGTTGTAACCAGTCATCAAATGATTCCTATTCAATTAGGTTAAATATTTGCTTTCGTATTTGAGCACTGTGCCCAAATTAAAGTAGGCATGCCACACAGTCATGTGCCAGCAAATATTTATTTCTGTTGTGTAGATTTCATCCTTTGTGTCAGTACGGGTAGATGATAAGGGATTCGTGTGTCATGTGCAGCTGATGCAACAGGGTTCTCAAGGCTCAGTTTGTGGCCTCAGGGATTATTCAACAGTGTTTCATCAGAAAATGTATCCTGAGAGATCGCCTGCTGTTTTCCCTGTGTCACCACAATTCATTTTATTGATGCTCAAGTGCTTAAAAGTGGCAAACACCTTGTGGATATGAATACAAATACTACAGTACAGAAGCATTTGGTATCATAAAAGCAAAAATAGAGTTCAGTTTTTTTTTTCCTTTTTAAATTCTGTCAAACTATTAATTTAATTTATTTTTAAATTAAAGTTGTCCTACGGGTAAATGAAAATTCTTATTCCAGATCATATATTTAAACTTGAGGGAATATTATATACATTCTGTCAAGTTGTGATGACATCTTATAAATGTAATCATCAAAAATATTCGAGGAAAAAAAAAAAAGGAAGGAGCAGGGACTGAGTGGTTCCAGATGTGTGTAATAGTGAGCGAAGGGTTTCGATGGTTAAATAAACATGGATGAAACATGAATGAAAGTGACAGGGGGTGCTTAGTGGTTCCAGATGTTGGCCTAGCTGATGCAGTTTTATGAATGGGGAGAACAGTGTGGTTCAGTCTATTGACAAAGTGGGTTTTTTGTGGGCGCTGAATGCTTCTGTCATATATGTTATAATTGATGTTATGTTGAGTTTTTCATACGTGATGTCTTACTGTTGAGTGAGTGAGTCATATCAGATGAGATGTTGTAGTTAATATAGGTATAAAAAGTTGATATGATGATCAGATGAGATGAGCATTGTTGATGTACATAGAATCCGCTCAAAGCAGGCTAACCAGATGTCACATTCCATTCAAAAGGAATGGAATGTTGCACACATCTGGAGCCACTTAGCCCCTGTGCCTTACATATTTTTTTATTTATTTATTTTTTTTTTTATGATTAATTTTATATGATGTCATCACAACTTGACAGAATGTATTCTCTCAAGTTTAAATATATGATCTGGAATAAGAATTTTCATTGACCTGTAGGACTTTGAACAATTAAATTTTACTAAATTTTTATTTTTTATTGTATTGTTATTATTAACCCTTTAACTCCTGAGGCTTTAAAAGTTCCAGTCAAAAATGTATAAAATAAGTAACAAAATGGACAAAAATGTATAATAAACCAAGAAAATAATAAGTAACATTAACAGAAAAAAGACACAAATGGCACAAAAGTGAAGAAAAATAGTGAAATACAATATTAAATGTAAAAATATAAAACAAAGTAAGGAACAAAATTAACAAAAAAAAAAAATAATAATAATAATATTGTAATTTGCTTCCAGTAGTTTTAGTTTTGGCTTTTTCTTTTTTCTAAATTAGTTGCTTTTCGACACCTGTTTATTTCCATATATCAGATCCATGAACAAAACTCAGTAAAATCACAGTAAAAAATTTTAATCTTTTTCCTAGAATATTGAAACTAAACCATCCTTTCAGAACGTGTCATCGCTGACGCATCAAGGGTTAAATGTTATAAGTCTTTATTGACATACAATTTTATTAAATATTTAAGAAATAAATTCAACATATGTGGTGCTTTTCGCTGCCAAACCCTTTAGTAATAATTGTCTCTGCATCAGTAAATAAAAGGAACAAATTGTGGGGAAAAGTGAGGAAAAAAAATCTCCATGTAATTATGACTTGGTAAAAATTAATGCACAATATCTGACTGTTCTGAAAACTCTTCTCTCCTGGTTAATACTTGTTAACACTAAGTGACATATTTAAACAGCCTGTTTATTTGCTTTTTGATTGTGTAAGCAGGTTTTCAGCTAACCAGTAGACTTCATTCTGGCTCTTTGTTTTCTGTGTTA
Source organism: Siphamia tubifer (assembly GCA_020466265.1). Taxonomy (NCBI): domain Eukaryota; kingdom Metazoa; phylum Chordata; class Actinopteri; order Kurtiformes; family Apogonidae; genus Siphamia; species Siphamia tubifer. Next base: position 22,872,768 of record CM035788.1, on the reverse strand, counting down.
CGACATTTTAACTCTGCCCATATGGCACACTGTTAGCCCCTCAATGACTTTTGTAGGATAGCCTTAAGGTATAAAACACCATGGTAACTGGAAGGAGGGGATATGTGAAAGAAGTCAGCAGGGAGATGCTACTGCTTTCTCTTCACTGTCAAACCCCTTGACAAGCGCCTCTTTACTGGTGAGACCAGAGGGAATGATGGAAGCCACTAACTTGTCTAGACTAAACTGTGGAAGTCCCACAGGATGCATCAATTAGACTCATGGATGAAGTGGGACCTGCATGATGCAAGTGGAGTAAGATATTAACTCACCCTGAAAGTTATTATTTTTTATTTTTTTTTTAAAAAAGCATAAAAAACAGTAGAAGAATTCACATTTGATAGACTGTAGCTCATTAATCGATCTAATTTATCTATTAAAATCCATAATGTTGGTAAATAAAACATTATTATTGTCCAATTATTATAGCACACATTCACAAAGATAAGGTGATGAGTTTTGCTTTTACATAATTTTGCATTTGCTTCATTTGACAACCTTTCAATAAGAAACAATTTAATAGTAAAATATATTGATGTATTGATAATCAAACTGAAATATATATGACTGAGTCATATCCAAAATGCTGTTTGATTGAAGAACTAAACATTGCCTAAGTGTATTTATTTTGTCATTTTCATGTTTTTAGTGTGAAACAATATTTTATTCTCTAAAAAGAGCATGTGTAGGAGGTGGAAAAGGTGTTCCAGATTAAAAAGGCCTAGAACTACATTTTGTTCTACTGGCCAAAACCTTAGAATTGGTCTAAAATTAATCAGAAGTCAACATTAAAAAGCAACCAAGATTAATTGTCAGCAAAAAAAATCTAAGCACATTTCTCACCAGGTATCAGGTACATTAGAAGACTTTTAACCACCACTTGATTATCTTCATTGGATTGACATACTGACACTATAGTAATGTTTCCAAAATGTCCTGGCCATGTTACCAGATTAACATGGCTCCACCTGCAGCTCTATGTTCAGAATGGCTCCCAACTCTTGATAGTTTTGCTTCAGAACATTTCTAGACTTCAGCCTTCAGCACAGTTGTATTCAGACCCTTTCCCATACATGTCCTTACACACCCTTTTCTTTTAAAACAGTCTGATTACACTTTAAACCATTCTAACTTCATCCAGACATAACCTTTGTTTCTTTCAACACAACCTTACTATATTTTACACCATTACACCATAACTATTCTTTGTAAGATATTTTTTTTTTAAAAAAAGTAAAATTATCATATAGACTGACACCAATTTGTTTTAGTTCATTCATAATTTTTTAAATTATATGTTTTCTACACATGGTTTCATACATGATAGATATTGCAAATAATGATCACATGATATTGTGACTTTTAACACAATATATCTCCTTCTAATCCTTCGTTGTTTCATTAAAAAAACCATTTTGGTGTTCATTGGAAGTCTCTAAGATGAAAAGTTAAAATGTTATATCCAAAATTTGATATTTACCTTGATTGTGACCTTTGACCTCAAGTCTTCACATGTGTCCTTCAAGGTTCTGATGTCAGTGAGAGCAATAAGAAACTACTGTATATGTAAAACTGAGTATACAGGAATGAAAAGGAAATACCTGATTTGCCCCATTTCTTATCACACATTTTTGTTACCGAAACCTTTGACCTACATTTACCAAAATGTAATTAAATCTATTTTGGACCACCTCACACCTTTCCTGAAAATTACGTGGAAATTGGTCTGATATTTTTTGCATCAAGTTGCTGAAAATCACATGGACAAATAGACAAACAAAAAGACTGAACCAAAAAACCCAATAGCAAAACAAAATACAAGGAAAAAACTAAGTAGAAATGTGAATGTAGGACAAGCTCCTGAAGGAAAACTGTCCAAGCTGTAAGACTGTAGGTATTTGAGTGCAGTCTTCCTACATCTCCTTATGGACCTGTCTGGTCAGCCAGAACTTTTCATCCACATCACAACAAATATCTTCTCTTGCAATGCAGTGGGGAAATAATATTTTAGAGTGTTTTATCCAGCGTCTGCAGATATATGCTATGACATTTTATGAGAAATCGTTCAACCATTTTGCATCTAAAGAGATATGCAATGCACTAATGTCCAAATGTGGTGTGTGTGTGTGTGGGAGGGGTGACTATTCAACAGAGACCCATTATAATACATGTTGATCAATGTGACATAAGCTGTTGCTGATGTAGAAAATAGCAGGTAATTGTACAAAATCATTTGCATAGATGTACCAAAGCATTTGCAACTTGTTCAATGAAATGAGAAGCTGCTTTTATAATGTGCACGTGACACACTGATGCGAAGACTGAACTGATTTACTTTTGTGAACTATGAAATGTACTGATGAGACCCAAGTAGGAAGGTCTGTCTTTGTTTTTCCCTATTTCTAAGTTAAATAAGGATCACTTTTAATTCTATTCTTTGTTGAAGTCAAATTCGGGAACTGGAGTCTTCAGAATCAAGAAAGAGTCAAGCCAGCCAGTCTCATCAGCCTTTTCATGGGTTTATTTGCAGCACAAGACAAACAAACAAAGACCAACTCTGGGACGGGTCTGGGGCCTCGTCCACACACCAACACAATGCAATGAGGTTTCATGTTGTACTGGATAGAAAAGATATCGTGCCCACACCTGCAACGAAACGATTGCTGAAAACGATGCAATACATATGCCACACCTCTAGATGTGCTGTAAGACAGTCCCAATGAATACACCAGAACAATAGAAGAACTAAAGACCATGCACATACCAGCTTATACTGGTGTGAAACGCCCCGAAAATAGACAAAACCATAAGGCATGTGTAGGCATCTCTGCTGCTTATCGTATTGGTTTAATATCAGTAGATTTTCCTTCAATAACACCAGTAAACATAGCAGTGACTGCAGTTCTGCTCCTATCATTACTCTGGTGTCCGCCATGATGATTACTGTCTTGTTTATGAATTAATGTCGCACGTACAGCTACTATATGTTCTGGTCATGTGGTTGTGATGTAGATCAGTGGTTCCCAAAGTGGGGGTTATGGAGAGATGGGACTGTTTGCATAACACTGAAAAAAAATTGGAAATTTGATAGAACTCAATCACCCCCTTTCACTCCATAATTGCTCCCCGCCCTCGAATATGAACTTAATTCAGTGTATAGCTGCGACAGTCAAGAGAACTGCTCCCTTCTACTCAGTCATCATGCTCCGCCCTCGAATATTAATTCCATTCAATTTTTGTTAAACTGCCAATCTGTTGGATTGCTCTGATATTGTTGTTGTCATTAGAATAGACATGGGCAAACCCTCCTCCTGTGAATCCAACCTGTATAAAACAGGTTCCTATTTTGAGATTCAGAACAATAATAATAATAATAATAATAATAATAATAATAATAATAATAATAATAATAATAATAATAATAATAATAATAATAATAATAATAATAATAATAATAATAATAATAATGATTATTATTATTATTATTATTATTATTATTATTATTATTATTATTATTATTATTATTATTATTATTATTATTATTATTATTATTATGACACACTGCATAATGGAGGGGGGGACAACGGTACCAATACTTGCAGAAGAAAAATATTATTATAGTATTATAGTATAGTATAGTATAGTATAGTATAGTATAGTATAGTATAGTATAGTATAGTATAGTATAGTATAGTATAGTATAGTATAGTATAGTATAGTATAGTATAGTATAGTATAGTATAGTATAATACTATATAGTGTTCAGACAGACAAACACATAAACTGACCCAAAAACAATACCCCCTCCTCTCCTTTGGGGGGGTGAGGTAAAAGTCATCATGATCTATAATTTCTGCTCACTTAACTTTAGTTAATAGATTTAATATGAACTGGGTCATGAGGGGTCTGTGATTTTTAAGGTTGGTCCACAAAATCAACTGCATTACACAGGCACACTGTAATGTAATTCTATTGAGCATACATCAACATGTCCTCAGTGAAGACAATAATTTGAGACATGAGGTAAACCAGAGTTGAATTGAAGTAATGGCTGATCTGACTTTAACTTTGGTCAACTATTAACTATGGTAGGAATGGGTTAAGACATTGACATTCTCTGAAACAACTACAAAAGTATTTTACATGTATTGACAGTTAAATAGAAAAAACTTACCTATACATACATCGTTAAAGGAGTATCTGTAGGCAACTCTTTAATTGCTTTTTATTTGCATGATCTTTTGCAGTGTCATATGGTTATCTTTATTTGTTTTATGTTGTTGACATACTGCTACTCATTTATGCTACTCTTTGGCAAGGCCGCCTTTTATCTCAACGAGACTTTTACCAGATAAAATGAGGGAAACAGGTTACTTTCCAGTTCATTGGGAGTTTTTCCCCCTAGCTCTGATTTCTAGAAATGTGTCCTTTGTGTAATTTATTGGTGGAAAAGGTCAGACACACTTTGCAGAGTGCAATGCAATCAGGAGAATGTGTGACAAAGTATAAAGAGAATTCAGTGATTTACAGGAATATGGGCATTAGTGTATGTACAAGAAGTAAACAGAAGGATGTAAGAGTTTTAGCAGCTATGAGGTATAAACTAGTTCAAACCAGTTCTGTGTCAAGGCCACGGCTGTGAACAATAGACACACAGATACTGACACAACATTCTAGGAGACAAAGGAACATTCTATGAAAAAGAAAAACAAATTAACAATGTTTTGCTGCAGTAATCTTCCTTCACACTTTCATAAGGCATATGCATAACCCAGCATTCAGGGTAATGCAGCTGTAAGCTTTTACAGAATGTCTAGGAATTTAAAATAATAATAATAAAACACTCTTGTAGGAAATGTCATCACTTTTTGTGTGCCATTTTTTCAAGAGGTACACAGTGACCCTGTGCACATGTCTACAGTAGCTGTGGGAAAGCAGTGAGATAACTTTAGTCTGGGTTTCTACAGGATAATAAATACACTGTAAAAAGTCAGAAGTTCAATTAGTTGTTATAAGTTGTTTCTAAAATGTACTTCCATTTTACATAATGAGTCATGAAATTTCAACTTATCTTAATGAGTTACTGGCCTTGCAACTCAACACTGTAAGCCAGTTCGATGCAATCTAAACTGAAATGTGTGAACATAACTTATGATGTGACTTTTAAAATGGTAACTGGATCACCAAGGGATTAGTAGTAACTTTCATCATTTCAAAAAGAAAGTTAGAGACAGGACCATTGTAGTGAAGTCAATTTTATCAATGTGAGTTTCAACAATGGTAATATTCAAGTTAAGTTAATTCACACTTTAAAGGCAGCAGGTGAACTTTTATTTTTAAGTTGAACCACCTTTTTTTTTTTACAGTGTAAACAATAAATGAAGAATGGAGTGACTGGTGTATGATATCTCCCTTAATAATAATAATAATAATAATAATAATAATAATAATAATAATAATAATAATAATAATAATAATAATAATAATAATAATAATAATAATAATAATAATAATAATAATAATAATAATAATAATAATATGATTCTTATTATCTAATTACTTTGGTATGATAAGGGTATCCAGAAAGTTGGTTTGGGTCATGGGTGTAAAATTGCACATGGACACTATGGACATGTCCATACTAATATTTGACTTTTTATCTAATAATTTTGGGTTTTTATCTAATAATTTTTGTTTTTTTTCTAATAATTTTTACTTTTTATCTAATAATTTTTGGTTTTTATCTAATAATTTTTACTTTTTATCTATTAATTTTTGGTTTTTATCTAATAATTTTCGCTTTTTATCTAATAATTTTGACTTCACTTAAATGGTCTTTATAATCCAGTTCACCTTATATACGAAGAACCTAAAAAAAATAAACCATTTATTGACAGTGCACCTTATAGTGACTAAATATTGTCATCAACAAACCTTTATCATGTGACAACGAGATGAAACTAGACATAAGTGTCGGTCTTGTGACTATAACTATAATTAAATACATGACCAATAAAATAACAGACAAAATGTGACTTAAGAAATAAAATAAAATCCTAAAATGTCTCTTAGTTTATGTTGACAAAAGCAAAATTAAGACATTTTAATTCTTTTAGTCGTGTTCTTATTTCATTGTTTATTTATTGATTTAGCCTATTTATTGTTACTATCTCTCACGAGGAAGTCGTCAAATTATGTCCCCACCAATGTCAACATCATGAATACTCCCCTGGTTTGGGTAACAGTGAAGGGAGTGTAAATGTAAATCCTGTAGACAAAAGCCACATCTCACTTTCGTTGTCTGTGACAAAATGAGGAAAACGTGACAGTAGGTATTTTTTTTAGGTGGCAGCAGTCAGCCAACAGAGAGCCGGACATGAGGATACAGCCAATAAAGAGTCACCAGCGGGAAAACATCACATGTTTAGAAACCCAGCCATGGACAGACACAGGGTGTGACTCCGCCTATTGATCAAAGACCATCCTCCTTCCTTTTGTCTTTTCTTCAGTTTGTTAACTTCTCTTAAAGCCGCGTGGACGAGACTCTCCAACCTTTTGGCACGGCTCTCATTTCCAGTCCTCTGTAGTCGTGGGATTTTCTTGCATCCGGTCAAAGCGAACTAACAAACAGACGAAGAGAGAAGAGAGTTTGGTTCCAAGTCACAATCTGTGTTTCATGGAGTCTTCGTTATGTATCTTGACTCCAGGAGTTAGGTAAGAAAAAAAACGCATCTATATGACGAAAAGTTTCTTCTTATTAGCCTTTGGAGGGAGGAAAAGAACAAGAAGAGCGCGCGCGTGGGGATATTTTCTTAGAAAGCATGGCAAATGTATAACTACTATCTAACTAGAACTCTTTTATGTAGTCCACGGTGACTAATGTGCATCAAGTTATTTTCTTTGGGGTCTGTCCGCAGTGTGGTTTTTGGTGTTTGCTATTCTTGCAGCCTCTGTGTCAGTCGAGCTCGTGCGAGTTTATTATGTCCATATTTTTGGGTTCTATGAATCTAAGTGGCCTGGTTTGTATGTTACCAATATTTAAGCCAATATCTTCTACCTTCTTATAGAAAAAAAAAACTGCCGAGAATAACTTTTTTGGCGTACTTTTAAGTTCAGTATGTTTTACGTCTTGACGCATAAGATAATTTTTTAAAATTATTATTATTATTATTTATTTTTTTTTTTACATTTTATTTCTTAATTTGGCTGAAAAATGTATATTAGTTGTGTAACTCCTACATAAATTAGAGAAATTAGAGAAAACTTCCCCATTGTCCATCATCCTTACCCGCAGATCTCGGAGTACACACACACACACACACACACACACACACACACACACACACACATTGCGGTCATAGTCTGTTTCTGCAGATAATAATTCACCGCTATTCTGTCACAGGTGTCAACAGGATGAAGTGATTAACATCTCTGAGCAGTTAAGTTGTTGGCCCCAGAGAGGATGTTATTATTATTATTATTATTATTATTATTATTATTATTATTATTATTATTATTATTATTATTATTATTATTATTATTACACCCTCATGTCACCCCACATATTAAAATTTTGCATTACTGTCCGATAGAGGTAGAGGCTTGTGTGTTTGTTGGATGTGTTACAGCTGTTTCAACACATGGCTGATGTGTTCTAACTCTGGCTTGTTGTCAAAGGACAGCTTGGATATTTTACTTAATGATCTGTTAGTTTTGGGAACGGATCTCTTCCGACGGAGAGTTGTCATCCAGCAAGAGATCGACTTCAGTGACAAAAATAAGAATAAAGCCCTTTCTCTTGTTGAACCGCGGCCTCTACTGGTTCATACAGATGTAGCGTTGGTTTTGGGCTGTTCACGTGATAAACTTTCTCTTTTTATCAAGCTGACAATTAACATTCAAAATGCTTGATCATGCTGCATTCAGGTGTCTTTTGGAAAAGCCAGGATTGAAAGGTTGATGATGCACAATTATTATTTTTAAAAGGTAACTGCAGTTATTTTTTCTCTCTCATAATTTACTAATGTTGAAGAAAAATAAAGAGGCAACCAAGAGACTGGTGGGTGTGGTGTGGTCACATTCAAAGATGAGTGTTGCAGCCAGTCTTCAGAGCCTTTTCATGGGCTTATTTGTGAGTACAAGACAAACACGGGGATGCACCTATAGGTATGGTCTGAAGGGTAGCTGAGAAATCCTCCTGCTTTTATAACATTTTCTGGAGTTTGGGGTGTGATTTCACCTCTGAACTCCTCCTATAAATTCCCTAATTCCCTTTCATTTGCCTCCATTACATCTTATTATCTGGTTATAATTGAGTCTGGTTTCTCCTTAGTATCTTTTTGTATATATATGGCTCATGGATGGTCTCCTCCATATTCTTCTCATCCCCCCAGGTACATTAACCCTTAGATAATCATAATTCCCTTCCCAATATCTGCCTCTATTATGTTATTTTATCATATTATTATTTGATTATAATAGAGTCTGATCCTTCACAGACCCCACTGATCATATAGCCTCTTATTATTTGATTATAATTGAGTTTGACCCTTCACAGACCCCACAGATCACATAGCCTCTATATACTAATATAATGAGGGGGTGATCATTCTACCTTCAGAAAGCCATGTTTTTCTGTCAGCCACACTCTGGCCTCTGGGTTGTCATTTCATTATTATCTTTACCTTCAATATATTTCAGGTGTAGATGATGCAGATAATGCACAATTTGGCCAGATACATCTATATTTAAATACATATGATGTTACATTGGTCTGAAAAAAGTTTTATTAACCATGCAATCGCCAAGAAAGAGTTTTAAAGGTTTAACCATTTATTTGTTTATTTAACAGGGACTGCACACATTAGTGAACATTTCTGTAAATGTATTAGCATACCTTCCTTCAGTCACTTTTTCCCCCCTTTTGTTGAATGTCTTTTGACTCGGGTTGTACATGACATACATGTGATAAACCATGTGATATATACAATTTTTTAAAAAGGCCTTAAGCTACTAGTTATCTAATGATGACTTGGTGTTTTAAAGTGTTTTTTGTCCTGTCCCCATGTGATATCCTGGTGTTTTGTAGGCTAATTACATAGATAAATCTGATTTAGATATTGAAAATAATGCTGTTGTGTAATAATTACTTTTTGTAATCCTAGGTCTGGAGCGTTAATATCACACCATCTTTACAAAGTGAATACATGATGAGCAGCCGTTCAGTGGAGACCTTCAGTGACACAGTGTTACAAAAGAAGATGCCGTTATTTAATGGGACTATAGCAGCCACAGGACTGTCAACACAAGAAAATATGTCTGCATTCTTGGGAAAACAGACATTGCAGTACAGCGGTGGCTATTTTTCTTACAACCCCAGTAGAAAGGATGGAACAGGATTTACTCCATCCCTTTTGGATGGCAGAAGTCCTGTGAGTCACCACTCTAGAATGGATGGACAGAACCACATTATTTACAAGCAAGACAACAAGTCAGAAGAAGGCCATTCTTATTCCTCTTCCCAGCGTCACACCCCAGTGAAACAAGGGTTTACATTATACACTAAGAGCCCTGGAGTTAGTAGCCCTACAGCTGCAACATCAGTGATTGTTAGAAAACAAAAAAGTGGAGATGAGAGTGCATCTCCTTTAACTGAAAAATCTGTGTATTTGGCAATTCCTAAGCCAATTTATGGCCATAACCCTTGCTGCAATGAACTGGGTTGTGTGATAGGACAACGATACAGTGTGGAGCATGGGTCTCCTAGGATTTCAAACCCTGTATATGAGCATGACTGGAGGCAAAGTGAGGCTCACTACACTGAAACACTTTCCATGCAGCGAACACCACAAGAAACACTGGTGCAACAGAGAGGTTTACAGTTGGAGCCTGGCACAGAGCCTTTAAAGAGGGTAGCAGTGGAGACGTACAGCCCTGGGAGAGCAAGGACTTTGCCTGGGGTGGTTGAGCCAAGCTACAGCAGTTACCCCTGTACCCCAACTCGGACACTGTTTGGTTCTTTAAGTGAGCAGAGCCAGCATTTACAGACTTCCCCCAGAGCCTACCCCAGCCTGTACCCCTCCCATCCTACATATGAGCATATGACCTCAGAGATTTATCAGGACCGCTCTCCCATTTCCAAATATGGGCAACTAACACAGCACCCAATGTTTTACTACTCCCAAGCAAATATGGAGGTAGAAAACAGGACACAGTGTAAAGATATTGGCTCTAAACACAGAGATGATGCCCCTGTTATTCTTAAACACACAATCCCAAATTCCAGGGACCATTATGTACTGGCTTCGTCACTTCATGGTGAAATTTCTTTGCCCTTATCTGGCACTGAAACACTGCCAAATAATTCCTTATTGCAAGGATATGACTATAACTGTTACGCTGTCCCTAGACTTCATTTGAATACAGGCCACATTAGAACTGCTCTTAAAAGGCCTCCAGTCATGCACTCCAACCACTTAAATGTGTCCCCATCTATCCAGCATATAGATCACCCAACAGTCTCTTCAACCTTCTCGCATAATGAAAAATCCAGCCACAGCCTACATGCTGAGCAGTCACACACCTCCCCGCTATTTCTTCGTATGGACCAGACTAGTCCTACTGCACCTCTAAGAAAATCAGAGGCTTCACCTTCCAATGTACAAGTAAACAGATTTTTTCCCCAGGTTTGTGCTTTTCATAGAGATCAACCTGTCCTTCCACCAACTATCACCACAGACAACTCTTGTGTAACTCATGTACCATGCACTAAACAGCCAAATGGACTTCCCAGTTCCCCTGTGTCCCCAGCGGCATGGTTGCCCCATTTACCAAACCACTGTTCAGGTTCATTTAATAAAGCTGTGCCAAATAATCCATATCTTCAGCAGATCATTTACTCCCCTGTAACAGGTAAAAAACTCTTATCCAGTTCAGCCACTGGTTATCCTAAAGAGACCCTGAGGAGAAGTATTTCCCATTCATCTACTCCCATCATAATAAAAGAAGAAGAGGAGGATGAGGATTTATGTGAAGTGCAGTTGGGCAAGAAACGACAAAAGATGACAGATGACAATGAAGTTGGAAATAAGCGTGACTCTCCTCCTATGCCAGTCATCAACAACGTATTCAGCTTGGCACCTTACAAGGCATACCTGCAGGCCTCTGGGGTGTTATTGTCAGGAAGATTACCTCTGAGAACGGAGCAGTCCTCCGAGGTCTGTGGAGATCCACCGAAGCCACAACAGAAACAGATAAAAGCTGAACAGGAGCCTGATGTCTGTATGGTATCCAAAGAAAACTGTCCAGATAATGAAACAGAGAAGGCTGTTGTAGAGATGTGTGAACTTAAAAATATCAAAGAGGAAACATTAGATCCAGTGGACCCAGATAAGCCTATACAGAGCTCTGCTGGTCAGGACTGTGTCAAAGTAATCAAGGAAGAATTGGATGAATGTGGTTTGTCTGACTATGGGCCCATGTTGGTGATTAAGAAATGGGAACCTGATGAACTTGAAAATAAACCCTTACTGACAAATGCAAATACAACTTCAGATGAAGCCAAACCTGTTGAGGTGACCACACAGAAGGACACGTCTCCTCAGGGCGATGAATGCTTACAAAATAAACAGGTGGTTGATCCTCCTCAACACATTCCTCTACCTCTAGTGGATTTTAAAAACATTCCTCCCCAGTGCCTTAAACTTTCCACATATAAAATTGTTCTCCCTGAAAGTACTCTTAATGACTCTGTTAAAATCACACCAAAGCCACAACCAGTGGAACCAGTCGCAGAAAAAACAGATGTTAAAATTCCTGTTCGGAAGCATTTCCTTGAGCTGCACAATTCCCTGTCCAAGCTGATATCCAAATCAGTGGCGGCCTCATCAGAGCAGTCTCTCAGAGCCTGGTTGTCACAGTTAGAATTCCCCGAACCACCATCTCCAACCACCAAATTCCAGAAAGTGACTTGTTTGTTTGGAGTTAAAGGCAGGGAAATGTGTCTGAATGAGGAAATAAAGTCTGCTTTGGATGAAGTTGTGCAGAGGTTGAGAGAGTACACAGCTCTGAAGCGCTGTCCATTTCCACACGTCATGCGGACAGGAGCGGTTTTCCTCCCTATGCTGGTGGTGAAAGAGCTGCTTTTCCCAATGGTCCAGGGCGGCTTCATTGACCAGGTTCTGCAGGAACACAAAGTGGAACTTCGCCCCACGACGCTATCGGAGGAAAAGATTTTGATTCAGCTTCATAAACGAGCCTGTTCCTCCAGACTCAGGAGGTTGATGTCCCTCAAACACCTGCCTGACATCTATGCTGATGTGGTCAATCTTCTGTATTACACCACTGTGTGTACACATTTGGGTGAGTTTGTGTTCACATTGGACATTGTGTTGTGATGTGGAAGGAAAAATTTTTAAAGACCTTTATTTTAATAGATGACTTTTAAATTTTTTTGAACATGAATTGTGTTCTGGACACATATTTGAGGATTTAGCGTTAACAGCAGTTTCCTTAACCCCCCCCCCCCATGGGTCAGTGCTGAACAAAAACTACTTGTATGTTAAGCAACACTTATGTAGAGAAAGGTAATATGTACGTAAATTCGAACAAGGTGTAGATTAATATTTTGACGTAAATTTGGAAGTGCTTTGGGTCCGTTTTAAAAAATAAATACTGAGATAAAAAATAAAGCATTTTATAGATGAAACACATTTTTATTTTTTATATTTTTATACTTAAATCTGCATACAACAAGGTCAAAAGGACACAAAACTTTAAGCCCCACTTAAGATTATGCAATGTAACTCGGTGTCTTTAATTTTAGTGGTGTATATCAGACCATTTGCAGCTATGTTTTCCAGATCAAATGCACTGATACCTAGTTTGCTTTTCCTGACCCAATTTTTGTCCCAATATTTTATTAAAAATTCATTAATTGTGGAATCACTCAGCTAGAAAATATTTTTTTTGCATTTATCTGAGGTCCTCATTTGATTAATGGGGTACCAAAATGCACCTTGTTTAATCGAAGCACCCATGTATGATTTTTAAGGAAGTGTTAAGTATTTGAAGTATGTGTTGGTGTGTTTACCTGCGTACCTAGTAGTGTCTACCTGTACTTTATCTTCCTCTTGTTTTGCTGTGTTCAGGACATTTGAGTGTTGTTGTGGCTCTTGCCATCTTCAACAATAACTAACTTAATCGAAGGCCACTAAATCTAGGCTCTTAACTACAGTTGAAGGAAAGTTAACCCTGGATGCTAAGAACCACTGCGAGTTAACATGTAGAATCAAAGATGAGTCACTAGGTCTTCATGTCCAATATGTAGTCGATTGTATAAGATACAGCAAACACAGTGAGACATGACCCTGGGGGTAAGTCTTTAATCTTTGACTTTTGTACCATTTGGGGCTCCATCCCAACCCCCTCCTGGTATGTTTGCTTTCTTTTTAGCTATGTCGCATTTTTCAGTTTTGTGTCCCTGTCTTTATTTATTTATTTTGTTAAATGGTGTGTCAGGAGAGGGTCCTAACCAACACTCACCACATACAGTACATAGTTTAAGTGTGATAAATCAATAATAAAGTACCCCCTCCTTAACCCTTTATAAGAATAGTATGGTTGCTATGTGCATAACGCAGCATAAGGTCCAGTGTTAGTGATTTTCATATTTGTACCTGTTCATTTTTAGTACTTATCCTTATATCATTCTCAATAGCATCACTATTGACCTGCTGTGTTCCTCAGGTGTATCCACTGTGCAAAGGTGTGGCTGTATTTGTGATTTAGAGCACAATTGCGATGAAAAGATCACAAAGTAATGCCTATGTATTTGTCTCTTACCTTTATTCTAACTGCTTCATAGCATTGCCCACAAGGGATGACTTTGAATAATTAGTTTGTAAAGGTTTGAGGTGGAAAAACAGTGTGTAGTTAAATATGCAGTGTCTAATTGCATTTAGTAATTCTATTTAGCATAGACAAAATATCTGAACTCTACCTGAACCATCTTCAGTAACTGTCAGTTTTGAACTTTGCTTGACCCTAAATTGAGCTCTGTTGTAGCCCCGTACCATTCTACACCAAGACACCAGCTCACATATACATGGAAAAGTCTTAATTACAGGATACCTCTTAAGGAAAATAAGGATGAATAGATGTTATGTATGCTGTACTTTCCTGATTCTATTACCATAGTAGTGGTAATTATGTTAAATTCTATGTGGAATCCAAATAGAGATTAACATTAACTATACAGTACTTTATTAAGTTAAACCCCATTGCTCAGTATGTAAGACTATTTACTCACATCCTTACTTAAATGTTTCTGATTTTATTAGTTCATGTCCTGCAGCACTAAAATTAGAGCTTGTATTATTATAGCAAGTTTCAGTTTAAAACTTTTCAAAACAAAAAGTTTAGCTAAGGTTTAAAACATGTATCACTTCATGAATGTAACCATTCTGCATATTAGTCATACAAGTTGAACTGAGAAAGTGAACAAAATAGGTTGATATAGAAAAATAAACCGGTTTCCTGACACAATGGTTATATTCATTAAAAAAACAAACAAACAAACAAAACAAAAACCTTCCCACACTTTTGCACAATTGTAGAGGAATGTTCTTATTTCTACAGTGTGTCAGACAGGTCTTTTAGAGGCGACAGGCTGAAGACGCTGTTTACTGTGTATATGTTGGTGCTTTTTCCAGACACGACTGTACAATAAATGAAACAAGCAGAAAGTGAAGAGAGCCCTGGACTGGCAGCAGCTCTGTTTTTATGTTGTTCTGCCATGCATGCTACAAATAATAGTACAAATACACCGACTAAGGATCCAAACAGCAAAACAAAAGAGAAAAAATTGAAAATGCAGGCAGAAAGAAGGGACTCTGCAGGTAAATACACCACCACAAACCCACAGAAGACCCAAAATGATTGAAAAAAAAAAAGAAAAGAAATATTTTTGAGTCAGTTTGTTTCAGATTTTAATAATCGTTTTTGGTTTCCACGATTATCAATGGTGTGTGCGTATATAGTGATGGTGTAAGTGAAATACGACACTCTACTTTTGACCCTGTGTTGTTTAAAATGGCACTTCCTGCTTCTTCTTGCAGAGTTCTGGAATTCCCCCTCTGGTACACAATGATACTTCTATTTACTCATTTGGACACATTAAAAACCTTATTTTTTGTTATTTATATAGTATTTGCTAAAACGGTCTTAAAGTAATCATCAGTAGCCCTGATTAAAAACAAAGATAACAAATATTCCATTTCAAATCCATCTATTTTTTACAGAATCAACCTCTCCTGATGTCCAAAAGAGAGTCCAGGTATATTTATCTTTTATGTTGCCCCTTAATCTCCCTCCTCTGCTTTTTTTCCTGATGTAGAAAGCAAGGAACATTTCCTTGCCTTTTTCAGTGACTAATCACAAAACTTTGCATGATTATATAATCCTTGTCATGGGTGGGGCTGAGATGGGCTTTTTTGGGGAATCTCTGCTTCACCAATTCATTGATATTTAACTCAAGTCAAAATATGTAAGTTAGGCAATTGGATCATATTACCCTACAAAGTGTGTGTGTGTGTGTGTAGGCTGCATGTTTTAGTCTGTTTGGGTGGAGATAAGTTAATGTTTAAAAAAGATGATGATCATCATCTGTTGACCATTACCCTCCTCCAAGCCAACATCTGTGCTGCTTAGTCATAGAAGGAAATGGGATATAATGACTGTTGTCCGTGTGTTGTAACACTAGATTCTCCTTTGCAGTTATTTTCTGTGACACTTCACTATGTCGGGCGGCGCAGACCTTTCTGTGTGGAGTTTGCACGTTCTCCTCGTGTCTGTGTGGGTTTCCTCCCACCATCCAAACACATGCACTGATAGGTTAATTGGTTAATCTAAATTGCCCATAGGTGTGAATGTGAGAGTGATTGTTTGTCTATATATGTTCAGCCCTGAGATGAACTGGAGACTCATACATTATAGCTGGATTAGGCCCCCACAGACCCCCGCGACCCTAGTGAGGATAAAGTGGGTTCGGGTAATGAGACAACACTTTATGTCATTTTTATTATACTTTAACACACAACTGTTTCCCCTGGGAATAATAAAGAATGTGCACCTTCAGAATAGTCTGGGATACTACAGTTGGGCACCTACTTACACATTTCCTTTGTCTACACTCGTTAGCGTCCTTATAGTATTTTCATTTTGGGAGCTTTGGCCTTTATTTCAGCTTTTCTCTTCTCACTGCTGAATGAATTTCTAACCCAAAAAAATGCAAATGGACTTTTTTTTCCAATTCCAGAAATCCTTTCTCTTCCTCCAAGATTTGCTTTCCACTTAAATAATTCCCAATAACTTCTTAACCCTGTCATCTACCTTTTTTTTCAGTGAACTCATTATTTTTATGGAAGAATTTTGGTTCCTTTCTAACATTTTTTGTTTGTTTGTTTTTTTGCAGGATTAAAACTGGATGATTCTGTTAATAGAGAGCCAGATGACGGTTCTGAAGAGTCAAGCGGATGCAGGAGTCCTGTATGTTCAAGTGTCGATACCTTACAAGCCTCATCTTCACAGTCACATTGGCCAAGAGGTGGTGAAGAAAATGCAAACAGGACAAAAAGCAGAGTAAAGAGCAGTTCAAGGCGTATGTTTTTGGACAGTTATTTGTCAGATGAAGAAGAACAAGACTCCTTTAAAAAGATTGCAAGTGAAGATGGACAAAACCAATCAAGTACAGATACCCAGAGTGACCATCGGTCTAACGAGGTTGCCAACAGTGATGGTGAATATGAAGTCAGGAAGCAGGACAGTAATGCAGATGACCCACAAAGTATGATGTCTCACAATTCATGGATGAGTCCTCTCACCTCAGACGATGTGTTGTCCAGTGACGCTGAAATCTCTAATGCTCAGCCATCAAGATCAGCCAAATCACTGGTCAAATCCAAAAGCTGTTCTGGTATGATTCTCAAACTAAGGAGGATGTTTAGCGGAGGTATGAACAGAAAAAGGGCCAGGTATCAGGCGGTCTCAGAGTCGGGCGCATTCACTGATCCTTCCCTCTCCCGGGTTGAAGATGTGGCAAAGGAAGGAGGCAGACAAGGCACCAGGGAAAGGAGGATGCCCAAAGTAACCCGTCGGTGGCAGAGGAACGGAGGCTTCTCCCCAGCTTTAAGACCCCTCGAAGGATCTTCCAAAAGAAAACGCAGGTCATTACTAAAGATCAAATACTGTCCTTATTTGTCTGCGTGTCACAGCGCTGAACACAGGAGGCGGTGGGTTTTACGTTCGGCTGTAAAGCGAGCCAGGCGAGACATGAGGTTTTACTACCCGGACCTGGTGGGGAAGAAAATTCACCATCTGTATGAAGAAAATGACAAATCAGAGGTTTGGTACAAAGGAGAGGTGCTGTGTATCCATGAAGCCCACTCCAACCCTTTAAAGACTATATTTGAGGTCCGGTATGACAGCGAGCCAGAGTGGAAGTACTACTTAGAGCTGTTGATTGACTACAAAAAAGGCTGGCTCAAGATTGAGGGCTAGTTTTCTATATACAAATGCTGCGTGGACAATTTATTTTTTACTTTGCCTGGTTTTGTGTTTAGCATCACACTAGTCGAAAATATGTCGGGCTTCCATAATAATGAGGTCACACTGGATGCTGGTTGGTGAAGAGGTCAAGAGGTCAGCTACAAATTCCAGTTCCATGAAGGGTCACAGGAAATACTGTAGAGATCTACTGCTAATATGCAACATCATTATCTTCAGTTATTTTGGTTTATGCAACTTGTATTGTAAATGACTATAGTGTGCATTTGTTTTTTTTGTTTTTTTTTATGTAAGTTACAAGCAGAGAAGTTATTTTTGGTTTGTAAGCCATTATTATCTACATACTACTTGTGAACTATGTCTGTTGTGAAATTTTAAGTGTTTTTTAATATATATCTATATATGTATGTGTGTGTGTAAGGAAATTATATGAAGGCATTTTTTTTTTAAGGTCAATGTCAACCACCTGTAAGTTTACATGTTTTTTTAAGCAATTTTATTCTAATGGTGCAACTGAAGCTGAAGAGAGATTGATGTTTTTAAAGCTGCTCAACGGGTCTTGAATTACTCTCAGGCTTAAAATGTTCCCATGACTTGGTGTTTCTTTAATCACTGTGAACCTTAAGACCTCCACTGAAAATGTTATTTAATTTCATTTTGTATATTATCTTTTAAAAAAGTTTGTATGCAATTAACATTCTTACTGTGGTCTCAAATAAATGTTTGCAAGACTCTGGGATGACTTTTTCAGCTTCATATCAGAACAGTTAAAAGTTGTTTCTCCTGTACTTTATATAATCTTGCAAGATGCCGATTTATTAAAATTGGTTTGACCCCATCCTGTGGTAATAATTGGAAGTACAAATACCCTCTAGTGACAAATACTCACCAACATGACAGTACAGTTGTAATTTCTTCAGAACAAATATATTGACTGTGGCACATTAAACAAGCAGCCATGCCAGAAGGATGTTTGCAACATTTTGCACTTTAATATTTTCTCCAAAACAGACAACTAAGTTTCCCACATTTTTTTTTACACTAATAAGAAATAAAACACCTTTGATAGCATAAAGAAAAAGGTATGTAGAAAAGTATTAAAAATTTTTGGATGTCTCAGTTTAATGCAAGTAGCCTCTGTTACTTCAAACATTACGTTGAAATGTTTAGGAACTATTAGACACAATGAGAACTGAGTGAGCCCTGGAGAGCATATTAGCCTAATGACAGCAGCTGTAGCTGGTGTTAATTGCAAAAGAAAGAACATTAAAGAAAACAGCCTATCTTTTGTTATCCATTCAATTCAATTAAAGTATCACTGGTTTGTGAATTAAAAAGTGAACAAAAAACTGACATACAACCAATCACCTCTAGCATACAAACTGTAAGTAATAGAACAATTTTCATTCCAAATTGCTGAATTAATAATGCCAAATGGAGTTGACACTTCTGGAAGACAACCACAGCTCTGCCAAGGTCTTAAGTACACTGCAAAATACACAGCGCTGAAATGCATCATGGATGTTAAGGTAATTAATATGATGAGACCAAACCTACTCTAATGACTCACACAGTACTCCCAAAAATGATATTCTCATGACATTTATTCAAATAAACAATACAGTTTATAATTTTGCTAGGATGAAATAATAAGTTTGAACACATAAGAAGCATTTGGGAGAGAATTCCCCAAAGGTCTGAAACTGGGTCAAAGGATGTGTTGAAATGATGGCTGACACTTTGGTGTCAACTTCTGACTTGCATCAGTGACTGTATATCCATGTACTCCTAATCAATCCTGAGACGACTGCCATACTGGAGACATGTACAGCCATTCACAAGCAGAGCCTGACAACCAGAGCAACCACCACATAGAACAACGCAAAACCTGGAGGGGCACTGACATTTCAATGTCAAATCCTCAACACGTGTGAAAAATACAGTCTTTAATGCAAAAGCATAACGGCATTATAAAACGGTCCTAAAACCCTTAGAAGTTTGCCCTATATTCCTCATCTATTGATAGACCTCGCAAGTCCATCAGTGTAGCTTGATTTAAAGCAATTTTCAGTCTCACTGCAAGGCAAGAGATCTCTTTAAAGAGGCATGGCCACTGTCAGTCCTGTGCCATACAAATACTCCCTGCAAGAGTGATGCCAATGCCTGACTGTCTGACAGTGATCCAGTCCAATTAGCAGCACTCTAAAGCTGTGCTGTCAGTACATTCTATTACCCTCATTCACTCCCCAAGGTGCAAGCTGAGCTATTAGAGGGCTACCTCAAGCCAAGTTGGGAACGAGAGGGGAAAAAAAAAAAAAAAAAGAGTGAATGTCACTCAGTTTGGCTCTTGCAAATAATTAGTAATATTCTTAAATGTTAAACACCTCTAAAAACAACTAAGAGGGTACAGCAAAAGGTTAGATTAGAGGGAGATGGAGTCAGTGCATTTTACCTTTCCTCTGAATTGTAAAATGCTTTCTGCAGTTTTGTTTTTAAAAGTCGGCTGTGCACTTTCAGTCTTTTTTTATCTGATCACTTGGCAACGAGGAGAATTTCTTTCTATGAGCCCCGATTAGGAGTTATTGATAAGGTGGAACTTGTGCACTGTTCTGAAGAGACTGAGGGTGATGGGGCAAATGCCTTATTGCCAAAGACCTCCCATTTCCCTCAGTCTATGGAGGGAGAGGACATACTCAACCTAAATGGCAAAAGTACACCTTTTGAATATTGGTAAAGAATAAATATTTCAAAATTTCAAAATTATGCAAACACGTGCCACTCTTGCTCTTAACTTCCATGCATATGGACTATTTACAAATTGAAAAATACAGACTACTTTGTTCTTTTGATGTTTTTTCTTCTCCCCCTGAAATGTCTTTGCCCCTTTGCAATCAGCCTATCAACATTCAGCCACCCAGACAAGGATCTCACCACACATTGCAGACATGGCCAGGACAATTAAAGCTGTGTTGAAAACATTTTCACACTAATGGGAAAACAAAAGTCAAAAATCAAAAACAGAAAAGATTCACAAGCAAAAAACAGAAGAAAATAAGATCATTCAGGGGAGGTGTTACAATACAAGCCAAAAGGATGTATCTGTTTAAGATGGATTTTCTGCTTTCTCAAGACTCCACTCTGTTGCTAACAATACTGTAGTACACTTTCTTTTTATTACTCTACCATTTCATTTAAATATAATTTACTTTGAAGATTTTGTTAAACAAATCCAGGAAAAATGATGCAAAAGTGGTTGGTTTGCCAAAGGAGAGGCGGCAGAAGGCCCGTGCTGCCCTGTTAATTGCATCAGCGCTCTAGTTTGTCAAGATACTCAAGAGTCCGTTGCATTGGGACGTGTCCTCAATCCTCAATGTACTCCCACAGGTCCTTCTCATAGCCTTCATGCACGTGCTGTAGCAGCACTCTTCGCCTGCTCTCACAGTATCTACAGACACAAAGGACAGTGAGAAAACACAGGGATGATTATGGAGGGAAAATGAAAATCCTAACAACTGGCATGCACCATTTCAGAATTAATTTGCATCCTGCTTTTCACGTACTTAGTGAAGTGGAACACAGCAAACTGATCCATGAGGTTACCACTGTACTCTATTGGACTAGAAATTCGGCTGAACCCAAATACAGAACTCCCTGCAGTGTCACATCTCGACCTTGTCATGATATATCACATCTAATTGGTTCAACACATTCTCTTCTACGGGAATATTTGTGTCTCAGTCATGTCACATTCTTATGTAGACATATTTGTATTTTTTGTAAAATCCTATGAACAGACCACGAATCATCTAAGCTGCTGTAAAAAGAAAAAAAATTGCACTCCAACCAGAATGCCTCATTGCATTGTAATAATGGTAGTTCTTAAAAAAAAAAAAAAAAAAAAAAAAAAAAAAAAAAAAGGCATTACAAACCTGTACTTGTCTTGTACTTTCTGCTTGATGTCCTGCAAAGAATCCTGGGAGATATCCCGCTCTAGGTAGCCAGAGAGCACCTCAGTGGCATTTTCCAGGTCTGCCTGGTTGTTCTGAAATAGTGAAAATATTTATTAATAGTAATGTTATTCAATGTCAAAACATATGTTAAAAGATAGAACACTATTATACATGATAAGGTTCCCTCCTTTTGGGGCATCCTGTATAAAAACAAGTTCAGGCTACAGAAAGTGACGACTTCCTTTTTGTTCAATTTGCTTTGTGAAATATTCCAGTGACAGTGACAGTGTAAATGCCAGGCTTTTGTCAGTGGTCTAAGTTTGCTGCCACAGGAAAGGACAAGTGAAAAGTGGCCAGATGTTCATGGGATTATTTGTATAAAAAGCACATCTATGGGGACAAAAAGAAAGAATGGTAGAAAGTCAATAAGACAGAAGTGAGGTAGTAAGAGACAGAGGAGAAAAATTGGGATTCACAAGTTGAGAAAAGCGAGTTCTCACAGTAAAATGAAAGAAAGCTATCTGTACATTTAATCAGGACCTTAAATTTTAGAATAGAACAGAAGTAGTTTATTGATCCCACAATTGGGAAATTGCTTTGTAACAGCAGCAGCATTCACATAAGTAAAACAAATAGACAAAATGAGATACAAAACAAAGTAAGGTGCACAGGCGTAGTTAAGGAATACAGATCACTTTAGTGCGTGAAGAATGTAATTATAGTAATATTTACAGGAAGCGCATAGCGTAAACAGAATATTAAATTTTTGATTAGGATTTACTATACAATGTAATGGCATGTAGGAGGAAGGATTTCCTACATCTGCTCATTCCCCACCGGAGCTGTAGTCTTTTTGAGAAAGTGCTCCGCTGTCTCT
The DNA here is from genome assembly GCA_020466265.1 of Siphamia tubifer. Taxonomy (NCBI): domain Eukaryota; kingdom Metazoa; phylum Chordata; class Actinopteri; order Kurtiformes; family Apogonidae; genus Siphamia; species Siphamia tubifer. The sequence goes on along the minus strand of CM035788.1, from coordinate 22,850,340 downwards.
CCAGTGTTTGGTAGACAGGGTGTTCGTTCTTCTCCATGATTGACCTCAGTTTGTGGAGCATCCTCCTCTCCACCATGGTCTGAAAGTTGTCCAGCCTTAGATCGATCACGGAGCCAGCCTTCTTGATTTTATTCAGTCTGTTGGTATCACTGGCTCTGATGCTACTACCCCAACAAACAGCCACAAAGAAGATGGCACGGACACCTACAGGCTGGTGAAACATCTCCAACATATTGGTGCACACACCAAAGGACCTGAGCTCATCCCGTTCTTGTACACTGCCTCGGTGTTGGATCTCCAGTCCAGTAGGTTATTGATGACCACTCCCAGGTATTTGTAATTTTCCACAGTCTGTCCTTTTATCTTCAGTGGCTGTAGAGGCATCCTCTTCCTCCTGAACTCAACCATTATCTCCCTAGTCTTGTTGAATGTCAACAAGACTAGGGAGACCCCCCCCCCTATACACCCCACAACCATTGAGTCGTCAGAAAACTTCTGGAGGTAATGTGATTCAGAGGTGTGTTAGAAATCTGTGGCGTATAAGGTGAAGAGGAAAGTGGACACTACAGTCCCCTGTGGAGCTCCTGTGTCAATGACCACCACATCACACAAAACACTGACAAACTGTGGCCTGCCTGTCAGGTAATCAGTGATCCAGGAGATCACTGAGCAGCTGAAACCCACCACAAACTGCAATACACAAACTGCAGAAATGTCCTCAGGCAGGATGCCTTTGTAGATTCATAAAACTCTACCATAGATGAGTTGTTGAAAATACAGGACAGTGGTGTGTTGGCTGAGGTGTGTGCTCTATTTGTTATGACCCCATTTCCAAAGAAGTTGGGAGATTCTTTTATTTTGCCTTTGTCCCAAATTTTTGGATTGTGTTGCAGGTATCAAAATCAAAATGTATTTAGATGTACAAAAAACAATTCAGCTTGTCAGTAACAAGAAAGTGTTATTAAGATTAAAGATTTGAGAAACTTTGAAAAAACCCTGATTTCAGCTTATTGGATTTTAGAAAATGTCCAAGTGTGTCTGGAGATGTGATGAGGTTTTATTCTTACTGCAGCAACACCAAACCACAAGTAAAATATTCAAATTTTTTTTTTATGTATATGCTAAAACACCCGCATGTAACTGGCTATCTCTTCACACTTGTAACATGTGGACCTACAATTAGCTTTTAACTTACCTCAAAAATAATGGACTGGTTGTTCTTCTTGAGGTAGAAGGCAAAGACGTAAGTGAACATAAGTGTAGAGCGACACTGGCACAGCACATCCACAGCCTTCTTCAGAAACTGCACCTCAATCCATGACATATTGTGCTGCTGCATCTCCTCCATCTTCTGCTTGACCTGAGCATAGAGCTTGTGCTCAAAGCGCAGGCTCTGCATGTGGTTCATGTAGCGGTTACAGTAGAACAGGTACCTCTGCAAGGCTGCCCTGGAGCGCTGTACACAGAGATTAAAAAGATACCAGCTTCACCTCATTAACTAGACTTACTGGACAATGAATCTTCAAATCCACAAATTAATATCAATAAGCAAAACTAGCTACACAATATATTGATTGATTGATGAAAAAATATTTGTCAGTTTGTCATATGCATAATATATTACTCATCATGTTGACATAGCATTTTGAAAATATTGTTTTAAAGCAACTATCCTTGCATCTGGATTTAGCAGAGACCTAACGTTCCCTACAGTTCAGACTGATTGTTATACATCTGCTCATAATAACAATCCCTTATATTTGAAGAAGCAGCATTTCATGAGCGTGCAACAATGTGGTGTTTGAGGTATAAACAGAAGATGAAAATTAGTTTATTTTGTCTTGATAAAGTTAATGGAGTATAATGCCATATGAATAACCAGGAGATTTAAAGTAGAAACTGCAAATTTTAGTATGAGTGCTTCATTCCATTAAGTATGATGTAAATATTTCTTTCAAACAATACAACTGCTGCTGTTGCAACTAGTATTTTATCTAATAGTCCAAATTTTCATATGGAACTCAGATGAGTGGGATATCTGGGATACTGCCACCACAGAATGATTAAAAAAGCCTGGCATGAAAATTGAGCACAGAAAACATAATCTTAATTCAAACAATATAATTTTGAGAAAACTACATAAAAACATGTACTGATATATCTAACTAATAAGACAGCATTCAGCATTAAAATAAAGATCCACTTGGGTATGATTTATTACCTCTTGAGCATCTCTGGCTGCCTTGGCATCATCTTCATTGTAGCGATTGCAGTTATACCTAAAAAAAACAACAACAAAAAAACAAGAACCTGAGCACAACCATCAGTAATAATTTTTCAAAATACCATAACAAATACCAGATGTACTCTGTGTATATTTGAATATATATATATATATATATATATATATATATATATACACACACACACACACACACACACAGTGGTACCTCTACTTACGAAAGACCCAGCTAACGAATAATCCAAGTAATGAAAAACCTTTACCTCAATTTTTCATCTCTGAATATGAAAGAAAATTCTATTCATGAAAGGAAACCGAAACCCCTCAAGGCATAAATACTATGTACATTACTGTACTGTATGTAACTACATAATGTACGTGAACACGTCATGTACGTAGTAGGGCTGGGACGATATGCTTTTATGCCGATTCAAGTCTTTTAAGATTTTTTGAGTTCCGATTCAATTTAAATTGCGATTCTTCGATATTCCAGATGTTCCTGATTTTTCGCTTGCCTTTTTAACACCAGACCACGTGAAAAAGCTGAATGAGGATGCCTACAGATCATTATCAGGGGCTATATTTCTCAAAAAAAAAAAAAAAAATACACATCATATGTGAGTCAGTTAAGATTTATTCAGCAGTAATAGATTTGAAACTGACTTTGGTAAGTAAACTGTGACATGTATTTGTACACAACACAAATAGGAGCCTTTAAATTAACATACTTCATAATAAAGTGTACTTTAAAGTCTACATGTCCAGCTCTGCTCTTCCCATCCGTTAGAAAGCCAACACAGTTTAATTGTTGACTGTTTAACTACATTTATGAAGGAACAACTAATTTTCTTGAAGTTTTCAGATATCCCACTCTGTTGAATGCACCACAGATGTTACGACGGTCCTGAACGCACCATGTTTAGAATTAGCCGCTGTGTTGCCATCTCACCCTCTTTTCCCCCCCAACTCCATTTCGAATACTCCTGGTTTATTACGGTGTGTGAATGCCACAAGGTGAGATTAATAACACAATACAGTTGGAATAGATATTAGCATAGTGTATTGTTTATCTGCGCATAAGTTAATGCTGTTTAACGCTGGTGTGTTGTTGAAGCTTGTTGTTGTTGAAGAAAGACGTCGGTGAAACCCCACGAACCCTCTGAACCCGTGGGAAAAAAAACACCCCAAAAAAATGTCCACGACCAATGCCATCGCCCACCGTGACGACGCACATGACCCGCACACTCCAGGAAGACCACGAAAAGCCATCAAAGGCAATCGTTCCTGGATCTACACCCCACCAAATGTCCATCAACAAACACCGCTGAAGGCGAAAGTGACAAAACAAGCAAAATAATATGAAAATGACCCGCATGTCTGGTTCATTTTATTGGTTTAATGTTCAGTCAGTGAAGACACATTTCCCCACGGAGACCAATAAATTAAATCTAACATTTAAATCTACATTTTCTTTTGGAACGAATTTGGCTTTTTTTTTTTTTTTTTTTTACAGTTAATACTTAAATCAACATAATATATATTATATATTTCAGATCTTACCAGGCTGAGCCATGGGGTTCCCATGGACCCAGACAGACCCAGCAGAACTCAGCTTTGCAATTCTGGTTCCGACAAACCATGTGATTGCACCCACCGTCTTTTTCAATGGTGACATGGCATTTTGGACACTCCTGTTGGAAGGAATAGAATAATAATTTGATTTTCAACCACAGGTTAAACATAGAAGATTTTAAATTAAATCTATATGACATTCAAATATAAATAATGACTGGAGAAAATAATAAATGTATAACACAAAAAACACATCCAGGTATGCCTTGATTAAAAATGACACATGATATTTTATGATCATGCTTATAGGGAAATATATACCTTAGTATTTGCTGCAATCCAGTTGGAAGTTTCACTATCATCGTCACATTTCTTGATCCATTTTCTCAGCCACTACAAAAGAAATGTAACATGAAATAAGGATATTGGCAATGAACACTAATCTTGGCTGCATTTCCATCAAAATGTTGGAGGAATTCATTAATATTTATGTCAGATGAGAAAATCAATCCCCACTAACATACCTTACACTTAACAGGATCATGCCAGTTCTCTCCACAGTTGAAGCTGTGACCAGAACAGGCAGAACATGTTAAAGATTACTATGAGAATGATGTACATTTTAAGGGTTAATATTGAATATACTGGATAACTGTCTGGTGAGCCTTTCCAAAACAAAATTCTCTTACCAGAACTGACGGCCACACTTGCACCTCACTGGCTTGGCATCTGGGTACTGAACTTTGACAACGTGATGGCAATCTGGTGCAGGGCACCACTTTAACAGTCGATTGCACTTAAAAAACAAAACACAGAACAGGAGAAAGATCAAACATAAATTTTATACACACATAAATCCAAGAAGGATCCCTGTTTTCAAAGTAGTGCATGCAGGATAACCTAGCAGCTCAACATAATAAAAGCAAGGTTTTATTTTCCAAATCAACCAATTAAAAAGAACAAAGTCAAAGCTTACCTCTACAAAACTATTTGTAATTAAATGCTGGTACTTCAACTTCACTTTTGAATCTGTTATGAGGCGCCTATAAGAAAAATACAATTTTAGAAATCAGCCATTGTTTAAAGTGGTGAACAATTATGCATGTTCAATATGTAATTTTAAATGAAATAATGGAAGAAACTACGTTTGTAGCATGCATTCACATAATGAGATACCTAGTAGTAGCTATGCATTTTTCATTAAGCTACAAAACTATCTAAGAATTTGCAACTGTAAAGGTCTGAAACTACCATTTTAGACAAATGCAACAAGACAAGGCAGCATAGTGCTTCTTTAGTAGTAATCATCCGTACTTACATCCTAACTGCAGTCTTTTAGTTATTTTTTGTAGCATATTACACGTAATAGCATCTTTAAATACATTATTTTGTTCATTCTCCCAGCAGTAGTTTTGCTAATAATAAGCAGAGTAAACACAGACTATTAAGACAGGATTTACTGCGGAATCCATTTATAATAATAAATAATAAACAATAGCCCATAATAAATACTGAGAAAACACTGCATCCAGTGTGAATTGAAATGTGACAGGTCAGTTCAAACCTCTACAACATTTACCTGTGAAGTTCTAAAACACTCATGCCATGACTGTTTGATCTGTTTATGGTGCATATTTGCCTCATTTAATCTAAAGCCCAGTTCAGACCAGTAAAAAACGATTAGATCACTCAGTGGCTAGTGAGATCTGCATGTAGGTTAAGACAATTACTACCAGCTTAAGAGCTGGTACAAGAGATTAGTGGCCATGCTTTCAGCATGAAGGTTAGTTTCTTTCCACTACAGGGATGGATAACAACATTGTAAAATACCAAATCAGTTCAACAAATTTAACGGGCAAATTAATTTCTATTCATATTATGGAAAAATACATTTAGAATTAGGTTATAAAAATGTACGACTTTACGTCATTACTAAAATATGTAGGATTCAACTATAATATGCATTAGAATGTTTAGTTTTTGTTTACTTCAATATGATGGGAAATTAAGTGGTAATATACAACTCATACATTCACAATGAAATGTAATTTAATAAATACTTAGTATTCCACATTATAGAACATAATACAAGACATTTTGTCTAGTCAGTTTAATTTCATCTGTACATATACCTCCACTCATTTAAGCCTGCATGCATTGCAAAAAAAAAAATGGGATAGAGGCAATTTTAGGACCAAGTTAAAATAATTATACAGCAACATCATTTGACACCATGCATCATATGACATACTATGTCTACATTGTATGATGTTTGAGTACGTTTTAAGTATGAGCTTGCGTCCTGTACTGTGTAACTTCTGACTGTAGTGTGACTCCAAATTGCTGGTGCTTGATATGCCTTACATTAAAAGAATCTATCTACGAACAGGTCATTCTAGTAATGATTTGGTACTAAAGTTGAATTTTAGTCTTTCTGTAGCTGAGCATTGCCAGCTTGTCAACAAATAAATGAGGAAAATTACCTCTCCTCAAATATGGGAAGGAATTTGGAGATTTCTTCCCCTGTAATAGATGATCAAGTGATTCAGGAAATCTGAAAGCATTTCAATGCGAACAAGAACACAAGCCCAAGCTGAACACTCTTGATCTCTCATACAATACTCCATTAGGAACCGTCACTCAAATACAAACACCAGATCAAGCTTTGTTGTGTTTTATGTAAACTGTACCCAGCTTTAGTCTGAGCGTTCAAGCATCTGAGATAAACATTCACTCAGTGAATGCATATTGAGGAAGTCACTGAATGGGGGATCAGAGATCAACAAAATTCAGTTCAGGTCCTTACTCATCTTGCTCACACTGAAATACATTCAGATTTCTTCAATGGTTTCATGCTCTGAACAGCAGAGGTTGAAATATCAAAATCCAGTCCTATCTTTCTCTACTACAACAAATGGATGCCATGTTGTACAGACCAAAGACAAAAGCACCAAGACCACAACCACCATCAGGTCCAGAAACACAGCCCATCATGGTCTAGGTTTGTATCAGTGTCTTTGACAAAACCAACTCCACTAATGCTGGAAGGTACATTGTGATTTTGAAGCTACCTTCAATGTCCATGCATACTTCAATGGGACAAATCAAAAGCACATTCTGCAAATATTACAAAACCATGGCTGAAGGACAAGAGAATACAGCTGCTGCTTTATTGTCCAAAGTTTTCTGAAACTCCTAAGACCACCCACAAGAGTTTCACAGCTATATATATATATATATATATATATATATATATATATATATATATATATATATATATATATATATATATATATATATATATATATATATATATACACAAAAAACTGTCCACCACAACAGACATCCCTTTTTTTTAAACACAGCTGAAAAAACTGCAGCATTATGTTTCAAATATAGGCAATTATTTCATTTAAAAAACCCAAAACGTGTACTTTCCTGGGGTGCAGGACGTTAAATATACAAGAATCCAAAGCAAAGCATGTAGTTATCTACTAATCGAAAATTACAATGGATTTAACAGGGTGTAACATCAAATAATGTTCTATTGAATTTACGAATGACTGCGTTCAATCCTAATTTTGCCTTTTTCCCCCAGATTTGAGTTTGCAGTAATTTTAATGATATTTTGCAATACAAGTTCCAATTTTCACTCAATGCATTGTTTCATGTTAAATAAATCATACATAAAAACACAATAATGGTAATATTGTCCCCATTTTCATTTATAAAATTGAATTATTGCTGACCGATGCACAAAGAGATACTCACATGACCGTGTTGTCATCAACCAAAATGTCACAACTATGAGCAGGGCAAGAAATTGTCTGAAAAGACAACACATAAGACGAATCATTAGTCCGACAGATAATGAAAGCCTAAGTGACTAATTTTCTAAAATACATGTGTGGGTACCTGTCCCATTCCTTCTTCTATGATTTTGGTGGTCAAGTAATCTCCCCAACACTGCATGCAGAACTTGTGTCCACACTCCAGACCTGTGAAATACTGTTAAACAGAACCACCTCATTTGATTTTAAAATGACAAAACTGTCCAAACACCATAAACCTCTTGATAATATTCCAAGAACACACCATCACATAGGAAGTACTTACTTCTCCACAGAAATTGACACGCATTCATGTATGGATGTAGCATGAACATACATAGAGCAATACACATTCATCAGCTCATAAATGTGGACCACATGTAACCTGTGTAACAGCTATCACATGTCTGAAGCAGTGACCTGGTATATTTGGGTATTAAATCTGACCGTTCAAACATTAGTCAGTTCCTTCATAGATGTGGCTTTATACTAATGCTCTGTTAATTTCATTGGAGCGTTCCTTGTACCACAAAGACCACTAAATGTTTACAGAAAGTGCTAAAACCCTTTGGAATGTGTAATGGCTGTTATAGAACAACCTAGTGATCTTGATGGGTCCTCCTGCTGTTTTTGCAACAGTAGACCTATGGTCCATTCATCCTATTAAATCGAGTGCTTCATTTGAAAATGTTTCCACTTGTAAAATGCACACTAGTAACTAGTTATTCAGCAAAAAAAAAAAAAAAACGAACAAAAAAAACCCCACATCTAATTGCTGCAATTTATTAGACACAATTTTCCATTCTCCACTAAAATAGTAGAGTTAATGTTTGCTAAATGCCTTAGAACTTTTATAATAATTACAAAACAGTTCTCCCTCATTCTTCCTATTACTATACTGATATTCGTTAAACACTAAATCTTTCCTGATTAATTTTCTTCTTGAATCCATATTGAAGAACAAGTTACACTTAAACACACATTCAGAAGCAAAATGCTGTCATAGTAGTCACAGAACTCACAGAGTTGGGGAAATTCAGATAGCAGATCTGACATGGCATGTCCTGTGCCGATGATCTAGTGTTGATTGGAGGACGGATCCGGGGTTTCTTGCTAGGGTTTATGACATGACACTCAGAGAAAAGCTTGTCCAGGTTACCATCAAAATACCTGTATAAATGAAAACAAAAAAATAAAACACTATAGTTCGAAAACATGTCCTGGATAACTTTATCAGTCCAATAATATTTTAAAAACATTTATAAGATGATGTATAAAGAATGTACTATTCTCACCTTTCCATAAGCTTTTCTTTATCCCAATTGAAATGACTGAGAAGGATCCGTGTTATCGTTGCAGGATTCTAGAGGAATAAGACATTTTTGATTAAGTACTTGGAATAACTACTGTGACTTTAAAAGAGAGACTTAAATCTATTTTGTGAATATGATGGCTGAGCTTAATTATGCAAACTAAAAAAAACCCCACCAAAATATTACATTACTACTCTCCAGCACTCAAAAAACAAGGCACAGAAAGTATTATAAAATATTTTTATAATATTTAAATAAATAAATAATAATAATAATATAAGAAATATATATTTATATATATTAATGTTTTTACAGCAGGAATCTTCAATTGATTGGCTTTGCAATGTAAAGGGATTTCCGTTATTGTAAATATTTTGTTCGTTAGATAACTACATACACTATGCATTCAAGTAATAATCTAGAAACCTGATTATTTGCTAAATTATTTTAGAAAAAAGATTTTCCCCCACCAAAATGAAAAGTGTCACCTGATGATGAAAGTGTACTGTTTTCATGGACACAAACTAAAGTGATCTGATGTGCATTTACACAACCTAACACAATTAATAATGTTAAATAGGAATAAACATTTCTAATATGAATAAAATAGAATATTTCCACCCATTGTGAAGTCCAGTCTTCCTAATATTTCTCTTCATCTAGCTCCATCTTTCTGCAGCTTACCACAGACTTGCTTCAATGACTCATTTCCATCAAGTTATTCAACAGTCCTTAAACCTTTTAAGGTCACACATTTTTTTAACAATGGTCAACCAGTTTTGTATGGCTAATGGCATATTTCTTCCAACTACATGGAAACAACTGGTTTGTGTATATATATATATATATATATATATATATATATATAGATAGATAGATATATAGATATATAGATAGATAGATAGATAGATAGATAGATAGATATAGATAGATAGATAGATAGATAGATAGATAGATAGATAGATAGATAGATAGATAGATAGATAGATAGATAGATAGATAGATAGATAGATAGATAGATAGATAGATAGATAGATGTATGTGTGTGTGTGTGTGTGTGTGTGTGTGTGTGAGAGTATGAGTCCAACATCAATAATATTCAATTCACATCAAACCTTATCTCAGTTTTACCAGTGCAAACAGCCATATGTAACTTTGCCCATTCATTTGCATCATGCATTCAACAATGTTTACATTATAGGTGAGCTCCAAAAGAACATTCTCCACGTTTTACATTATATGACAGGAATATGATGGAAGTCACTAACTGTAAGCTATAGTCAGTAAAACCCAGATTCCTGAGTGTGCATACCCATGTGTGCCATTATGTGTAGTTTTTGTAGTGTAGGGCTTTTGCAAAAACATTTGCAATGAGGCTTTAGGGGAAAAACACATTACAAATAATCATAAACTTCGAGGTATCACTGTCGTCCTGGGTGTCATTTCCCATTTCTGCCCCCTCTCTTACTATAGTCACGGTCTAATACAGAATAAAATTCTCCCTCACCACAATTCAACTCACCAAAAAACTTAGGCAGTACACTGAGATGCACAGATGTGTGAACAAATTATGTCATTGTACCAATATGCAGCTTGCCTGTATATTATTAACCTCATCTAGATAAAACTAGTGATGTCTATAACCCTACCTTCATGAAGGGTAAACTGATCACTTGATGAACACATGCTCTTGGTCATTATTTCAGAGTTTATGGCCATGCCTTTCAGTGTGTTCTTCTTAGACATGTTTCAAATATGAGTCTCAGTATAAGGGAGTTGGCAAAATTTAACCCACATTTTCAGTATAGGTAATGAACAATGTCTGTGCAGGTTCTGCGTATTATATTACAATTTTTGACAGTCTATACAGTCCCTACAGATGGAAAAAAAGGCCTGGGGTAACTTTACCCGTGGAGTGTCTTCAGAGGCCAGGCAAAGCCAGTTTCTTTACATGAGCATGCATAGTCATGAGAGGCATTTACAAGAAGAGTACACTGAAGCACAGTTTGACCCCATTCTTTGTAAAGACTATAAATTAAATACATCATTAATCAGAAGGTAGCTATTTTAATCTACCTGAACAGGTTATTGCCAGTATTGCAAAAACTTTAAATGCAGGCAGATGGGCCTAAAAACTATTTATAGAACAATACGGTGGCACTAGATTTTACTGTACAAACTGTTTTGCTGCTCGACTGTAACACAAGCACTGGTATTTTAAGCAATGTAGTTGGCGGGCTTGATTGTCCCGATATGAACAGGTAACACTCATAAGAACGTGCCTTGAAAGCAACGTAGATTAACGTTTTCATTATTTAGAAGTAACTGGTGACACGGAAATCTAGACCACTTTCCAGTTTACTCTGTGGCCAAGTGAAGCTAAGTGAAAGGAAATGGAGGCCCCAGTTGAGTTAAGGGCATCCACAGACTTTCCACTGAAATTCAGAGCTGTACCCAATTGCCAAATTATTATTTGTTCTGTTTTAATCTTGTTAATCCATGATATAAATACCTCTTTTACATCACTGTGGGTAACCTTCTATGTTAACCAACTTGCTAACTGACTCGATGACCAAGCCTTTCGGCCAAAATTTAAATTACCCTACATTAACGTTCATGTTATCTTATAGTCTGTACGACATTATGGTGTAATTTAATGATTGAATGTCATGACCGTCGTCTAATACATATTAACAGATATATACTTAATTTCGTAATAAGATGTGCTATTCTTTTACAATAAGCTTCTAGGTTGCGGTAACGGTTTGCTAGTTAGCAAAGTAGCTAACTTGCAAGCTAATGTTAGCTTAATGTTAGCAATCGGTACAGCCAACTTTCAATAGGGATTAGACTACTTCCTGGAAAAATCTGTGTGAAAATTGTTACTTTACATAAAATAAATGGCGTTTATCATGTTTTCAGCTCAAACACGAGATGCAAAAAGGAGTGCTAATTTAAAGAGTACAAATATATTTCACATTCTTATAAAATTCTTTTGCAGTTGTGAAACTGTCAACTTCCAGCAAGTAAACTATTCCTGCATAGCTAATGCTAATTGCTAAGCTAACATCCATGGCCTTTTTTTACGCTTCATCTCAGCTTGGACCGCGGTGTTTCCTGACGATGACATACCAAAATACCTACCTGGATGACCTCGTTGACCTCCCGGATACACTCAACCATATGCTGGAGGATCTGTTCAGCAGTCAAAACCTCAAAACGGTAGTCCTCTTCCTCTTCTTCTCCAGGACCGTGGCCGCCACCACCAGTCTCGCCGCAGTCATCTCGCTCCCCACCGGCCACCACGGGATCGACCAACTCCACCTCTCCGAGGTCCAGGGTGTCGTCCTCGGGCTCCTCTTCGACGCTGTCCTCGCTACATTCCTCCTCTTCGTCGTCGTATTCATAGTTATATCCTTCGTCTGAGTCCATTCCTAGGGTGATTATCAACTTGTGACAAGCACACCTAAATGTCTACAGCGTTTGAAATGTTGAATGCGGAACAATACGAACACCAAAATTATCCAAGCCTGTTTTTCAGCTGCAGCGAAAATAACAACAAAACGTCGCCGCTGCTAAGCCAACAAAGAGACGCAGCGTCACCAACTGACGACGGCCTTACGTCAGATCAGACTCCACAAGAAAAGTAAAAATTATATATATTTATTATATTCAATAGAAACATGTTTTAAAGTCTATTTTTTAACTACACAGCTTGTTATTAGACATTAGACCTAAACTTTGAATAGAGGCTACCACAAAAACGAAAACGGAAACAGAGATAAAACAAAAATACATACAAATTAAAATATTTAAAAGTCACTTAAAAACAATTCTTAGATGTATTTTATGTTGTAAAACGTACATTATATTTTTTATAAGACAACTTTGTGGCAACTATGATAAAAGAAACAGCGAGGTAGATTTTGACAAATAAATCACGAAATTATAGTATACTAATAGTCAATAAGCTCTTATTGCTATATTCCAACAAAATAGAAACAACAGGATGGACTATTTAGTTCAGTGTGGTGATTCGCCTCAGAGTCATGTGACTGCATGTTTTTAAGCACCTGACTTTCACCGGTCCTGTGATATGTTGCTGGTTCCTGAAATGGAAGTCATGTATTGGTTCTGTGGGAGATATACTGGCCTGAATATTAATTATCTATTGTTAATAATGATCCACATTGGCGTAGGCCTGCGTGCGGTTGATGGGGTATGGCCAATGCCACAGATTTCAACCTCTTTCCCGGAGCAGTACTCCTTAAATCCAGAGACTTTCTACTTTGAATACGGAAGACAATCGGCTGCTCAGCATGGCTGTAGTGTTCTGGATGCTGCTTTTAAGAGATATTTCTCCATTATCTTTCCAGATTACTTTCGTGGTGGTAAGTAGTAAAGTCATGTTTCCATGTTAGTCTAACGTACAGTTTATAAAGTAGTCAAATATTTATCACTGATTGTACGTTTAGCCTATTACTTTCAACTGAACAATTACTTTAACAGGTGTGACGCATTTGAGAATAGACCAAATGTGTAAAAACACGCTTGATTTGTAAAGTCTGGGTTTATCTGAATGTATATGAAGATTTAAAAAGAACCAATCTTGCACACTTGTACGACTTCATTATGAATCATAAAAAAGTACAGCAAAGTGATTATTGTGGTTGTGTTTTGAATGTTCTGTTTGTCATGTTGGCTTTTAAAGTACATCAATGGGCTTTGTAGAGACAGCAGTTTAGGCCAGCCCACTCTAAAAACCCATGGTCACAATGGAGAGTAGAGCAGGATTGTGTTTGTTTATATACTACAACTGAAAAAGGGCAGAGCATTGATGCAATTAGTTATAGTACACTGTTGTTACTATATAATCTCTCAGGTAATGATTGTTGGATCTTTTCTTTCAGCAAATGTTGGTTTGCAATTCAGTGTGGATAAACCATTTACTTTGGAGGTCAGTATAGACCTTGGTGACTGTAATGGTTACCCAAGTCAAGAATCTTCAGAAAAATGTAAGCGTGCATTTTTTTTTCTTTTTTTTAGCTAGAACAAAATATCTTAAGCTCTGTATTTTTTTTCAACTAATAGAGCCAATATAGTGTAAGCCTGAAATTTACTACCTTACTGGTGTCTATGTTTCAGACAATCTGAGCATCTGTGCAGGACAAGCATCTCTGAAAGCAGAAACTGTGTGGGGTGCACTAAGAGGTGATTATAGTAACAATCTTAATCATGGCAAACACATATAAGCAGTATGTTGTAAAAAGAAGTCTTTCAGTTTAACAAGTTGGGTTACATTTTCATGCTCTGTGAGCAGACATAAATAGTCTTTACATCAGTCTCTACATCAAGCAGTGCTACCATTTGAAACTTCTTGCCTCACCTTCCCCTACAGTTTCTTCTACAAATGTATGAGGTGTCTGAGCCACTTTTTTTAACACCTCTCTAACCTTTTTAGTTAAGGGCAAACAAACGGTTACCCATGCTCAAACATAGTCTGTGACAGCACTGCATCTTAATATTGGATGCTACCTACTAGTAATTGGAAAACGGAGTCAAGCCTAAGATACTGTAGAAATCTAACATTGAGAAATGTAAATATCTTACTGTCCACTATTGAAAATGTAAATATATTATATTCAATTTCTGTTCTCAGTTCATCATAAATTTCATTCCATGAACATTTAAACAGCCACGTGTCATGTATCTGGTGTAAATTATTGCTGATTCTATGTCATGGTGTAAAAGTCTTGTCTTTCTAAGCATAGGTCTGGAAACCTTCAGTCAACTGGTGTATCAAGATGATTTTGGCTCAGTAAGTTATCATTTTCCAATCAAGCTCATAAGCCTCTTGAAGACTCATTTTAAGGTGTTGTCAGGCAAGATAAATATTTGAAGTAAAATTATTCATGTCTTTGTTTCCTTCTAGTATTTTGTGAATAAAACCGACATTGAAGACTTTCCACGGTTTCAGTTCAGGGGAATTTTGTTGGACACATCACGCCATTATTTACCAGTCCAGGCCATAATTAAAACTCTGGTAATAATCACAATCTACACTTTGAGATTTTGTTTCCTTGATCAAACTTATTAAGTATAATAACATGGTTTTTTTGGGGTTTTTTTGTTAGGATGCAATGGCTTACAGCAAGTTCAATGTATTTCACTGGCACATTGTTGATGACCCTTCCTTCCCTTATCAGAGCCAAACCTTCCCAGACCTATCCGCGAAGGTAATTATACATTCAATAAAAGTTAATAACATAAGGCAGGCTGTTGTCATGTGTTGCATGACTCAGCACTTTATTGTTGAAATTTGCCTTGCAAATAGTCAAACGTTCCACCTTATAACAAAGGCCTCTGGCTCTGATTCAGGGGGCTTTCCATCCGATGACTCACATCTACACACAGACAGATGTGCAGAGGGTGATCTCATATGCCAGGCTGAGGGGAATAAGGGTCATTCCTGAGTTTGATTCTCCTGGCCACACTCAATCTTGGGGAAAAGGTAAAATTCTAAAGAATTGTTAAACCAAAATGACTAAAACCATTGTCAAACAGTATCAGGATATGTGGACCTTTCAATATAGCCATCACCATATATGAGAACATTTGGCATTGTAGCAGGTTTCAAAAAATATGTTGGCCAAACCTCTTAATGCTGTCAAATTAAGACTCTAAATATTGAATGAGTTGGATGAAGCTTGGGTTATCTATTATCTAGAGGATATATTATTAAGCTAAAACCTTCTCTAACGCTGATTTGATTTTCATATATCCAATAGGACAGTCTGATTTGTTGACCCCCTGCTACAAAGGGGGCACTCCATCAGGTGCGTTTGGTCCTGTCAATCCAATCCTGCCCTCCACCTATCAGTTCATAGCAAGACTATTTAAGGAAGTGTCATCAGTGTTTCCCGATTCCTATATCCACTTAGGAGGAGATGAGGTGAACTTCTCCTGCTGGTAAGCAGAAATTTAATCACTTGTGTGTCTTCAAACTGGCATTGATTTAAACTAGACCATCCTGGTTTTGATTGCAATTATTTTTGTCATATTTCCAGCAAAGCATGCAAGAAACACAAACCGAAAATGACACTGCCATTTGTATGCAGTGTCCTTTCCTGTTGCTTTTGTCCTATATTCTAAAATGGTGGATATAAATTTAGACTGAAGGGCATTTATTCTTGTGTAAACTTTCCTTTAACAGTCACCATAATTTGAAATGGTTCAATTGATTACTTTATCTGCAGGAAATCAAACCCTGTTGTCCGGGCATTCATGCAAAAGATGGGATTTGGAACAGACTTCACTAAATTGGAGGCTTTCTACATGGAGAGGTAGATAGTATAAGGAGGCACACAATGAAGGCCAAGGGTGTTGGAACAAGCAACTTATTTTTTACCTGTGTTATCTCTTTGCCAGCATTATGAATATTACTTCAACTCTCAACAAAACAGCCATTGTGTGGCAGGATGTTTTTGACTACCATGAACGTGTAAGTAAATCCTAAAATAAAAATATAATGTGATTTCTGCTGTTATTTTACTCCAATCTTTGATAGGAAGTTTATATTATGTAGTCTTTTTTCAGAGTTTCAAACCTTTTCATTCCCTGGTTTAAAAAAGTATTATATAGAAAATTGATTACTCAGGTTATCACACTGATTATTAGTTAGAATGATTTAAAATCACACAACCAAAAAAAAAAAAACCGAAATGGAAATAACAAAACATGAAAGGAT
The DNA here is from genome assembly GCA_020466265.1 of Siphamia tubifer. Lineage (NCBI taxonomy): Eukaryota > Metazoa > Chordata > Actinopteri > Kurtiformes > Apogonidae > Siphamia > Siphamia tubifer. The sequence continues at coordinate 22,833,636 of CM035788.1, read as the reverse complement.
TTATGTGCATGACAAAACATTTAAAAGTAGAAAGGATAAATAAAGATGGAAACACTGCAGTAGATGTGCATTAACATGGACATTATTTACATATTGTATGTGTGGTAGTTTCAGCACAAACTTCAATCAGTGGTGGAGGTATGGAGAGGGGGCTGCTACCTTTGTGAAGTACGTAAGGCAACTAAAGCAGGTCTCAGGGTGATTCTAGCTGCCCCCTGGTATTTGGATCAGCCAGGACCGACACACAACTGGACTCCATACTACACTGTGTGGCCCCTCGCCTTTAAGGGTTAGAAAAGATGCTGTGTGCTGTGATGACTTATATTAATATGGACTGCTGTGGTATTTGTCTCTTTAATAATTTTCCTGGTAAGTTGCAAGCTGTGAATAGCCTCTTCCTGACCATAAGACACCCCCTCCGTACCACTAGATGGCAGTGGAAGCTTTTGGTTACACATTGATCATTGATAAGGAGAGGGCTTCCCAGTTTCAGTTTAATATTATTTGTATAAGAACACTAACAATCAAACTTCATACATATTTTAGAGGAAAATGTTTTTCTGTATAGATTTTTCCTCAGACCATTCCTCCATCAGCATATCATTAGTTTTAAGTAGTTTTTGCAAGTGAATATGCAGGCTGTTTTCCCTAAACACACATATATGAAAAGCATTACTTTTAGCCAATATTCTACAAATATTTCCATTTGATATAGGAGCAGTGGTCCAAGAAATTATGATTAAAATATGCATTATGTGTGTGTTGTTGTCATATTGGTGACAGCGATGGAACCTCTGCATACTGCTGGTTTAACTTTCTTAGCTTTTCTACATTAGACCAGAAATGCCTAAACTGCAAATGTACACAAATGTTGTGCATAATCCCATAAACCATTTTGCTATTAATAAACAATAGGCATTGGTAAAGTGGCATTGGTAAACAATACTGGTTCACTTAAATATCCTTGAAACACAAGTGTAAATGCATTTGTTTCCTATTGTAGGTCTACAGGAGAACATATTCAATGTCAGAAAAACTATTCTAAAGACTTAACCTAGAGTTGAACAGCTTTACAGTAAAAGTGATTCAAATATTGTAAAGACTGTCCACTCTTCTCACCCATCTCATCCAACATTTAATTTTGAGAATTCATTTAGAGTATGTGCTTTTCATGAACACAAAATCCCAGAAGGTGTAAGAGCACAGACAAGTATCAAAATAGCACAGTTGGGCAAGACACCATGCTCTTTCCTACCCTACTCAGATTCCTGAGGACACAGTGCTGCACATCTGGAAGGGCCTTCCACATGACTATAAGCAAGAGCTCAGCAGGATGACCAAAGCTGGCAAGAGAGTCGTGTTGGCTGCTCCATGGTATATCAACCACATTTCCTATGGTCAGGACTGGCGTAATTCCTACACTGTGCAGCCTCTGAACTTTTCCGGTGTGTGCAAAACCAGTTAAGACATCATATCTATGCTGGTGATGGTGATGGTGATGGTGATGGTGATGGTGATGGTGATGGTGATGGTGATGGTGATGGTACTTTTCTGCCATAGAACATTAACTTGGACTTGAAAGTGTTTTGAATACAACGTGAAGCATCTATTGCTTGTAAATGTGTTTCCAGCCAACTAGTAATTACTCATGTTGTGTTATCAAGTAAATTTTTCCACTTTTTGTCACAGGTACGGAGGAACAGAAGAAGCTGGTAATAGGGGGTGAGGTATGCATGTGGGGAGAATATGTAGATGCCACCAATCTCACTCCACGTCTTTGGTAAGAAGGCTTGAAAGTACTGCATATACTATAGGGCAGTGAAATGTTGCTTGAAAGCATTTAAAACAACCACTGGACTTGCTAAAAATCACAGGCCAAGGGCAAGTGCTGCAGCAGAGAGACTTTGGAGTGATGAGAAGAAAACTTCTAGTGTGGAAAAGGCGTTTCCTCGTTTGCAGGATTTCCGCTGCAAGCTGCTGAGGTACTTTATTTTTTTTCTTGGTACATGTTAGTATAACATTTGGGTCAGTATATAAATGATGGACTTTTTGAGCTCCATTTACAGAGTAACATAACTGATAGGTGTTGTTGATATTTTTGCTGATCTCAGGCTTAAAATCAACATAACTATAACACATGGCATTTTTACAGAAATATCCTTCTAAATGTCGCAGTGGCACGGCGGTGCAGTGGCACGGTGGCACGGCGGTGCAGTGGCACGGTGGCACGGCGGTGCAGTGGCACGGTGGCACGGCGGTGCAGTGGCACGGTGGCACGGCGGTGCAGTGGCACGGCGGTGAAGGACCCTGGTTCAAATCCCACACCAGACCTTTCTGTGTGGAGTTTGCATGTTCTCCCCGTGTCTGCATGGGTTTTCTCCGGGCACTCCAGTTTCCTCCCACCATCCAAACACATGCACTGATAGGTTAATTGGTTAACCTAAATTACCCATAGGTGTGAATATGTGAGTGATTGTTCATATATGTTCAGCCCTGCGATGAACTGCCGTCTCATACATGGTGTACCTCGCCTTCGTAGCTAGATCAGGCCCCCAGTGACCCCCGCGACCCCAGTGAGGATAAAGCGGGTTCAGATGACGAGTGACCGATTATCATAAGGAACATAAAAAAACCTTTTTTTGTACTTTTAATAAAGATGTATGAAAGATATATTCCATGGACTTCAGAAGTCCCTCATTTGCATACTGACCCATACTTCAAGACAACCCTGGTTTCTTCCACTTTCTTACCACATTTGCTCTATTAAATTATGTTTTTACTTATTTTTTAGGCGTGGGATCCAGGCAGAGCCTCTCTATGTGGGACACTGCAGACATGAGTACCAGGGTATTTGAAGATGTACAAACACAGTTTTGGCAGTGTTTTAAGCCCCAAGGTATACTTGACTTTCACACTCATAAAGGGATACAATGTGTGAGGAATTTGCATTTTTCTCAGGGACTGTTGTTATTTTTCTTATTCTAATCAGTGGTAATGGTAGTTGCAGTAAGACTAATGATAATGGTGGTATATGTAATTATAATATGTTATAATTTTTATGCATTTTTATTATTATTATCTTTTATATTCAGTTGTCATTTTAATTTTATAATCTCCAACCATATGAGAAATGGTAAAATACTGAGTTGAACTGTTCCTAAAATGACATGGCAGACCTTTGATTTAACTTTGATTTGTTCTTTCAGTCAAATAGTGACACCACCATTAAGCTGGTACTTATCTTAATGGTGGTTTATGTGAAATCGAATAAACTTAATCTGTTATAAAAATGAACCATGGTACTATTGTTTATTCTACTCTAGATTCTTCTACATAAGACACATGTTGGTATCATAACTTTACAATGTATCCAGTAGACAAATGACCCTTTCCTTGTATTATTTGACATCCATATTTAAATTTTTTTACTGGTCCACAAAGGAACTAATTGTATTATAGCTTATTCTATTTAATTATGTCATTTAATAGAGGAAGTACAATATGACACTTTTCAGACTTTTAAACAAAATCAATGAGTAAAAGGTGTAATATGCAACTATATATAAAGTAAGAACAATTAAGAATGGTAAGGCCATGTTGAATTTACAGAACAACCTGAATGTTAGAATTTAAAATGTAAAAAAAAAATAAAAATCATCAGATTCCTGAAAATAAAGCAGACCAACTCCTACATCTTTTTTCTTGTCCTCTGTTGCAGTTTAACATTTGGAAGAATCTATGTAGAGGCTTTCATGTATCGGACATATAAAATGGGTAAAATAGCTGTGACACAAACCTCTGTTATCTAAGTGCTTTAAAATCAAACTGATAAGTTAAGTTGGGAAGATGCACAAGCAAGAGGAGCTCATTTCAGGACTTATGGTTGTCTTAAACCCAGTTCAGACCAAATATTCACAATGGAGAACTGGTGAATGCATGTAACATGCTGGTCTGCAGTTCTCTGAAGTTCACATTACTTCAACAAGACAACATTTTTATTCCATAGCATAAAGTCTTCCTACTGAACTTCCTTTTTCTTGTTGGATATAATGGTCTCTTATGTGAAAAAAAAATTATTATCATTGTCAGGGGAATGGCTAATTAAAAAAAAAAAGTGATGAGAGATGAGCGAGATCCCATAATTTATTGGCATGGTTTTAAAAGAGAGAAAAAAAGAATACAAATGAATAATTTATCTACTGAGGAGTTAAACTACCTGAAAACATTGTACAGGCTATTAGTGGGACTCAAGAATTTAATTTATCATGAATTAAAAACAAAATGGTCCAAATAAAAGCATACCAAAAGAAGCCTAAAACAAATGCTGGCTGTCATTCATTCAAGTCCTACGGTGCCCCAGTTGTGAGGGAGGAACAGAATGGACTAATCTGGGTTCTACTGCATCTACAAATAATATGGTCTTAAAGAAAGAGTGACCACATGCAAACTAATAGATTCCCACCCAAAAGCTTAATAAGAAAAGAAAATAGTACATTAAAATTGTATAGGAAAAAAAAAATCAAAATGAAACAATCAAAAATAATCAGTTCAACACTATAACGAAACCAAATTTAGGCCTACATACAAACGCAATTTTTGCTCTGCTGTTAGTAAATAATGAAATGGAGACTTCTGCCGACCGACAATATGTTGTTTCTTTGTCAAGGAAGGTCAGTTCTGCATACAAGCGGTGATTGTGAGAAAAGACCCCCAAGGTGCTCACAGGATCCACCTTTTAAAGGGTGAATCCCATTTGCAAGTGGTACCTCCAGGTTTTCTCAGGGGGGGCTTTTGATAGTGATGAGCCCCAGATGTTACCTTAGAGTCATCTTTGTTACCTTCCAAGACACTATCATAGTCATTGGGGGAGGGGAGGGGAGGGGTTGGGTAAAAGTATGGACAGTTAACATGCAGTGGGGGGCATGTGGGAAAACAAAACGTGATTGTGTGTTGGGGACAGGACACAGTGGAAGCAGATGGAGATGTAGTTCTAATACTCTTTATTAACAATTGTGCTAGAGATAATGTACCTTTCGGTGTTGGGGTGCTGTTTGGCCCCGTTGAGAAATATTTTTCTGATAGTAACGTATGGGCAATACATTATCCCGCTTATTCTACGGATTATTACAGTGTATTACTGCTCCTGTTCTAACAGATTGGATAAAATAGCCATTACAATGTAGCGAATATTTACTTTCAAAGTGGCCGAACTACCTGCAGAGTGACATGATACTGTGAATGTGACGTGACAAAACTCGTTCCCATTTGCAGCAGGCATTAATGGCGCAGCAGGAGGTTATCGAAAAAAAAAAATCAGTTGGGAACGTCAATTCAAAGTGAATGGGAGCTGTTGCAATGTTCTAGACAGCCATAGAATAATATAATAAAACATTTACAACATTTTTGCTCATTTGGTTTTGTTCTTCCACTTGTATTTGTACACCTATTAACCTGGAATTAGTACCATATAGTTTAGAATGTGATCATTCTAAAAAGTAAATATCCAAAAGGATGTGAATAAATGGGAAGGAAAAAAATGAATGAATATTCATGCATGTATTACTTAAGTATATGTAATGGACCAATGTATTACAGTTGTGGGAAGATATTACAATTTTGGAAACTGGAGATTACCATCCCACAAATGTATAACTCCCCATAAGAGTAATAATTATTATATTTATGTGAAGTGAGGAATTATATTTGTAGAAGCAACTGTTATGTTTGTGGGAAAGTTATTACATTTGTGGGATTACTACATTAAAAGCTTACATTTTATAGTATGTGTGTAAGGTTAACATTGCTCCTTGAAACACATCCAGGGCGTTAAATGTTGAAACTGTCATGAATGTAGTCTTGTAATGTTTTTCTTAAGAAAAACTCATAATAATTTCCATTTGTTTGTGTCTGTCTGATGTAGCCACACCTATTGAAACAGAAAAAAATATTTTCCCACAAATATTTCATAATAACATTTGAGACAATACAATACAATGTCAAGGGTCTGGGAAAAACCTTTTTTCCACTACTGTACCTGTGGAAAAGTACAGGGGGAGAGAGAGAGAGAGAGGAACAAACTATAGCTCCCCTATAGAACTCATGATGGCAACAGCAGATACGAGGTAATTACAGATCAAGAGAAGGGGAAAGGTGCTCAGTACATTACAGTTCTCCCAGTAGACGATATCTATAGCAGCTTAGCTTATTAATGGTTCAGGGTCACCTGAGATTGTCTGCACTATAACATTTTTAAAAAGGAAAGAGTCAAGTCCAAACACCAGTTACTAGATATTAAAACAACCTGCTTCTTACAAGAAAGGAGGATCGTTTTAAAATGTTACATGATTAAAGTTACCAGATTTCTTAGGAAAAATATCTCAAGACACTATTCCAGGAGTTTTGCATTTGCACATGAACTTAATTTCTTTGGTTTTGCATATACAGTATATTTCATGTACATAAAATACAGCTGCATCAGCAGAAAACTCCAAAACCACATGAACCTATTAAATCGTGAAGGTTCTTCCAGGGGATTCACACAAGTAGGAGGGATCCTCCTCCAGGAATTAAGGTTGTGAGACTAGTTACACAACATAGCACACTACTATAGATGTATGCATCTATGTTACATCTACAAAATATGTATAGTAAGACAAGTATCAGATGTGCAAAAAACTAGAGCAGAGTATGACAACCCCCTCGTGAGCAAGGAAAAGAAATCTAAAATCAAGTTAACATTTACAGGGTTTTGGGGGGGGGGGGTATTTACTCAAGACTTTACTCAGGACTAAGGACTCTTCCAATACATTTGAAATTGATATTTAAGACTATTTGTTGATTTAAAATCCATTTAATTTATAAAACATTACATAACAGGCCCCACTGATTCAAGTATTTGTGCATCTATCACCCTCTAGTGGCAATGGCTTCAACAATATTGTGAATGTTTTTAGCACTTGTACTTCACACCAAGGGGTTATACAACACATTTTTAAACATCTCTTAGCAGAGTCCATAGGTTGTTATTTTGAGGAAAACATACGCTCTACCTCTTTTTCTTTTGACCCATTCAATCATCAGAAGGGGGAATATGTTTCAAATAGGAAACATTTTGATCAGATCAGTTTTTTAAATATTTTCCATTAATGGTATTGTGTTATTTTTTGTAATTTTGTCTTTCTCTGTTAAAGAATCTAAGTAGTTACATGAAACATGTTATTATACACATTGTAATACAGACTTTTAAATGTTACTTTACCTGTTGAATGAGCTGATATGATTATGATATGATCTAGGACAAGAGATTTTCTCATGGTGTGGATTACAGAGGTGGCAGCAGATGGCAAGGCGGGGTAATCCTTGGCAGTCATAGTGCTGACACCTCAATCCTTCTACTTCATCTGACTTGGGGCGACCACTGGTGATGCTGGACTAAACCTGACAGAGCTTACCAAGCATGTTGGTTGATCATTCTGCAGTTTCTTGAAAACACAGGGGCATGATTTAGTGCAGTGTAACAGATGTGTATATCATTAAATCAGAACACAATAGTACAGAATCTTATTTCTGCATTAATATCAAAATTATTTGAGCATGATTTCCATTTACTTTTTAATGTTTGTCAAAATAGGTGCAATGCTCTTTTATTGTTGTGAAAAAAATATAATCCTTCAGGCTCATGGAGGGTTTTTTTTTTATTGTTGTTGTTGTTATTTCTTTTAACAGAAAGTGAGTTAAAAATGTTTTAATAAAGACATTAATCAAATATGACTTAAGTATCTGCTCCCTGTTTACACAGAGGGTGTCAACTTTAAAAGTTAATCTCACTCTTTGACAATAGCTGACGTTCAAAGAGATTATATCAAAAAGCTGCTTAGGCTGATGCATAGATTTGTGAACAGGCATTCAAGGACATCCTATGAAGGACATGCAAAATGATATCCTTTACTTTCATGAACATGGTCACAGTGTGCACTTAATTAATAACCAGATATGCCAGAAACAAATGACTCCTTGAGTAAAACACTTAAGAACATAAAGGTGCCTTTACCAACATGGTGAGCTTTCTCTGTGGTGCATTTATGAATTTTAAAAGTCATGTAGTATAGTTTCCCGTAGGCCTCAGTCATTATTTATGTTCCCTTAAATACATTAGCATCATAATCATCCAGTTGGCTTGTGGCAGCCAGATGCTAAAGAGTGGCTGTATCCATACAGCATAAGGCTGAGGTATGAAAACACGTGACAGTTATTCTTGGCAGGCAATACCTCAAAGCAGCGCCCTGCTGATGGCAGCAGCATCTTACCCACGCTGGAACCTTGAGTCAGGATTTAAAGGAAACACAGGAGAGGCTGCTGCTTCTGTAACCATTTAGATACCATTGTATATAACATCAATGTAGACCTGTCTAAATAATATTTGAATGTGTAATGGCATGTAAAGAATTCAACAAGCTTCTTGTGTTTGACAACACTAAATAGGGCAACACCACTGTCTTGGCTCATTTAGCACTTGTACTTCACACCAAGAATGTCCTGGATTAGATTCCAACACCAATCAATGGGGGTGGGACCTTTATGTGTGGGGTTTGCATGTTCTCCCTGTGTCTGCATTGGTTCACTCCTCCCACCATTGAAAGACATACACTGATAAGTTAATTGGTTAATCTAAAATTGTCCATAGATGTGAATGTGAGAGTGATCATCTCTATATGTTCAGCCCTGCGATGGAACTTGCAACATTTCCAGGGTGTACCTATTAATTTGGGATAGGCTCCAAGTGACCCTGTGACCATAGTGAGGATAAAGCAGGTTAAGAAAATGAATAAATAAACACTAAAATGTTAGAAGTAATCTAGGTCATAATGTTCCTAAATTTGACCTTTGACCATTCACTCGATTGCAAATATTTGTCTCAGTGTGGAGACAATGCAGTCAGATCCTCCTGGGATGAAGGTGAGTAACACCTGTGTTATGTAATCTGATCTAGGACTGCAGATTACCACAGGACTGCTTAGGTCAGGGCAAATATGTCTTCAGGCTTATCCAAACACATGGTGTTTAATGTGAATTTAACCTGCGACTGCACGTGTAGTATGAACAGGGATATTGGCCTGGCCTGTCTTTGTCTTCAGTGTGCATAGAGCTCCTCGATGACTTTTCGTTGTGTTTAAGAATTGGGTAATATGATTTATTGAAAACTGTTACTGACTGACATGTCTGGAGTGTTAATAACATACCAGCTGCTTTGTACCAGGATTAGAGACATGAGCTAAGACAGTCAGTTCAGAGTTCAGCTACAACTATATGTACCACTGCCTTAGACTACATGGAAACTGTAAGCCTTTTATACACTAGTTTAGAGAAACAGAAAGAGCTCTGTTTTCAATACAAAGCTCTTCTACTAATATCAAGAGTGACTTAGTAAGGATTAAAGACATGATAGACGTCAGTCAGTGGACAGTGCAGACCGTAAGCATCTCTCCAGTATCAATGTTACTCTTGACCTGATTAATGAGGTGAACTAGATGTTATTAGCTATCTGCAATGAAGACAATTCTAGATTCATAGATCTTTACAGAACTCATCATTGACAGTTATCATTTCTCTACATAGCCACTATGTACTTCCAGGAGAGAGAATATTTGTGATTTCAAGGATTTGTAAATTTCAAATTAGTCTCGAGTCACTAATTAGGCAGACAGAGGGTCCAAAGAGCAGCCACCATATGGCAAAACACTGGAATTAAGGGTCAACTTGCTGCTCTTTGAATCTCCACACTAATTGTTTTTCTTCTCATTTACCCCTTTACGTGATCCCCCATCCATGAAGAAGACCCCATTTCACGGAAGGTTAAGCTACTTTGCTGATCTGCTGTGTGGTTTTATTCACTTATAGCCATTAGCTTCATTGACAGAGACAGTATGGTGTTTTAACTGAACCCTACTATAAGACTAATGAAAAGGGACTACCATACCACAAGCACTGTAACTACCTGTGCAATCTAATATGACCAATAATTGCATTATTTATGGTAAATAATTCAACCAATGACATCCACCAAAGACTGAAACACAAAAACAAAACTACTGCAGAAACTATTTTCTACATACGTATCCACCAAGTGTCAACACATATGCGTTTCACTAGACACTGGTATAATTAATACAATTGTACAAAGTGTCTTACACCTGATAGATGGGAAATTAAAACTGGCAAAAATATTCATCATTCATCTGTAAATACATAGTTATCATATAAATAAGTAATAATGTATAAGGATGCATTACTGTAGCTTTAGTAATTAATCAGTTAAAATGTCTTAATTTGGAGAGCCTTGAAAATTAATGACTGAACTGAAGGAAAATATTCAATGTTTATCTCAGGTGTAATCAGGGGAAACTTCATGTCAACACTTTGCATCCACATTCAGATTTGGTGTACAAGTAAATTATATATGATATCAGTTTGTTTATTATGTGAATCTTTCTATATGCAAATGTTTCTTCTGTTTTTTTATTTTTTTAAGTTTCTGAATATCATTATGCCTTTAAGTGGTATGACTGATTGATTTATTCTTATAGACAGTAAAGATTAAGAGGATGACAAATCAGCATTTGCTTACACAGCTCCTGGTACTAATCTCTTTGTCTTCCTTCAGAAAGCCCCCAGACGCCTGGGACTGACACACTCCTTCTGGCAGGGTAAAAGAAAAGGCACAACTATTAAATGACTTCAGTAACTGCACTGACACTATTTTCACATCAGAAGAAAGGAGTAAAAGGACATCAGTGCAATTAAGATCACAGAGCATAACAGGATTTATCTTTTCTGAAAGAATCAAATTGAACTGATATATATTTTTTAAGGTGTGGGTTTTGATAAGAAAACATTTTCTGGAGAACAGAAAATTGTGCTTGGAATAACCTTGTATTTATTGAATGTTTATGACAATATCTGGACATTAAAATGGGCGACCACAAGACCAAAATGAGCATGTTTTCATCGGATAATTCAAAGGACTTCACACAGCAGAACACAGATGGAATTCAGACAGGTGAGTTTTAGATTTCTAAATTCTACTTAGTACTTGAAACCTATTAATACTTAACCTAAATCAGACAATTAAACAGCAAACGTCATATTTATTTTCTTCTATAATGCACATATTTTCTGTATATATCATTTTTGTATTTGTATTGTATATTGAAGCCTTTCAAAAGACAAACAATTACAATAGTTGCAAATACTAAAAGACAATACGTTAAGATTATGGAAATGCTATAAATATACTAAAAACGTCTGCTTTACAGAATTGGACCTTAGATTACTAGAAACTCATATGAAAGCTCATTAATGCAATTCCACCCATGTAGAAAAATCTCCAGCTGCAGGGAAAGCAATGATCCAAGGCCTGCTTTGTAAAGTGTGTGCTGACTCGAGCAGCGGTAAACACTACGGCATCTACGCCTGCAATGGCTGCAGTGGCTTCTTCAAGCGCAGTGTGAGGCGAAGACTCATCTACAGGTGAGAAGGAGATGGAACTGTCAACACAAAATCAGATCTGAATAAGAACCTCAAAATTAGTTTAAATACCTATCTTATTCTGTGTACTAATAGGATCCCTTTTCATATAGGTATGATTTATTAATGGCATTTTTTGATATATCAGGTGTCAGGCTGGAACTGGAAGGTGCCCTGTTGACAAGGCTCATAGGAACCAGTGCCAGGCTTGTCGACTAAAGAAGTGTCTTCAGGCTGGAATGAATAAAGATGGTAAGTAAAAGCTGCTATGACAGTTTCAAACTCATTAAATTAGTGCTGTCAAGAGACTTTTTTTTATTATTATTAATTGAGTATGATCTGTATTAATTGATCTAATTAATATTTTTTTAAACTCACCTAAAAATTGAAAAGCAAAATGTACAAGCTTGAAGTATTTACATTTCAATTCATTACATTATTGTGGCAAATCAAAAGATTGGTCTATAATTTAAAAAAAAAAAAAGGCTTTATAAAGACATGTATTATTTTTAACATACTTGAAGAGATGCAACCATAGTCATTTACATTCTGCTGTATTTGAGATTAGTTCCGAGTCCTGCCTCCAACCTTTAGTTTCCACCACCATGTGAATATTACCCTGTTCTTTTGTCAATCTCCAAATAATTACAAAATAAAAATCAAATAAAACATCAGGTTCATAAAAAGTGCTGTAACTTAACACATCAAAAAATAGTAAGAACACTTTTCTCATCAATACAAGTACTGAATACTGAACTTGTTGATGTTCCTGTGCTTCAGATAATGTCAAATAAATAAAACACACCCATCAATCCCAGTATTTTAAGTTGGCACATCAACAAGCCAACTTGCATACAGAAACAGTAAAGTCAGAGATTAAAAATTTGATTAATACAATTAAAATAATAAATAATGCCCTAAATATGACTAGTTAATGAATTGTGATTAATAAATTAATTTGACAGTCCTACATTAAATATGAATACAATTCCATTAGCTTCCATACTACCTTGAAATGACAGATATTTACTTGTGTCTTTAACAGCTGTGCAGAATGAGCGACAACCTCGAAGCACAGCACAGGTCAGCCTGGACTCCATAAGTATGGACACTAAAAAGGAGCACTTAGCCACGACACAGGAGCTCACCTCATCTCCCACATACTCCTCAGTCATCTGTCGACCTCTGGTCACCTCTTCGGTTACCACTCCTACCACCATACAACCCTGCAGCAACCCAAATAATAACCACCGATTCATGGTCAGCCTACTGACTGCAGAGACCTGTGCAAAACTGGAACCTGAGGATGGTGAGATCATATGATACTCCTGATTTTTCATTCAGTATGGATGGTAAAACACTGAAAAAAGTATGATTTATTCCAGATATTTTACACTCAGAGTGTAACATTAGTCTGACTTTTCTTTTTTATACTTACATTCATTGGAAAACATCCAAATCTTACCAAGTGTGTTTTCCTCATTTCTAAACCAAATATCTTATCACACTTAAAATAAGACATAATCAACTAAAGAGTAACTTTTCAGTGGGATATAAGAACTTATTTTCAGACAACACATCTTGAAAATCTTATTTAAAGAAATCTTACCAAGACGATTTTCACTTGCTCCATTTGCAGATTTTTAGCTTTATTATTATTATTATTATTATTGCTCAATTCAAGAACAAAAAATCTACCAATAGAACAAATGAAAACTATCTTGATAAGATGCCTTTGAAATAAGATTTTCAAGATCATAGTAACAAACTAAGATAAAGATAAAATTAAGTTCTATTTCACTGAAAAGTTACTCTTTAGGTGATTATGTCTTATTTTAAGTGTGATGAGATATTTTGACTGCAAATGAAAAAATATATAGGCCTACTGAGCAAATTTTATATTTTTTTCAATGTTTTTCTACTGCTTATGTTTGATTGTATCTTAACTTTTATGCTTGCACTTTGAAACATCTGCATAATAATTCCTTTGTACCTGAATGTATACAAATGTTAAAGAAAACTATTTTCCTGTTAACTAGAGGAGGAAAATATCGACGTGACGACTAATGACTCAGAGAGAGATCCATCTCCTTCTGAGTGCCGCGTGTCTCCGTTCAGCTCCAGTTGTTCAGAGAGTGTATATGAAACATCTGCACGGCTTCTCTTCATGTCAGTCAAGTGGGCAAAAAATCTGCCTGTTTTTTCTCTCCTACCATTTCGAGACCAGGTGAGACTCGTGTCAAAAGGTGTGTAGATTTTACTGATTCAACTAGAAAGCACAACACAAATCATCCATGTATCTTTGTGTGTCATTCTCAGGTGATTCTACTGGAAGAAGCCTGGAGTGAAATGTTCCTCCTGTGTGCTATCCAGTGGTCTATGCCCATGGAAAGCTGTCCTCTTTTGTCTCTGCCAGATTTTTCACCAACACAACAGTCTAAAGTTAGCTTCCCCACTGCTGACCTGCGCATGCTAGAAGAGGTGTTCAGTCGTTTCAAAGCCCTGGCTGTCGACCCAACCGAGTTTGCCTGCCTGAAAGCCATAGTTCTGTTCAAACCAGGTGCGCCATTATTCCTCGGATTATAAGGGTTTATTACTGAGTAGTTATTGTAACTGATGTGTGCCATTTTTCTCTGCAGAGGCACGCAGTCTCAAAGACCCAGAGCAGGTGGAGAATCTGCAGGACCAGTCACAGGTGTTGCTAAGTCAACATATCCACTCAATGTACCCGGGGCAGAGTGGAAGGTAAACGGAAATCAATTCGTGTATCATTCGTTCATTTGTTTTTCAAAATAAAACCAAAAATAAGACGACGGGGGAAAAAAACTCATCTGTGTTTCCAAAACCAAAATAAAAAAACACAGATAGTGGTGCGTTTTTTTTTCAGTTTTCATTTTTGTGTTTAAATGAATAATAGAAAAAAACCGAATAACGGTCGTTTCCCGTTTTATCCGATTTAAACCTGAAGCAAATTGAGTAAACCGGAAATGAATCTTAACAACTCAAAGAAACTTTGCCACCAGACTTGAACATCATTTGGCAGAATATGACACCAATTTTCCCTGTCGTCATATCTTCAGGTCTTAGCTTAGTTTCCCCAAATAGCACGTGGGTTTACATCTTTGTTACTGCGGGTCAAAGGTCACTTCCTGTTTATTCAACTTGCTCCAGGTCAAAAATTAGATAAAAACGGAATCCGTTTTTCCATTATTCATTTAAACACAAAAAGGAAAGCCGAAAAACCGCATTGTTATCTGTTTTTTTCCATTTGGTTTTGAAAACAAATGATGAAGAAACAACTTGTTTCGTTGTCTTATTTTTGGTTTCATTTTGAAAATCGAATGAACGAATGATACACTAGTTTTCGTCACTCTGGTTGAATTCAACACACCATCCACTATATTTCTAAATATTTTCCCAATCTTTGCTGTTTTCCATCAAGGTTTGGAAGATTGCTACTACTGCTGCCATCCCTCCACTTTGTGAGCTCTGAGAAAATAGAACAGCTCTTCTTTTCCAAGACCATTGGCAACACACCCATGGAGAAGCTACTGTGTGACATGTTCAAAAACTAACCCAGCATCAGTGGAGGCTGAACAGCATCACCCCATATTTTACATAGTTTAGCTTTGACAAAATTCAAGATCAACTTACTACTATTTTTCAGTGGAAAATTTTCCTCAGGTTACAGAGTGGAACCCACATACTGGGATAGTTCAGTGTCTTTGTACTTCACATGCTGACTGTAATTCTTTTGGGGCATTTAAATAGAACAGTGGGACCATTGATATTATTAGTAAAATTCAACAAATTGAACTTGTGCTGTGGGAACAAGGTTTTTTGGGCTTCACAGTAATAAAAATGGGCCATATCCAATTACATGTAGACAGAAGGCTGCAGGGAAACACATTTTAATAAACCTTTTAACATTTTATCATGTTTGTTGAACTAAAATATTTGTCTGAAATAAATATTATTCTAACTCACAAGGTATTCTTGTTTGTTTTTTTGCAAAAGCAGTTAGTCTCAAAAAATTTTTTCAAACAGTCGCAAGTACAAACACATTACACAGAAGAAAGAAACACAACTTGTTATTGGCTAAGTAATATGAACAATTAAGTAAGCCACAGTGTAGAAAGTCAAATAACAATGGCACTGTCAAGTAGTGTATGTTTTACTCAGCTCTGTGCCCAAACTTGAAAAAAGGTTCATTCGGCCCTGAAGGATTCAAGGGGATATCTCAGTTCCTCTTTAGTTCTTGATTCAGATAGAGCTCCAGGTTTTAGTTTATGGTAGAAGCAGTAGATTTAATTGTCAACTTAGATAACTTTTAACAATACTGAAATATATGTATTATTTTAAGCATTTAAAGGTTTTTCATTTTTAATATGCATTTCTTCAAATAAAGCAAACACTTTTGGGGCGGCTGTGGCTCAGTTGGTAGAGTGGGTTGTCCAATGACTGAAGGGTCGGTGGTTTGCGTCCCGGCTCTGGCTGTCCACATGTCGAAGTGTCCTTGGGCAAAGACACCGAACCCTGAGTTAGTCTCCCAGTAGGACTGGCAGAACCTTACAAACCTACAGTACTGTGTGTGTGAATGGGTGAATGTGAGGCTAATGTAAAGTGCTTTGAGCACCATGAAAGTGGAAAATCGCTATATAGGTGCGGTCAATTTACTTTGAATAAACATTAGTAGTAAAAAATGTTATAAGATCAGGTACCTCTGTGGGCAAGACATTCAGTTAATATGTTAAGAGTACTCTTTCTATCTAGTTAATGAGAATGTAACTGTTTATATTCTCTTCATGAAGCAATTAAGCATGAACTGACATCATGATCATGATTCCTTACTGATTTGATATGCACAAACGGCACTTTTGTTTTACTTAAGTAACTCATCATTTTTATGATCATTTCGTGTCTTTAGGGACTGAGTGAGGAGCTGGGCTGTGTCTTCCTTTCACTTGCTGATGTAATCAGCTTGGCAGATAGCAGCTCCCCCGTGCTCTGCTTTCCCAGCAGGTGTGCAGGTTTTACAACCACACTAAAGAAAGTGCAGTGTGATCTTTTGGACTCATGCATGTTCTTTCTGCCTCCTGTAGGTTTGAGTTTTCAGTGTGCTGTCAGTCAGACACTAACAGACACTGTCAAATAAAGAAAGAGTTTGTCTTTAGAATCACCTTTTTAAAAATAATATTTTTCTTGCTACCACATGCAACTTAAACGTATATCTAAATATATGGTGTTGTAAATAATGTTCACTGTATGTGTTAAAGATAAACTACAAAGGGATAGAGTTTATAACTCACAAGCACCATTTGTATTTAAGGTCTTCAGATGTTTTGCAATATTACCAGGTCAAAAAATATTTAAAAATCAGGCAATGCGCTTACGACTAAACTGTATTACTACCTGGGGGAAACTTGTTGTTCAACCAGCCCAAGAAAATTAAAAAAAAAACAGACAACTATGCAATTGATAGATAGATTATTTATAGAGACTGAACATTTATAGTAATCAAAGTTCTCTTTGAGAGCAGTCATCACTACGACTGCATAATAAAATCAGAAATACAAAGGCAGGATTGGATTGAATGGAAATAAGTCACATAATGTCCATTGAAGAGAAAGTGCAAAGGTAAAATGACAGAATAAGAAAAATCACAGAGTGCCTATTACATTTAAAGTATAAGTGTAAAAGGACACAAATGTAAAACAACAGAATAATAAAAAATTACAGAATGACTCTTAGCATGTAAAGAGCAAGTATAAAATTGTATGATGATAAATAATGACATAATACTAAAGATTCTGTCAAATCATAAGCATGCAGTAATCCAACAATATTATCACAAGACAGTTGTATCAAGCTGCATCATTTTATAGAGAAACAAGTGGTGCCCGACACAACAAACCCCATCACCCTATTGCTTATCATTACGAAAACACATATTTGGTGACTGTGAGAGTGACCTTTGACCTCCATTCTGGAACACCCTGCACCTTTCCTGAAAATGTCATGGAAATTGGTCCAGACAGACAAACAAAAATATGATAGAAAACTTCAACTTCATTCTGTTTCATGGCTTGGAAAACTACACTCACAAGAACAATAGGGGGCGCTAATGTACAATTTTACTGGTGAGCAACCTACGATCACGGATATCCATAGATGTCTACCGTAAATGTGAAGAAGAAGAAGAGTTATGCCAAACACGGAAGTAGCCGCAGTCGGATTGTACTGAAAATAACTATTCGTATCGTAAAATTGTCGTTGTCAATAATCTTAAACATTGTCTATATTTCATTCAGGCGGCTCTGGTGTCTCCGGTGAATGAGATGTCACTATGAATGTTTGATAATATGCAGTTATTTTAGTAAATGAATAGTTAGTGTTCCGTCCCAATGTTCAGGAGTGCGTATCAGCTGCTTCCTCAGAGGGACTCCAGCTCCACTTCGAGGACTCCTGGTCTGTTTGTGTCCGGGGACAGCTTTACCCAGGCTGGATACCACAAAGGACTGTCGTTTGACTACATCCCCAATGTGTTCCAGAATGACTTCACTGGTAAGCCACTCAAAACATAACTGTAGTAGGATAGATAGATAGATAGATAGATAGATAGATAGATAGATAGATAGATAGATAGATAGATAGATAGATAGATAGATAGATAGATAGATAGATAGATAGATAGATAGATAGATAGATAGATAGATAGATAGATAGATAGATAGATAGATAGATAGATAGATAGATAGATAGATAGATAGATAGATAGATAGATAGATAGATAGATAGATAGATAGATAGATAGAAATTATTAGACATTTTTTATTTTGCCAAATTATCTTCTGCTGTGTTATTTATTTTATTTAGTTAAATGTTCAAAATAAAGTTAGAAAAAAAAACAACAAAACAAATTAAGTGTGTACAAAGTCATCACCTAAGTATATGCAATATACTTTGGTCATTTTCCTTCCACATATCAAAAAAGTCAGTATTTTCATATTGTTCATCCTGTTTCATGTATTTTAATGTATTTTAATCTGTGTTCTCAAAGATGCCTCTCAGGGATGGCTGTCTTGGTTTTGCAACCTGATTGTGATCTTTCTTGTCTACGTCATCACTTTAGTAGCCTTTCCTATAACCGGATGGTTTGTACTCAAAGTAAGATAAAACTTTTTGTTCTTATGAGTTTCTTACATGCCTTGTTTACTCACCTGTTCAATAATACAGCCATATCATGTGTGATTTGATCTTTAGACGGTGCCTAACTACCAGAGGATAGTGGTGTTTCGTCTGGGGCGAATCTGTCCTCCAAGGGGCCCTGGGATCATCTTCGTGCTGCCCCTCATTGACCAGTGGCAGAGAGTAGACCTGCGAACCCGTGCTTTCAACATTCCTCCTTGTCAGGTACCCAAGCATATCAGTAATTAATAAGATGTTGTTATGGAGCAAATACAAATCAACAGTGTGAACTTGGACCAAGAATAGATTTTCTCTTATGAGAAAATCTATTAGTCTTTTTTTAAAACCATGGAAGTCTTTAATTTTTCCTGCCAGGCAAGTATGGAAGACTGCATTATTTTAATCATTTCAATTAGGGCTGGGCAATATGACCTCAAATAAATATTACGATAAATGGGGCAGTTTAACCGACGAACTGACTAAAGATTGGGCGATATCTTGCAGAGTGAACTTAGTTTGTTTTGGTTTCATGGTGTTACATTCAGACGTTCCTTCAGTTGGGTGCTGACATTTTAGATGGTGAAATAAGTTGGATATATTTACTCTTTTTATTGCTACAGCCTTCGTGCACTCCTTGTATATGACAGTGATTTGTGATGTGTTGGCTCATTTGTATCAAAAAAAAACTTCCACTCAGCTGAAGTGGCTCTTTTTATGGACCACTTCAGAGCTCTCCCCAAAAATTCTGAGCAAGAAGGTGCACTGGTCCATCTCTCGCACTGTGCAGCGAATCGTAACCCCCCCAGTGTCGGGATTCCCCATACACGTTGCGGTTGGTATTGACTGCCATCAGCTGGAGTGATTTATGGAAAGTTTCATACCGGAAAATGGCATTTTAAATGTGTGAAACATTGTGAGCTGACTGCACTCATGACTGCACTATAGAAAACAAAAACTTTACTCAAAGAACGAGAAACACTTTTAAATGTAACTAAAATGATATTACATTGGACGTATTGAATGTTATTGGTACAAACATTCAGTAACCAATGCATCATGATATCATTCCAAACCTTTCATTCACTCACAGCTTCTCCACTGATGCCATGCATGCATCAGCATATCAAATAATCTTCCCATCCCTAAGTGAACTCATGTTCACTATGTCATGGCATTAGGGCATTAGTTACGTATATTACAATATAAACGTTTTTATAAATGCATGACCCATCCCTAATTTCAATGTAGATTTTAAACAATTATTCATTATTTTCTAATGTTATTGAATTTATCCTGTACTTTTCAAAATAAGTTTTGTTGTATTTTCATCTTGTATTATTTAAATACTGTTTTTATTTCTCTTTAGATATTTCTGTTATTTATGTAAAGCACACTGACTTACCTTTGTTTACCTCACATATTGATGTGAAATTTGATACTAATAATTATCTTCACAGAAAGTTTTCCTTTTTTTCGAAAAGGAGATATTGATCTTTTCTGTTCAAGTATTTTCTGTATTATGCTTACCATGACAGGTTACATTTGAAAACAATACTCATACGCAATACCCTTTTTTTTTTTTTTTGGGGAGTCACAATAGTTTTAATTCAGGTTCTACAGATCAATTAGATCATAATTGGGTCAGCTCAGTAATGTATATATTTATTTTTATTTTTACCAATTGATATTTAACCACTAATAATAAATAATAAAAAACAATAGCAGGAAATGTATCCTGGTCTCTGATGTGTTGCATGTGGCGGTCTCTGCATTAGCATTATATCTATAGTGTCTCATGTCATTATACGTAACAATGTTGAAATAAGTTGTGCCTGGCACAACAAACCCCGCCCTCCTTGCACACATCTAACCTGATTTGTCCTATTGCTTGTCATTGCGAAAACACATTTTTTGGTGACTGTGACCTTTGACTTACATTCACTAACATTTAATGAGATCTATTTTGGACTACCTTGCACCTTTCTTGAAAATTTCATGGAAATTGGTCCAGTAGTTTTGGCATAAACCTGCTTACAAACAAACCGACTCAAAAACAATACCCTTCTTCTCCCCTTCAGGGGTGGGGTAGTAATGTTTGAAAGCAGAAGCTCTGTATTTTTTAATTTGTCCTAGAGGTGGCAGTCTTATACCATTAAATCTTTTTTCAGATAGCATGGTGTCATATGGTGAATCAGAAGTGTAGAGTTGTGGGATTTTTACTCACACCATCAAATTTTGTCACTACTTTACATTTGGAGATATTTTGTATATTTGAATCACATTTTTTAACAAATGTGCTGTATCCAGGGCACACAAAGATATATTTAAAAAAAAAAAAAGCCATAACCATAAAAACCAGGCATGTAAGTATTGAATTTGTTTACCGAAATTCAGCAATAGGTGTGTCATGTCTTCTTAGTGTTAGTTGGAAGCATTTTTGGAATATGCAAACTAAAACAATAGTTTCATGTCTGCACTATACACATACTTAATGCCATTAAACCGGCAGTTTCCAGAAAACTCAGGTGCTCAGGTGTCTATGAGTTGAGTAACACAGTTAACAGCTGTGGGGTTTGTTTTTTTTTCATTACAGACATGCATAATGTCAGTGTTTGGACTAATCCTTTAATGTTAAACATTAAGTCAAATCTTTTTTCACACTTTACTGGTAATGTTGGGTCTGGTCCTTACCCTATATCACCCTATATCAGGGGTGTCCAATCCTGGTCCTCAAGAGCTACTATTCTGCAATTTTTAGATGTAGCCCTCTTCCAACACACCTAATTTAAATCATACAACAGAGAACATACCATTGGCATGTTACATGAAAATTTGAGCTGTGATGAAGCTGCTTGTTGTCTACGGTGTCATCGCAGTACAATCAGTCAGTCAGATGGCAGCTGCTTCTCTGATCTACAATTTGCATATCTCCACATGCCCACCAGACCTGAAAAAGGTGCTTCCCCAAACATACATAATCAGATGCACAACTCGCAACAGTCCCTGCACTCACAGTCATCATGGTCGGCAAGAATCACAGGTGGGTAATCCCAACTCCAAAAGTTAAAAAAAAGTCCTGCCATGTATTGGTTCTTCCTGTTCACTTTATACAAATGATTCCACTAAATATCCATCTACCTGGATGAGGAATTGTGCTCATCAAAATGGGCTGATTCAGTGAACGGTTGGAACAAATACATGGAGCTGGGATTACCCAACTCTGGCCAGATCACTGACAACAACCTCCAGTCATTTAAAACCAGAGTACACCAAGCATTTCATTTCCACCATCAGGACTTCTAGCTAGACTCTTGCAATTGCTGTAAACCAATAATTATCCAGGACTGTTATTTTAAGGTCACAACCCAGAATATTGTTTTACATTAGCACATTATAGGATAAAAAAAAAAAGTTGTCAGAGTAATTGTACCCCTCATGACAAGATCATGAGACTTAGTTCCATATGTTGTTCCTGCGCTGGTTTTTTTGGAAGCCACAGTTGATATTGAATGATGACACTTTCAGTTTCTCGGTACCTGCATTCAGTGACTGAATAAACATGTTAAGTTGATCATAATTTGTCCACAATTCTCTAATGAACATTGCTTATCTCTTTAATATGACAGTAACCCAAAACCAATGAGTATATTTCTAAATATACATATATCTGTACTTCTGACCCATGTGTTTTTAATGGCACTATGTATATAAACCTACTTAACATATATGGGACAATACATATTTTATCATTCTTGTGTAATGTATGATGTTCTCTCTTGCTAGGTGGCTACGCAGGATGGTGGTGTGCTGTCAGTTGGAGCAGACATCCAGTTCAGGATCTGGAACCCAGTCATGTCCGTGGTTTCAGTCCAAGACCTCAACGCCTCAACCAGGATGACGGCACAGAATGCTTTGACCCACAGCCTATCGAAAAAGACTGTCAGACAGATCCAAACTGAGAGAGTTAAACTGGGAGAATATCTTGGGGTAAGCCTACATCAAAGCTGTTTTCTGTAGATTTTTCAGTAAATTACCTCATACTTAGATTCTTTTCTCTTCTTTAAAGATGGACATTAATGAGATGACCCGGCCCTGGGGGCTGGAGATAGACAGGGTAGAGCTAGCCATTGGCGCTCTCCTGAAGCCACCAGAGGAAGGACCCTCTGGACACCTCATCATGCCCCCATCAGTTCCTGGACTCGAAGGCATCACTGGTCCTATTCAGCAGCTGGCCATGCACTTTCTGGGCCAAAATAATGTTTCACAGCCGCAGCTAGGTATGGTGATTGTCACAACTGCTTTTGAGCGATATGTACTGTACATGTTATGATGAATTTATCTAATACATCTTTCCCACTACTATTCCATGTGTCTACAGAGGATACAATAACTTTCACAGATGAGGTCAGTAGTGTCACACACGGCATCACAGCTCCACTGGGTTCTGTTGAACAGCTGCTCGATGGAGTCAAGCTCCTGCTCTCTGAAACTTTGGTGAACCGAGTTGGTGCCTGCTTCCAGTTTCACGTCTCCTCAGAAAATGGAGAGCAGCACAGTTACTATGTGGATTTGAGCCAAGGTGATTTCCTCTTTAGTGTTGAAAACATGTAGAAATACTCAGATTTTTCCAAAGTTACCATAAACCCTTTATATTAATGTGAATTAAAATGAATGTTAAATACATTTAAAGCCAAAATGCAATTTGATTTGTTTGTCTTGTAGGTAGTGGTGCAGCAGGACCTGGGTCTTCATGCCGGGACCCAGATGTGACTCTAAGTGTGAAAGACACAGACCTCATGGCCATGTTTGAAGGCACGCTACGCCCATTTACTGCTTATGGCAGTGGAAGACTCAAAATCCAGGGAGATATTAACACTGCCATGAAGCTGGAAGAACTCATAAACCTACTTAAGAAGTAGAGCTCATAATATTTCTAGGTGGCTGTATTTAGTGGTATACTAAGCTAACCACTTGTCAGTTATGTTAGACAAACTGTCTATTTTTAATTTGTATGTATTTATTGAACTCTGAGAACATGCTTTTCTTGTATGCTCTGATTACATTTGCTTATTATAAAGTGAATATGTGTTATGTCCTTGTCTTTCTTCCCAAATCAAAACAAATGGTTGTTTGCAAAGAAAACAAACTTTTTGAAGGTCTTCAGACATAATTTGGGTTGTATTAATAGTGTCTGACGCATGTCGCCCAGATGGTGTTCCAGGATGTTGCGATAGAGGATAGACTTTAGAATGTATCATAGAAATACAACAGAAAATTTGATGAATGCAAACTAGAATTAGTGAAAAATGCAAAGTTAAGTTGAGAGCACTGCTACTGAAGTTTTGTTTGGCTCCATGTGAGAAAGAAATGGCTTTCCTGCCCATCCCTCATCCACTTTTGACCGTTTCCATCTGTACTTCCCATTACACTGTAAAGGACTAGAATCGTAGGGATAAAAGGCACTTTAAAACAAACAAAAAAATAATAAATTGTGTGGCCAAAATACATTTATACATCTACAAGAATATTGCAGGTCTGATGAAGAGTAAATTCCTGTTCATACTTTGGTTTGTTCTGTTAGGTTATGAAGTTCAACTGGAAAGCCTTGATCAGCAAAGTAAGGGGGGCAGACTATTTAGACCAGCCTCCTACTATTGCACCAGATGTCCCTGGGAGAGCCAGAGCAGCTGCTTTAGGTAGAGCACTGAGCATTTTTGTTGCCGGCATGGCCAGGTGGAGAGTTTGGAGCAGTCCAGTGTTACTGCCACGGTCCTGGAGAGAAGAGCTGAGTATAGCTGTGCGCTCCAGTAGCAGTATGCCGGTGGTTAGGCAAGCATTCTCCGAAAGCAGCAGCATTGTCAGGCCTTTCAATGAGATCCCTGGGGTGTGGAAAAATAGTGTGGTTAATTTCTACAATTTCTGGAAACTGGATGGCTTCAGGAACCTTCACCGCATCATGGTACAGAACTTCAACACGTTTGGACCCATTTACAGGTATGAGGGGCAAGAAAGTTTATATTCACCTTAAAAGGATAAAAAAAAATGTTTGGATGACGCTTATCTTCTATTGCTTATCAGCAAATATGCACACAAAGCCTAACTTACTTTTTTTTTTTATTATGTCTTAAGTTTGACCA
Source organism: Siphamia tubifer (assembly GCA_020466265.1). NCBI lineage: Eukaryota > Metazoa > Chordata > Actinopteri > Kurtiformes > Apogonidae > Siphamia > Siphamia tubifer. Next base: position 22,808,788 of record CM035788.1, on the reverse strand, counting down.
ATTTCCTAAACATTTTTTTTGTTTGTGACAGTATATCTGTGAGTTATGGTAAACAAGGTCAGGTTTTCTGAAAACAAACAGCTGACATCATACTTTAACCCTTTTTTCCCCCCCTGATTTTCTGTATGTCAGAGAAAAAATAGGTTATTATGACAGTGTGAACATCATCAGTCCTGAGGATGCTGCCATCCTTTTCAAAGCAGAGGGGCATTATCCTAAAAGGCTGAAAGTTGAAGCCTGGACGTCATACAGAGACTACAGGAATCGCAAATATGGAGTTTTATTAAAGTATGTCATGTTACTATCTTTGTCTGTTTGAAGACTGTACTGTCATTTTTCAGATAAACAATGTATTTCACAACAGGAATGGTGAAGATTGGCGATCAAACCGGGTTATTCTCAACAAGGAGGTTATTACACCCAAGGTGCTGGAAAATTTTGTGCCTTTGCTGGAAGAGGTGGGCCTTGATTTTGTGACCAGAGTTCACAAAAAGATAAAGCGAAGTGGCCAGAACAAATGGACCACTGACTTCTCTCAAGAACTCTTTAAATATGCCCTAGAATGTAAGATTGACTTCAATCCCTTTGTTGATTAAAGACAACATGAATTCACACACTATTCCTACTGTGTTTCTTATGTTTTGCTGCTCTGTGAATCACATTTACTCACACAGCTGTGAGCTCAGTGCTTTATGGTGAGCGTCTGGGTTTGATGCTGGACTACATTGACCCTGATGCTCAACATTTCATTGACTGCATCACCCTGATGTTCAAAACTACCCCACCCATGCTGTACATACCTCCATATCTCCTGAGGCGGATTGGAGCAAAAGTGTGGAGAGATCATGTGGAGGCCTGGGATGGCATCTTCAACCAAGGCAAGACCACCAATCACAGAGCAATCACAATTTCGCAACTTTCACACACCTACGTATTGACTTTTCAACCTCAAGCATTGAATTTCACCACTATAAGAGACCGTTATCTTTTTCTTTCAACAGCTGATCGCTGCATTCACAACATCTACAGACAGTTACGTCAAGAAACAGGCCCTCTGAAGAAATACCCTGGAGTCTTGGCAAGCCTGCTGATGCTGGACAAGTTGTCTATTGAAGACATCAAGGCCAGCATCACTGAGTTAATGGCTGGAGGAGTTGATACGGTAACGCATTTGAATCACCTCTTATATGAAACAGATTGTGTATGTTTTGTTAAATGCATGTGAATCCTTTGGTGCCTGATTTCATTTGTGTCTCTCAGACTTCTATAACACTGCTGTGGACACTGTATGAACTGGCCAGACACCCCAACCTCCAGGAGGAGCTAAGGGCAGAGGTGGCCACTGCCCGAGCTGAAAGCCATGGGAACATGGTGGAGATGCTGAAGAGGATTCCCTTGGTCAAAGGAGCTCTGAAAGAAACACTGAGGTAAATAAAAAAAAATAGGCAATCCTCCAAACTACATTTCCCATTTTGTTGCTGCTTGCCCATCATATGGTTACATACTGAAGTTGTAGAAAGAAAATATACACTCACTTCTGACACTGACATAATAAGTGTTCAATCATTCAGGTTGCATCCTGTTGCAGTCAGTTTGCAAAGATACATCGCAGAGGATGTCATCATTCAAAACTACCATATACCTTCAGGGGTAAGAGACATACGACATGTAACTTGAAAGCATTATTGCCCATTTCACACATTTTTGACTTGAACTACTCTTTGTTTTTGTGGTCAGACATTGGTCCAGTTAGGACTGTATGCAATGGGCAGAGACCCCAAAGTGTTTTTCCGCCCAGACCAGTATCAGCCCTCCCGGTGGCTCAGAACAGAGACCCAGTACTTCAAAAGCCTGGGCTTCGGCTTTGGCCCACGTCAGTGTTTAGGACGCAGGATAGCTGAGACTGAGATGCAAATCTTCCTCATTCATGTGAGGCGATAACATAGGAGTTGAACAATATTCAGTGATGTATTTAACATTCTAATTTGCCTGACATTATCTTCTATTTTTTCAGATGCTTGAGAACTTCAAAGTGGAGAAACAGCGACATGTGGAAGCACAGAGTACCTTTGAGCTCATTCTTATACCTGATAAACCTTTAATATTAACTTTGAAGGCTTTACAAAGTAGTCAACATGTTTAAGAGCTTAGTTATATAGTCACACTCTGAAATACCCCCTATTCCCTGTGAAAGGGTTTAACAAGCACCAACATGATGATTTATCTTCTAAACATGTTGTTGAAGAGAAAGATAAACTCCTTAGGAACACAATAGCTAAAGAAACACAGTACCTCAGTATTCAGTAACTCAAAAAGCAATATAATTATATGTACTGTATGTTAGTCAGGAGAGGGCAGTTGGTGTACACAAAATATTGGAAATGTAATGTACAGGACATTTGGCACATCTTAGGCATTAGTGTTGCAAAAAAAAATGTTCAAGTCATACCAAATATAATTTGTAACATATAACTTTATTGTATGTATATTAATATGTAAACATATTTATTCTGTACAATGTCTTCAATGTCACATTAAAATAAAGACAAGAACCGGTGTGTCTGGTATTTCCTAACAGTGTAAGGAAATACAAAACTAAAGAAAACTGTACAAAATGACCACACATGTAGTAGTTTATAAATGTAATAAGATAAATGTGACTTTAACTGATTGTAGGAACATTATAAAGGATTGTAGAGGATTTTCGTACAAAGCCATGTCTGTGCTCGTTGAGTTTGGTCAATATTTCCTGCTTGTGCTTACCCCATAATTTAGAGTTTTCTTCCAGCTGTAACAAAAAATCAAAACAGTCTTTGAATTATCTGAAATTCTGAAGTGAAAAATTAGTCAAATGTATTAGTATTTGTGGCTAATGAGTGTTTGCTCATTTTTCTACCTGTGTCTCCAGTATGTGGATCCTTGCCTCAGCTTTCTTCAGTTTGTTCAATAAACTCAGTCTCTCACTGACTGGTGTTGACTTTCTTTTCTTAGGGTAACAAATATTTAAACAAATTACAAACACAAAGTACTGTCAAAACTGTAATCAATGGTTGCCTTCTGTCATTCTATACAGTTGTACATTGTTTTTTTTCCCAGTACAATGCCATAAGAACTGAACTAATTTTGGTTATTATCAAGATGTTAAGATGAAATTAAACTCCTATGAGTTATCATCATACTGTACTTGTCCAAACAAATGTGCCTTTAACTGTACCAGGTATTAAAATGAAAAAGAAATTGAAGAAAACAAGTGTGGTCTAATATTATTTCCATAACTGTATTATATTGTTTGAGTGATGGTTGGGCTGTACCTGTGTTAAATGCTCTATAATGACAGGGGCAGGCTGTTGGCGAATCCTGTCCAACTCTTCTCTGAGACGAGCATTTTCTGCTGCCAAGGAGGACTGTATCTCATCCTTTCTGTGTTCAGCTTCACCTTCACAGCATAAACAGACGTGTGATACTACAGCGGATCTCTCTTCATTTCTGTGAATTTAACTTGATCCACTTACCTTTCTGTTTTTTCATTGTCAAGGTTCTATCACCGTTCTGTTTATTTTTTTCTCTCAGTTTCCCATCTAACGCTTTCTCCATCTTCACAATGACCTAACGCAAACATAACACAAGTATTAAACCCTGTGGTGTTTTAGGAGTAAAGCACACAGTACAGTTGATCACCTTTTCCTGCTGTTTCATTGTATTTTCCAATATTTCCAGTTTTTCCATGTGAATCTGATTTTGCTGCAGATCCTTTTGCTGCTGCTGATAAATTCGTTTAAGTTTTAGTAGCTCCTTCTCACTGTCATTCTTCTGCACAACACACATGCAAAGAACATTAAGTAAACACTACCTATAGTACATTTCAATATTGACTATTTGCATTTTTCATATGAATGGCTGAAGAACAAAATATTTTACCTGAAAAAATCTTTTTTTGATCAAATGTAAAATATATATCTGTCAATGCTATTTTTAAAAAAGCAATATAGTCCAAAAACAGTGGATTACTTTGAGGTTTGTTACCAACAAAGTGCATTTTTCAGAAAGGAGGATTCATTTTTCAGCCATTGATTTGTCTTTTATATATTTTTACCCTGATGAGCTCATTTTGCAGCTGGTGGATCCTGTCTCTTTGTGAAGCAGCCTTACTGGTTTCACTGGCCAGCTTGAATTTCAGCGACGCTTCAAAATACCAGAACAAGTTGAATCACATTGCACATATTTACAGGAATTTTGGCTAAATTCATGTGAACCTTTGGGAGAATTTGTATGATCAATCAACATTGTGTGGACATTAATGATCAAGCCACCCACTGATTTATGAGAAAGAAGTATTATTAATATATTTAATATATATAATTTTAAAAAAAATATTGTGACTTTAATGCACAGAGAGAGATTCAGGGACATTCTTTCACTGAGGGTCAGACACTGTCCTTCAGTAGATAAGGGATGCAGTACCCACAGAGCTTATCAGGGTCCATGGCCTAAATGAGCTGCCTTATCATGAAATGGCACAGTCTGCATGGGAATAGACACTCACAAGGATTAACAAACACAAAGTGAGCTACCTTCCACATCCACTGACAGTAAAATGAAGGTTCATCTGGCAGACTGACGACTAAACTTCTTAACATGAATTAATCAGCACATTTGAGTCTTGTTTTCTTCTTGAGTTATTATTTTTAATATATTTAGCAGATAATGTATAGTTAAAACATTCTGATAGCTGTAGTGTTTCTGTGGGTTACCTATACGATCTGCAATCTCAGCCTTGGTCATGACGTCGATATCTGTGTCATCCAGCAGATTTCGGCCAAGGTCCTGGTGCAGGGACAGATCACTGCGGAGCTGGCTGTTTTTGGACTCCAGTGCTACTACCTGTGTCCTCAGGGCTATGATGTCTTCTGCCATCCTGCTCATGGCTGAACGATAGTTTTTCATCTCCTAATGTGGGAATACTGACTGTCAATCTGACCATTTTTGTTATAATTTTGACATGATTTATTCCCTTTTCATGCTAATTCCCTTGGACAGATTTTAATTAGTTCAATATTGATAAAGAGCTTAGTTGAGGATTATAGTTGTAGGTATGTCTATAAATATGCAAATTTTAATTTTAATTTTCAGTTGTACTGTCAGATTAGGCATAATAATGTGCACAAATTACACATATAATTCACATTAATACTTGCATAACAGGGCAGACTCTTTCAAATGTATGAAAAATAATCCCCAGTTGTCTTAAAACTTAGCAACTATAAGTAACTATGACTTTATGTTCAATTATACTGGGACACATGAAATTGACATGTTTCATTGCTATTAAGGGGCTGGGTCACAAAACAATAATACATATCATTAATTTATATTCCAATAAATATCATTACAACAAATGTTTCTATGTTAGTTTCTTTACATTATCATATATGGTTACAAAATACTTGTTTTCACTGAAGTAGCCTCAATTTTGAATTTCTTTTCCTCATAATTCATAGTTACAGAAAAATTTGTCACATTTTCATCATTTTAATCAATCATTTTAAATCCCAAGCAACTAAATGGTTTGTTTATCTCTCACTCATGAAGAAAACATACTTAACATTTATAACTAATGAAAGTGTTTAACATGATACTATTTCAAATCAACATGAATAGGAAGCCCAACAAGCTCCAGATGTGACATGTGCCAATGTTTTTGCCCATGTTGTATTTTAGAATTTGTCTTCAGGTGCAGAATATTTCATATATTCACCACTAGATGTCTCCTCCACACCTTTACTTGCTTTTTCTAAGTAGACTCAACAGGGTTCTGCTGTCAATGGACTAAATTCAAAAACATACAGCACCAAAATATATATTGCATATTCGGTTATTTCTCTAGGTATCATGTCTCACTGAATAATTGATTCCTCTTGGTTCCAAACATGGAAAATGACAAATAGAACATAGGTGAAAACCAGCATTTTATCATACACGGAGATTCCTGCTCTGAAATGGACAAGGTTGCTTTACAATGTATTCATGACCTCCTCCTCAAATCCAACAGGAAAATAATACCCCGTCCTGAAAAGGTCTTTCATCATAGGAAGACTCATCCAGTAATTTCAGACAAATCCTAGTCATGCATTCATACATACAGAATAGTCATGCTAAATTGATGAAAGTATAACAGCAAGGCTGACTAAAAACAACACTGTAGAATAAATATTTAAAATGTATTTGTAGGTGCATTTTGCTTTGTCTTTTACAAGATTATTCTCCTTTCTTCTACCAAAATAGATACAAAAAATCCTTATGCAAACGTGTGCTGACTTCCCAGAAAGCAATTACTGCTAGGTGTTGCACAGCTCTGTTGTTAAGGCATTTTTGTGTGTAAGGCATGTGTGTGCTGTCTGGCAGCTTGTATGCGCTCATTGTTCTCTGCGTTGTCACATGTGTGTCTATCAAGTTGAATAGACAAGATTCAATGGGAGCTGAGAGCAGGGTCCAGCTGCATGTATGGGGAGGGTGATGATTAGGGGATTCCAATCTCCAATAGTGTGGTTGTGACTCCCTTGGGACAGAAGGGTGAAATTGAGCATCTAATTGAAAGGGCAGGAAAAAGGTGACAATCATGACTTTAGATGAGATGGTGTCTCTGTTGGGGGCCCACAGGCATGATGGGAAGGACGGCTCACCCTGGCGAGTCTTGAAAGTCCTTTCATATGTGTCAAATCAAGAGAGAGTCTCTGTTTCTGCCTGTTAATACAGTAGGCTGCCTGCACTCTTTCTATGATTTGAAGACATTTAACTGCCTTGCTGTCATATGTGCTGTCAATTTAAGACTTTTGTTTCAGAGAAAGAAGGCAGCTGGACTGTGTGTGAAGATGTGATTTTTTTTTTTTATGAAAATCATCCAATTAATGTCCCCATCCATGTCCCATCACCTCAAAATCTACATGAATTAACAGGGTGCCATCACATATGTGACACTTACATATGATATTTGTATTTGAGTATCTATGGTTGTTTCTACTCAGGCCCTCTATTGGGGTAGAAATAGCTGTGCAAAAAATGGGTTTGCTTAAATCTAATTAATTAGTGTCGACAGACAGACAGATAGATCCGTAAACATATCTGTGAATCATCTGAGTATATTAGTATTATTATGTGACACTCTATACTAAGTAACAAATGGTGCCAGTCACAACAAATATCAGCCTTTGCAAATGTTTTATCTGATTTGATCTATCTCTTATTATTTAGAAAATGAGATCTATTTTGGATCAACTTGCACTATTCCTCAAAGTTTCATAGAAATTAGTCCAGTATTTTTTTTTTTTTTTTGCATAAAGTTACAAACAACTCAAACCAAACCAAACCAAATCAATACCTGTACCTCACCTTGAAGGGCATGGTAATGACATTGTGAAGAAAAGCCCACAGCAGCAAAATAATTTGTCATGATTAGGGCATTAACAGAAACATAGACTAGTCAACACGTCAAATCCTGTAGCACAAGCTGACTTAAATTTGGAGTAGTCGACAAGTCGCATGTTATTCTTTCTCTCCCTCTATACTTGGCATGTAAACACAGACCAATCAGACCTAAACCAGAGAAGACATGGCTGCTGCAGGTAAAAACAGGGATGGGGGGTCTGACAAAATAAAAGGGAGTGACAGACATACATCGCATGTGTGGAAATACTTCACCTTAGATGAAAAAAACCCCAGCACAGCATCTGAAGAGGCATCCGCTAGCTAACCTGAATGATATGAGCAGCATCCGCTAGCTAACCTGAATGATATGAGCAGCATCCGCTCGCTAACTTGAATGATATGAGCAGCATCCGCTAGCTAACCTGAATGATATGAGCAGCATCCGCGAGCTAACCTGAGTGATATGTGCAGCACTTGCTAGCTAACCTGAGTGATATGAGCAGCATCCTCGAGCTAACCTGAGTGATATGTGCAGCAGCGTAGGCAACGCGCTCTTTTTTTTCCAAACATGTGGTGGACAGTGCGGTCTGTGTCTTGTCTCTGCTGCTGCCTTAAAGTTTTTGCACTTAATATAAAAATTGAGGACACATGACAGACGTCTGGACAGTCTGTTTTTAGAGATAATCAGTCCAGAAAAAATTTGGACATATGTTCACCCTACTTATATTGTGCAGTTAAATTTAAAACAAAACTCAAGGCCTGGGTTTTGTTCGGGTTAAATTTAGCCTACATTGTTGTGTTGCAGTGAACTTTAATAAAAGTTGCTCATTGCTGGATTGCTGCTCATTGTGTGACTTGTTCCTCCGCTAACAATGTGTGGACACATTGACTTGACTTTGACTTTATTGACGGATAAGTCGACTTGAAAAAAACTGAAGTCGTTAATGCCCTAGTCATGATACACATATATAACATCACAATAATAAAGTTCACCAACATAATTTTTTACAGTAATCGTGCTGATAAATGTTAATCTATTCAATCAGCTTGGTGTCTACTTCTGCAGCGTATCCTTCCTTTACTTCCCCTTCTCTCCCATATCACTGTTAACTAACTCAACATGACAGCGGAGATTGCCTCACTGATTGATTTAAGAGTTTAGGTATTGACCGTGTCCAGTCACCTTAGTTTGAAGGTCGGAGATCTGTGCCACATGGGGATCATCCATAAAGTCATGCAGAGGGGGTCTACAATATTAACACATGTAATGAATAATATCACATTATTCTATGCAATTATTTTCACACTAAACTCAATCTTCTTTAACGTTTATACCATACCGTTTGTGTGGTTGATGCACGTGATATGTGGTGTTTATATTTCGTTTGCTGGCCTGTGAAGCTCCAGCCCTATCCGCTGGTTCCTGTGGAGTGACACTCTTCTCTCCCATAAGGTAATGTGGTAAGATCTGCGCCAGGGCATCATGGGATGGGAGGTTGTATCCATCCTTGACATGCTTACAAAGAGATATTAAGTTAGCAGTGAAGAATACTACCTCAAGCTGTAAAGACCCAGTGCTACTTCTGTGGTACTTCATAAATGAATCGGCATTTATTAGAATATTATCCTTTTTTTCGTTTTTCAGTGAAACTCAAGTATTTTAGTATGTATATATATTTTTTATTTTATTTATGTACTTTTATTTATTATTAATGTAATGTATTATATTTCATTCAGTAATTATGTAGACGTTCAAAAAAGCTCAAAGCAAAGTTGAAGGTGACTATCAGAAACAGAGGAAAAAAATAAGAAAAAGTGACTTTTTCAGAAAATATATCAATAACTCAACATAAATTAAGTAACGTCATCCACTGTCATTCATTAAACTCCATGGGTTTTACTTGTGAATCATTGTTGTAGAAGATGATGGTTTTTAAAGCACCTGTGAATGTCTAAATGGGTCATATCTGGTGACAATGAAAACATGAAAAACTGTATTTTACATCAAATATTTACATATTGATACAATTAGTGGATTACACTTCTTTAAAATTTTGGATCAGTAGATGATTGTGATCAGCAGTAGATATTTGGATCTGTATGGGTTAAATACACATCACAAAACACAGGTAAAGGGAAATCACTTCATAGTAGCAGGCTTTATTAAACCCACTGTGGTTCTGTTTCCACAAAAAATGCTACCTTTTATCCAAACCAGCATGTGATTCTGACCTCTTTGTACTCAGTGTGCTTGAGTTCAGCCTGTAGAACCTCTTCAGCTCTTAAATATAAAGGCAGTTACATCATTATTCATACAGCTCCCACTCTATAACGAGAGCTTTTAGTCAACAGCCCTTAAAGTGCCTCAAGTATGAGCTT
>CM035788.1:22533987-22793987 GCA_020466265.1 Siphamia tubifer | reverse complement strand
GAGACCTTATTGCTCCATAAACAAACAAGGTATGTGTGTAGAATTGGGATCGACCCTGAACTTAATGAATAGTGTTGGCAATGGGTGCATCTAATGGTATTACAAATATGAGGAGTGGGTGAAGAAAAACTCTGACCTACAGATTTGAATGTGTTGACAATATGAATGTTAATAAATCAAATTTCTGACAGGAGAATTGGATCAAAAATGAAATCTAGACAATCATAAATGTATCCGGGGTGGGATGATTCTATTCTATTCTATTCTATTCTATTCTATTCTATTCTATTCTATTCTATTCTATTCTATTCTATTCTATTCTATTCTATTCTATGTAAAAACTCCAACACTTACACTTTACAAATTAAAGCTCTACTCATTTCTAGCCACAAACAGGAACTCACTACCTAATGAAATTTTTGTAGATTTCAGCATAAAGTTAAGGTTAGATAACTGTTACCTACAACTTTACAATTAAAGTGATGGATGAATTAGAAGAATAACTTTATGTCTTGGATGGAGACAATCACAGAATATCCTAAGTATACATAGACATGTTTGTGATACATAAAGAGATTAGCATTAAGAGAATTTTTCTGAGACTAGAATTTTGTAGTGTGAATTATCTTTATATATTTGCTGTGAAAAAGACTGGTATCAAATTTGCCTAGATAGACAGATGGATAGATAGATAGATAGATAGATAGATAGATAGATAGATAGATAGATAGATAGATAGATAGATAGATAGATAGATAGATAGATAGATAGATAGATAGATAGATAGATAGATAGATAGATAGATAGATAGATAGATAGATAGATAGATAGATAGATAGATAGATAGATAGATAGATAGATAGATAGATAGATAGATAGATAGAATAACTACACAGACTGCTACATTCTTAAGTTAAATTTTTAATATTTACTGTATATCTTGTAAGTTTGTTAAACATTTACTGGAAGTGTGACTCCTCTCAGTCACGTGGGACACTGAACCAATCTAAACCAGCCCTAAAGGCTTGCCAGCAGCAGGCTGGTATCCAGTCTGTGCTCAGCACAGCACAGCAAGTATCAGTGACTGCTTTTCCCTATCGGCTCAACATGACCTTTCCAAAATGCTATACAACCAAAGCTTAATGACTAACACATGAGCTGACATTTACAGGAAGACAGCTTTTTGTCGAACATCAAAACGATAATGTTGTTTATGCCTGAAAGGGACCCCCAAGAGTGAACAATGCAAAAAAAAAAAAAAAGGGATATAAACTTTTCCAAATATGATCCAAAAACACTCTTTCCTGCTCCCCATGATCTCCATCAGCAGGTTGTCTGACACGAACAACCATCAAACTCCGTACAATAGGTGCTGGCCTTTTCTCATGCACTGCAAGAAAAACTCAGTAGATGTCCATCATATCAACCTCAGACCTCAAAACTGTTCATAAATGAATAGCCCAATAGCCAATCCTCACTTCAACTACATTATACCATTTAAGTTGATGTTAAGCCTGCCTTGGCAGAGTCTGCGCTCTCTGAGTGCTTTTCTAGTTTGATTTAAAATGATCGTTGTTGTCTTGGGAGTAAACATTAAACACAATCGAGCCTTCATTTTATGTCCACGTGGAACATATGGATAAAAACCCATATATAATTTGTCATACTCCCTGATGAAGGCCATTTGTGCCGAAACGCGTTGGGGTTTTTTATATGATTTTATAGGTTTTGTTAACCAAGCCGGTTTAATAAAGGCTTTTTATCTTTCACTTTTAAGAGAGTGCCTTGGAATTTTTCTTTGTTTTATATAATTTGTTATGTCTGGATAGCTATTGATACTGCCATCCCATAAATAAACAAATCCAACATCTTTTGTTTAAAATTAAAGTCACACCACTATGTGTCTATAGCTGTGAAAAGGGCATGAAGATTGATGAGGTACTGGCAGGCAGGTTTGGTGTTTAATACATCATTCCTGTTTTGGCAGGACTGTCACTGGGATTGAATTTACATCAGAGGGCAGATGAGAGATGCAATGATGTCAACAGCTAGTCACCACCCTTTCCTGAAAACACATAGTCAGGCAATGAACTAACGTGATTACCAGAAACACCAACTCCCAGCCCTTATAATGAATTGTTAGCTTGAAGAACACCCTGTTTTTTGCTTGAAAGCCCCTGCATCTCAATTATTTCACTCCGAGACAATTAGTGAGTGGAGCAACTGCCAGAGGAAAAGGGTCAATGACCCCAAATGACGAGCACATAAATTGTTCCCATTCCAGTATTGCGGTTTGGTATTTGTGGCTTTTATTCAACTTTAGAAAATACCATTCATCATGTGCAGAGAGGAATTAAATGTATTACCCGGGGGTCCATAAGAAGGTTAAACACCACATTAGCTTTATATCGACCGAGAAAAGCAAAATCATGTAGGGCAAGATGTGAGATTGTGTGCTTCAGGTCCATCATTTACATTTCTAAAAAATCAGATAAGAATACGGAATAAAAAAGTTAAACCCAGAACCGTTTTTGTGCAGGAAAGTGCTCTGATCGTTAATGACCATCATGATAGACAGGCCTGCATAGATGGATGGATGATATGTCATTATTGATACAAGATAACCTAGACAATAGCTAAGCACCACTGCAACAGATTCATTGTGGAGCAGGAGAAGAACATCTGTATTCAGAGGTAGCTGCAGGGTTACATATTTAGCTGATGCTGAGGTGGGAATAGTTGAATAGCTTTAAATTTGTTCTACACGGTCTGATTCAGCTGTGGAATATAGATATCAGACTCTGCATGGTATTTCAAACAAAGCAGCCCAGCCCGGTGTGAACACCACATAGAAGCCGAGGAGCTCCCTGCATCCCTCCACTCTCCTTATCAGCGAACAACAGGAGAACAAGGTAAATACAACTGAGGAATTAGCAGTAAATAAGCTGCCTTAATGATGCCGCTGTTTGTTGAAGTAGCTGTGCAGTAAATGGGTTTTTATCAAAGAGGAAGTGTGAGAGCTAAGCCAGGCTGAAATTAATAGAAATGTATTTGTAATATTTTGGCAGCAGCATGTGTTGTAGAATTTAAAATGTGAACAATGGCGCTGGCTTTTTTCATAGGTTGTAATAATAACCACATATTCAAGGCTCTTCTACATAACTGCCAGCAGAACCTTGGCTTATGATGACCCTCAGTGTTCAAGGTCTCCAAAGCTCTCAGCTCTTACCTTCAGAGTCAGACTGAAACGCCTACGTTCCTGATCCTCCCCACACATGCTTCACAGACAGCAGTTCTGCTTTTGTCTTTCAAGGCCAGCTCCAATGCTCACAATGGATTTTCCTTCTTTCGCTCTTTGACTGCACTGAATGCCTACTGGCCTTGTTGATTTCATTATCTAGGACTTACATTTCTGCCACAGTAAAATATTAGGGAGAATTGTCTAGGTGTGAATGCCAACACAGCCACAATATAGGGATGTGAAGTCACAAACACCAGATAAAAATACACATTTGCAAGAAATAGAAGTACAATTTAAATATCTAAATTATGAGGAATTTTAACAAAGATCCAATTAAAGTAGTTGAAATAATAAACTTAAATCCAAAATGTAGTTTTCTGATGTGAGGTTGTATCCATGAATATATAAATTAATAAATTACTGAAATCAAAAGACCAATTTTCAAAGTAAACAATACACCAACTAAAGACAAGTTGAACCACTAGGTGTCACTGTGTCCCCATTCCACCTCCTATAAACATCATCATCCCCTACAACTGCAAAGCACTCAGAAACTGGAATGGGATGCTCATGCTGCTGTGTCTAAACTGGACCAATGCTATGTGTGGAAACTGTCTGTATAGCAATTACTATTCAACACCAGTTCCACTCTTCCCGTCCCTCTGTCTGCAATACTGTCAAATCACAACAGTGCCCTGCGGCAGGGGGCTCAGATATTACTGTACACTGCATCTCCACTGGAGTAAGACTGCATATATTACACTGCATCTGGTCCTGAGGCCCTTCCTGTTGGGAACACCTCAAAACTGCCAATAAAATCCATCAAAATTTAATGCATCCTTATTGCTAACCCTGAAAATTGCAATGGGGAGTTATTCAAAAAGGAGTTTGATTATAAAATCAATCACAAATACAATATAAACTGAGATTTGAATTCTACTATTTGAAGAACAATACAGAGTTGTTGAGATCATTTGATTTAAATATATTTATCTGTGTTTGTGTGTGTGTGTGTGTGTAGGAGTCACTTGTAAAACGATGAATTAATATTAAAAGAGGGGAAATAAGAGCAGTCTTAATCTCTCTTTTTTTTTTTTCCTCTGGTACATTTCCTTTCATATCCAAACCATTCAGTGTGGAAGTATTAATGCATAAAAGATCTACTGGACTGCTGCTATCAAGCTACTGTTTGTTCTGACTGATGGAGGAAAGTAATCCGATTCTTTTCAGGAAAGCCACTGCACAAAATCAATACTATATAAGGAGGGCTGATGAATTTGAAATTTGTACTCAGAGTGGGTATTGATCAGTTTCAGTCAAAAGAGTTTGAAAGTCCATGTAGATTTACAATCAATATGTAGTTTAAAGTTCCTGATGCAAAAAGAAAAAAAGAACTAAACTGCATGTGAGTTCCATCAACAATAGTGTTCATTTGTTTAGTATATTTCAGACTGATCAGATAATATTTTATACAACTTATAGTTCTAACTGGGAGGGGAGTATGATGTGATAAGCGTACCAGGGAGAGACATTATGGGTGGAGGACCCCTCCTCTTGGACCGTTGGAAGATGCACTGGGGTCAGTATAGTCGATAAAGATATCTGGATGTTTCAGATCTCCACATAATCAATTTACTGTTGCATTAGTGCCATTATCTTTTGCCATTAGAGACATTAAGGAATTTTTACTAATTGCAAGCCCATATTACTTTTCACCAAGAAGAGGCAAAACTGTAATTTTGAAAACAGAAGAATATTTAACATGGCATTTTGGCAGACAGAGCCTGTATCATGATGTCCACAAATGATAGCAGTTCAGCCCTCTTCTCGTCTGTCAAAATGATACCTGTGTGCTGGAAGGCATTCTCCAGACTCCTGCCTAATATTATTAGGAGTGGACATACTAATCCAGCTGTTCCTCACAATTACATTGCAGCCTCTTCCACATATCTGACCTGAGTTCATTGTACAAGTGCTTTCCGGACATGAGTTAATGATCAAGTTACTGGTTGAAAAATGAGTCCAAAGAAAACACTTATGAGCTCATAATTGTGTTACATTATAATCATTTAAATGCCTTTGCTTTCTTACAGGACATTCCGAGAATAACAGCCTGTGTGTGTCGAAATGTATTCAGAAAATTAAGGTATACTGTACATACTTATTTCTGAATTTCAAATGTTTATTACTACACACTGTAATTGTTGCCCTTTGAAATAAATAAAGGACAAATGTTCAGTGGGAGAAATGATTATGCAAATAAACATATGACATTCAAAGATATCAGCTCAACCAGCAGGCACAGGCTACATGCATATACACTGACTCCACTATGTTTTCAGATGTGAATGTTGGCTTAGAAATGGATCTGTCATTAACCTGCCATGTCCAAGCTATCTAATAAGCCAACTGGTCCACAAAGCACAACTCCAATCTGTCTCTCTGAAATGAGGTTGCTGAACTGCAGTGAGGACTGGGGACAGGTAATCTGTGCGTGGGCATGTTTGAGGAAACACAGACACAGAGGAAATAGAAGACATTAAGCTATGCGCAGTCACACAGTCTTGTCTCTGTCATCTTTAGATTTGTTTGGTCTTCTTGTCTCCACCACCTGCCCACTGACACATGAATAATGGTGAGGAGTGCTACTTTGTGTTCTATTAAATGCACATTTAATGGGCTATTGAACCTTTCAATCTCTTCGGTTGGGCTATTGGACTCTTTTTAAGGCAAAGACTGGTATTAATGGCCTTTTGGAGCCACACACCAATTTTCTTCCTCGGCTCAGATGTATAGTGACATCACCTTCATTGATTCTAACCAGCAAAATGGTGCAGTGATGGCGTTCGTCTTCATCCAGCAGCAGAAAACTAACTAGTTGCAGAGAGCCGAGGCCCCTTGGCGCTGTCCGTGGTTCTGAAGAGAACAAAAGCTTCAAAGCCAGAGCTCTTCTCTTCGCTCCTCTCCTCTCAAATAGGGAGGGGCCAAGCTGTGAAGGGGGAGGCACCATGTGTACTTGATTCAATTAGGCAGTCTGTGAGGCCTCCCCTGGGACCATGCTGCAAAGAAGGGGGCTGCAGGGCTGTCTAACAAAGACGTTCAGCCAGCCCCTTTGCCCTGACTGAATCCGCCTTATTAGTCAGCCGAGCAAGTGTTGATCATCTCGAACAGTGTCGTCAACACTACCCGTACATGGTGGAAGAGATATCAGCTGCCACTCTGTCTGGCTGTGTCGCAGTGACATGATAGACACAGATATGTGGATCTTTGTTTGGAATTTACTGAATCTACAGGCATTGCAGTTTGTGTGTTGTATGTGTAACTATTTATGTGCCTTCTATGGTTAAAATGACTTTCATAGTACCAGCAGTAGTTGAGCAACTGTTGTACAATTGACAGAAGAATTCATAAGTCTAATAAACGGGGAGTAGCAATATCTCTGTCAGTCCGAGCTGTGCCTGAGCATCAATCGAAACCATATCTCTTGGCAAACATCTGTCATATTCTCTATCTGATTCACAGTTCTAAAAGTCCAGCATATTTCAAAGTTTCTTTTGTATCACAGAGAATAAGCAGAGCATTTAGCTCACTTGAATGTCAGACAGATAAATATGTTTGAGGGACATTAGTATTCATTTTGCATTCTGTGGGCTCTTTGAGATGCACCAGATGGCCGTGTTTCTCAATTTGCACGGTGTCAGAATTGTTTAAATGCAGTAGATGAATTTGAAAATAAAAAATATATATATAAGCATCTCTTTGGTTATCTTTAATCAGTGTCATGCCACATCTGTCAAAACCACTCTGTATAAAGTGCACATAATAATCATCAGTAGTATAATGCAAGCCACATATGCAGCCGGAGAAGTGATATATAGTACGTCCTTAGGGAGATGTTTGCTTTTAATACTTGTATTAACCACTGTGCAGTAGATCAACATTAGGCTATTTCCTTTCCTTTTTTTTTAACATCACGACAGAGAAAAATGGATCCTACTCTGACACTGCAACTGCTCTGTTCAGTCGCTGCTCATGTGCATTCATATGGACCGTATATGCACTGACAGGCCCACCAACCTGCAGTCTGACAGTCACACCTGCTGTGCTCTGGGACCACTTGGCTGTTTCAGCAATCATCGCCATCATAGGAACTAGAGATAATTACACAGCTTCCACCCACCAGCCTGGCCTGCATCACTAAAACTGCACGGCTCCAGTGCAGCAATAACACTTGTCTAAATGAATGCACGGTACTCTTCTGCATGACTGACAGCGCCCATTTATTCTGCCGTCCAACTGGAAAGGAAAAACAAATTAATTTAGCACTTTAGGCCCCTACCCCTGTGAATAATGTATTAAAGTTCTCTCAAAATACACCCCCATTCCCCAAACCATCACTACTATTGTAACCTCTTTTTATTAATCACAGATTTAGTGAAGTGCTAAAAGAATCTTCCATTATATCCTATTACAGAAAGATAGATTACTTGTGTTTAATCACAACCTGTTCCTGTCAGCAACATCATTTATCTTGTATAATTATGGTGTTTGTCTAAAACAGACATATATACTCATGTTCTAACCATTAGCCACAGTCAAAAATCCATCTGTCAGTTTAAAACTTGAGCAAACTGAACTGGAGCTCTGAACACATAACAAACAATGAACTCTCTGCAAAAAAAGTCCATTAGAGCATATTAATTGGTCTATATTACTACTGAACTTCACTCATATGCAAGTTCATGGTGCATTTGATTGGTAACTGCACACTTTTTGTTCAATTCATGCTATTTATTTTATGGTTTGGGCATCAGAATAACAACTCTTTGACAATTATCACTTGTGCACCCACATCCTAGTAACAGCTCCTCCCCTAGGGGAGGGCAGACACTGGATTTTACACTCTCTTGTGTGCCATTATATTTATGCAAATGAGCCTAAATTCAGGGGGATATCAGGGGGCATCCTTTCCTGTTACTGCTAATTAGCAATGAATGCTATATTGTATACATTATGTATGAAGTCCCTTTGTATACAGCTATACATTTTGACCTTGAGCATGAGGCCAGGTTGAAATTGCAAATGTATTCAGTTTAATTACATGGGAGTTCAGCCAAATTGTAACACATTCTGTACAGATTCACCATCATGCACAATAAAATGATTGAGTAGCCTACTAAATGAGACTACATCTTCAAAAACGATCATTCTGGACTATAACACTTAAAAGCATAACACACTGGAGAGGAATTCTGGCTGATCTATTAATATTATAAGGCTACAGCTTGGGCCAATGGATCAGGTCTCATAAAAGAGCCAAACAGCAGGAGGGAGATAAGCTGGCACAAAGGTAGCAAGACACATCACATCCAAGATTAGCACTCTGCTCTAGAAAGCTAGTAAATGGTACTTTACCAAATGCCATAAAATAAGCTCCATTAAGATAAAGATGTTGAAAAGCAATTATTAAATGGCAATAAAACATGTTTAGTACCCTCTTCAGGAATGAGTAACATATGTCTTTTAGTAACAGAGCTGAGAACTGAAGGCTGCAGTTCCATAAGAAAACAAAATGGTTTTATTAACATAGTAGATATGTTATTATTAAACGTTTGGATAACAAAATGGATACATTTAAGCTTATTTAATTTCATACTTTCTCACTCAAAAGTACGCTTTAGTACAGGGGGAATTAAAATCACTCACGAAATCATATTTTTGACTCATATGTATGTGTTGTATATTATTGTACAACATGAGCTATTGTACAATCTAACTACCTCAGTGTGCTAGTAATGTTGCACAAGGATAAATTACATAAACCAGTCTTGTAGCATCTTTGTAACATTACTTTTACCTACCGTTTTTTTGTTTACTGTTTGTAAAGTTGCCATAAAACTTGAGTAAATAGAAATAATAATTTTAAAAAGTCTATTAAAATCTGTATGATACCAGCAATGCAGAAGTGTAATTAACAAAACCACAACCTGTTAATGGATGTCATTTTCTCTCAGGTAATTGCTTACTATCCCTCTTTTATGACACTGATAATCATCAGAATGTGACTCTCATCCACAATGTAATACATCACTAGTGACATACGCAGGCACTGTTGTTTTTTGTGACCAGTAATGGCAGGGATCAGCTTTCAATCATCTAGAGTGTGGATTAATGCACAAAATCAACCCACCAAAAAAATATTACTCTTTCAACAGCTATAAAGTAATTATTAAAAAGTCAAATATAAGCAGATAAATTCCGCACTCACCCTTAGGGGGAGCTTCTCCACCTTCTTCCTCTTCTGCTCTGCTTCTGTAGTCATCTTCCTGTAGAGCTCCAGGTAAAGAAGCTATTACTAATATATAACGAACAGACAACAGTGGAGGAAGCCTGAACTCTGTTGTTTAGTTTTATGTTTTCCCCAGCACTTGTTTGACTTTGATCCCTGTGCTACCAGTAACTATGGATCAGTACTCCAGTATCACCATCAACAATAAATAACCAATCCTTTCTTTTTCCAGAAACAGGAAGCTGTTGTTCCACAAAAGCTGCATCTCAAGGAAAACAATCTGGACATGGATACGACAATGCACATGGAAGGCTTGTTTTTGAGTAAGGAAATTACTAGTAAAATATAAAAAAAAAAAAAAAATTAAACATATTATGGATCCATTTTAGTACACTGCAAGTCTATCACAGCTTGTCACTGGGTTCATAAAAGACTAAAGAAGGTAATCAACAGTTGGAACAGTGAAGCTAATCCCAGCAGGGTGTGCTGTTGTGGCATAGCTGGGGTGAGGCTGTACCTAGCACCTGGCTGCTGTCCTGAGGGGAGCTGGCAGATGGTACTGTCGCTAGGGTGTGCACACTCAGAAACCAAGCCCCACTAAGCCATACACTATGGTGCAGAATGCAAAAGGAGAACACCTGTAGGTGAGGAAATTGACTGTGCCAAATGGCAAAGGGACAGCAACGGACTGGACTAAAGGCCTGGAGGGGTCATGAAATGCCCTGAGCAGGCAGATGTTTCACCTCATTACAGCTGGACTGCATTCTGAATAAATGAATTATTAATATCTGCAATGTCTGTTATTTTTCTGTAACTGGTCTCCAACCTTCTCAAATCTGAAAATACTATAGTTCTCTGGACAGGTGCGACTCACATATCTGTTTTGGTGTATTTATATGTTCTGTCAGGCTGAGCACTGTTCAGAAATACAGAAAAAGTGCCAGAAGTGTCATTTACACACTACCCCATGAGTGTTTATCCATAGGGATTGTTCAGTTTGAAATGTCATTGGCTGAGGCTCCTCTGAGCTCACACAAAGGTCACTAGTGACAGTGGCTCCAGCGCTCCCTATTGATTCCCAATCTAATATCATTATGCCTGACAATTACAGACGGAACTGAAATTCTAATCATGGAAATAAATTCAGAGGATGTATCTGGAATTGTAATGTTGTATCATTACTATTCTTGTTTTCAGTTTAAGGTCAGGAACTCTTCTGTGAGTTGCTGCAGCAATTTCCCTTTGGTGCATCAACATGTGCTCTGAATTAATCATGACATTAATATTTAAAATCTATCATTCAACCAAATTCAATACAACACTGTCTACAAACTAAACCATTAAAAAATCATGTTGGAAAATATAAATAACACCCTGCAAAAGAAAAGATCAAGCATATTTTTTCACAGTCCAAGAGTAAGAAATTTAGTTTAGATCAAGCTTGTAGATATCCCGTACAATGGTGATACATAGCATGCTCAGATTAATTGTTGACTATATATTTGTTCTAACGTGAGGGAACTTTCCACAAACCAACAGACTGTTAAGGTATTGTTTTCTGCAAAAAGCCTTACTACTGAAAAATATTGAACACACAGGGCTTCTTAGCAAACCCATGGCACTGCATTTAAGCCTGCAGATGTAAAATAGTGGTTAAGGTATAATGCTGATTACATGTTAAAGATTTCTGATACGATATTGTAATTACATGCATGCATCTGAACTCCCAGAATGGTAATCAGTCAGCTTCCACTTGATTAATTCCACCACCTAACACACAAAACAAAATGTATGTTTGTTATTTTGAACAGAAGACATTTGTATTTATTTAACAAGGTAAAAAAAATAAATACAAATAAGAACCAATCTACATTGGAATAGCTGTATATAAAGGGTGAATATAAAGTGGCCTGTTGCCTGCCTGGGCACAGATGGTGGCAGAGCAGGATGTACCGACCTGTACTTTTGCCCACGTGCATGTGCATTAGCGTGCGCACTCAAACATACAGAATGATTACATATGCATGGGTGCATATATAAATCCTCTACTCATACATACAACACAATAAATACACTGGTGCTTATAGGCAAAATCAGTGGCTCATTTTATTGTACACGTAATGATCACTCCATTAAAGAAAATGTCACCCCTGCCCCACAAAAAACACGAGTCAAATTCCATCTAAAGCTCAATTCTGTAATCAAAACAAAGTCCTTTTCTTTTTCTTTTAAAAAAAACACAAAAAACCCAGGAATACAATATATCTAGACATAGCGATTAAAAGCTGACTGTAGTTCACAGAGACATCCAAGGCCAAGCAGGATAATTAGTGCACTGGAACGATCAATACACCTTGTGTGGGGGTTGAATGTAGAAAAAGCAATCTAAGGAAGAGTGGGCATAGAACTGCAAACGATAGCAAAATCCAAACAAGCAACATACATTATAAAGTGAAGATTTACATCAGTGGGAGGACAGCTCCACTGCATGTGATTATTACATGCAAGCTGCAGGAAGCGTTGGGTTTAGAAACCATATATACTGTAAACCACTGATATTCATTCTTCATATTCTAAACAGAAAGGAACACTACATATTGACCCCTGGACAGCTATTGAGATGTGTGCTGTGAGTGTAGAGACGAAGGGTAAAGACTGGAGACAAATGGAGCAGCATAAAGACAGGAAGACAGATAGATAGGTGGCGAGGGTTCAGCAGATCGATTTGCAGAGGAAGAGTGGTGGTCCCCTAGGGAGGTGGGGCCTTTTTAGCACTATGTGAGAAGAGAGGGATGACATGTTTCCCTTTTGAGCAGCTGAGTGTGTAAAGAGTGTTGTGCCATCATGGCCAGAATGGAAAGATACATGAGAGGAGAATGTGTGGCCATGGCGCTCTGTGGTGTGACAGACGGTGAAAGCAAGGGACAAACAGAGCTCTCTGAGAGAGGAGAGGAAGACATGCCGCTTCTGCAGACTCCAGCTCCCCACCATGACTCTGGGACATCAGCCATGCCCTGCCCATCCCCGCCCGACTACAGCAGCAACAGAAACACAGAGCTCTTGATTTGATATGGAGGCTTTGGAAACATCATCCCGCTGTCTTTCTGGAAACACTTCAGGGGGAAACCCAATTAAATTTTGCCAAAAAGAGCAAGACAAGCATACCTGAAGTCACTCCTGTGCAGTGGGGTATGTGGGTTGGAGTCAGGATGTGTGGAAAACATGTTGTGCACGTTACCAATCCTGCTGCTTTTTCATTGAAAATCATGACATGATTTAAAAACAAATGACACATGAAATCCTTTCTATAGCAACACTACCACATTAGAGGGACTTAAAAAAAAAAGAAACAATTGAAAAAGCTGAGCTGTCAATATCCTGAGTGCTCCCTGAATACTGAAAATTGCTCTGTGATTTCCAGACTAATAAGAATATGGAAAGACAACCCCATTCAAAGACAACAAATGAAAACATGATGGGGGTGTCCACTGTCATCCTTCTCACAGATTAAAGTCCTGACTTTCCACTAGAAAAACCATTTAAGTGAAGAAAATAAATAAAACATTGAGTTTGCACCTTAGCAACTGCTTTGCTATTATTAGTAGACAGATATCTGCAGGAAAGAAGAGCCTGATGTAGGAGCAGAGACAGGAAAGCTCTGATTTTGTCCAGACAGGACAGAATTATACACATAACTCAGTTTGAAAATGATACTCAGGACTTTATATACAAATATAATTACTAGAAATAGAAAGGAAAGAAGAGTGGTTACTTGAAACAATGCACTACTGTAGAATAATCCAAAACTAAAAATTGAAAAAAAAAAAAGAAGTATTGACAACACTATATTCTTTCATTTCTGCTAATTCAGTAGGAAGAAAGTAAATGATAAAAACAAATGATCAAACATCACCTAAAAGTCATTCTGGCAAAATGTCACTTCAGATAAATCCTTGTTCACAGATCAACAGGATTGTAATCTGTAATAGCAGCTTCCTTCACCACATGAATATACTCTCATTTCTCTCCTGCATTTAAACTGATTTAGTGTTGATTTGAAATTTAACATGCGATGCACATCACAGCTGTCCGTTGTCCCTCCTAATTGATGTCAGGGCCCCAGGGTGCATTAGTACATTACAGGATGTGCCCATGCTGTTGTGCATTTGCCCTCTCTGCAAGACGCACCCGCTTCATCCACCAGCTGCATTATAAGAGCATATTGATTATACAGTCCACGGAAGCAGAAGAAAAAGGAGAGATATTTTTTTCAACTGACCTGTTTGAGTGATAGTTTAAAACATTATGCTCCATTTTGCTTGGGGTGTTTTTTTTCCCCCTTTCCCTTAGTTTGCATAAGCACCTAAATCTGAGACTGATTTACTGAGTGGCAAATGAGAAAGAGGAAATCATGCACATAACATGCACCTCACAATATTGAATGCGCAAACATGGCACATCTCTAACTCTATCTTTAAGTTATGCAATATCACACCCAGGCATGCTATTGAATACCACTGAGAGAGGATCAATGGAAAGGTTTGGTTAATATCAAATTTAATATCAAATTCTCACTCAGCTTGATTAAGTTAGCATCTTTTTTCATCATGGTGGCACAGAGCTGTGAAAAAGGAAACTTGAGATTGGATATCTTATCTGATATTCTGAGATCTAATAAAAGTGAAATAACTTGTTTAAGTAATAATTACTTAAATCCACAGGCCAAAGCCCATCTAGATGTCTAACTTGATATTCATCACCAGTAGAGAAATTAATACATTTATAAAATATAAAGAAACAACATGTAGGCACATTAATAAATATATATGATCTAGTAATGTAGATGAGGGATGAATCGTCATCACCTCAAACTCTATGAATGACAAATGAGACTGTAGAGGAGGGTCCTGAGAGATATGAGCCTGAGCAATAAAAGGAAGGAAACGGTGACAATGTGGTGCGTGGGCAAAGCAATATTACTACCACAGTGGGGCAGTAGTCTATTAAGCTACAGTATATCACAATGCTCTAGAATGGAATCTCCTCAGCAGCCTTCAGCACATAATTTAAGAAATAATGTTGATAGTTAGTGAAGTTGCTATACCTGCCTGAAGGGAATTACACAAGGAAGAACCAGAGGACTCAACAAACAGTGATTATGGTTCAGAGCTCTCAAGAGGGTCTTCTATTAACAACACTGCACAAATCAATGTTTATGACCATCATAAAAAACTGCAAACTAGAAAGACCCCAAATCCCGATTCATCCATAAAATCTGTTCATCACACTTAATATATGTGAGGTTTAATCAGATTTAACATAAAACCAGTCCTCTCTTTGTAAAACTCTCCAACAGGTAAAGAACAATGGACTAAGTCAAGTGGTTTACAGTCCAGAAGTAGGCTGGATTATTTTTATTTTATTTTATTTTTTGTTCTATTGTTCTATGTTATTTTGCAGTGCATGCTACTATGACCTGTGGTTCACTACAAATAGCATGTGTAATGTTTGTCATACATGGAATTACATATATTAAATGCTTTGTACTACTGTACAATGTAGCATTTTGACAGCTCTGGGAGTTAGGAATAAAATGTGTGACTGAGACCCACCCACGCAAAACAATCATGAAGATTAACCTCAGAGACGTACTGCCCATAATAGTGTAAAATTGCTTTTTTTTGTTCATGTTTCATTAATGCTTCAATACACTTCAAGCGATATGTTAATTTGCAGTCCTACAAAATGGCATTTATTCTCCTAATTTAAGAAAACATTTCATCAAATTACAAATGGGTGAATAAAATGTTCATGAATGGTCACTGTCTACAACATCTATAGATGAAATTCAAAAATGAAAATTAAGAATAATATTGTGTTATATTGTTGAGTGTACAGTCATTATATGCTTACTTTGTAAAAAAAACAAAAAAAACCCAACCAAACAAATAAAAAAAACAGCACAGCACATTTAATTAAAAAAAGAGCACAATACAAATATATGGTCGGATATTTGAAGAGAACGCAACAGAGACTGTAATGGGATACGCAGAGTTACACAGGAAAGGGTAAAGAAAGCATGGATTATTCATGTCTATTCCCACATTGCAAACAGCTCCTTTTTGATGGATTGTGCCCGAGGCACTCCTCCCTGCTCAATACCAACAGTCCCAGGCAGCCCAGCCTCATGCTATTCTACACAGCCAGGATGATGAGCTCCCCCAGAATCACAGACAGGGCTGGCGGCTCTCGTCTCCTCTCTATAGTCAGACATAATGATGGTGTGTGGTCTAGGGTGAACCTAAATTTAAACTAGGGTATGAAGAAGAGGGTACTGAAGCAGAGAGGCACCAGGAGACAAGTACTGATGGTGTTTGACTGAGCTTATTATAGTTTAACCAAGGAAGTAACCCTGATGGAGCAGAAGGGTCTGTCACAGCAATCAGCTGACAGATAGGGTGCAGAAAGGTGGCAAAAGGTACATATAAACACTGGTGCCACCAATACAGAGCAAGCACATGTAGTGAATATATTTCTCTGTATAAGTATGTTATTTAGGGTGAGACTTGAGAGGGTGAACTCACCTGGACTGGCTCCAAGATGTGAAAGGCTGCAGGGAAGCTGTAAAAGGACCTTCATTCAGTTTAAGCATCATTCATCACTGTATGAACAGATGTGATGGGCTTTCTTTTTTATTTGTGTAGAACTTCTGAGACACCAAATCACATTAGTTGATTACTAGTAAGACACAGAAGCAGAAATGAAAAAAAAAACAAAAAAAAAACAACGTAAATTTCCAGAAATGAGCAGCATAATAAAATATACCACTGAGTGCAGAGCTTCTACACTGAACACAATCAGAGATAACTATGCTTGAAAGAAGCCCCTCTGACTCCAGCATTCAATCATGTCTCAGTCTGCAGCATCGAAATAGATTCCCTCTACACGAGCTCTGAACTGAGGGTGAACCTAAGCTTTTTTTTTTTTTCCCAGACACTATTTAAAAGAGGCCTTTCTGTAGACTGAAGCAGTCTGCCAAAATTCTCTTGGCAGAGGATGGGTAAGACATTAAATATAAAGAAATCCAACATGATGCAGGTCAACTCTCAATAACAAATGTTGCCTGAAGCCATCAACACCCCAGACAGCAAGTGATAGTGTAGACTGTCTGGCCCTCTGTTGAGAAACTGAGTAATCCTGAGATTTCACACTTTCGACACATTCCTTGTCATCTCCTAGCATTAAGCAGGTGGAAATGGATGGCAAATTAACTCATGTAATGGTCAAGTAATCATTCAAAACACCTTAGCAACAGTTGGGATCCTTTATGCTGTGGACCTGATCGCCATCCCATGACTCCACCATCCTCCAATGAGCTTGCTTCGCCGCAAAGGGGTGGAGGCAATTCTAGGCAAATAAAGCAGAGACTTGAACAAAGGCAGCAGGCTTCAGAAATATTGTATTGGCTCTGCTGGACCATCAGTATTCCCTTCACATGCACAGCTATCACTCCCCACACTCGTTGAGAGCGCTATTTAGCCTTGTGTGTAATTATTCTGTCACTTAACAGGCAGAAACTGCGCTCTGTGAATGAGCAGACACATGTCCAACAATAATCATCTCCACTGAAATCTTTTCCCGGTGCAGGGAGCAGATAAAGGAAAAACAATTTCATAGGCATACATTTTTGCCACCGATATTTCCTGAAATCCACAGAGGTAGACATATTGCGTTAACAGCAAGCCAGTCACCTGCAACCTGTTTGTTTACTTTTCAGTGGTAGGAGAATTCACAGAAACACATCAATGCAGTTTTTTTTTCTTGATGTTCAATCAAAAGTTGGATTGCAGTTTCTAAAGCACCCCACACATTTCATAGTCCTTCTGTCAATAATTTGAAGCCAGACTTGCAATAAAACCTAAACATGAATGTATTTGAGTCAGTCACTACAGGAAAAAGTGTAACACATTTCCAATAGAATTTACATTAAATACCAGGTAAAAAAAAAAAGAAAAGTTGTTAACAATTACAGTGTACGACTGGATGCTTTTTTTTTTTTTGTTAGATTTTTGCTATATATAAATTACATTACATTAATTAAGTGTTATTTTATATTAGAAACAACCATTAATTGTTTTTAGTTTTTTCAGTTTATTAACGTATTAACAATGCTAACAGAACCTTGACTATTAGAGGAAATTCCAAATTGGACAAATACATGCAGCTAGCTTTGGCTTAACTTAACCATTTTTTCACAAGTCCCACACCCAATAAATTCTGTATGAAACATAACTAAATAAAAAAAAAGTGAAATACAGTCACTCACACACTCATTATTTGTACTAAACTTCAGCTTTTGACATGCAGCACACACTGAGTTAAACTAAACATCTACAAGGTCAAATTACTACTCGATTCACATTTTAATTTTGTGGGCTAATAGTTACACTTTATTGAGTGGATGGATGTGAGGATTATGCCCTCCATGTTTATGTCCTTCTAACACTAACAGTGTCCAATTGTAATTTGTATTGTTTACAGACAGTACAAAGTAAAAACGCATCATCATCATGTAATTATACAATGTCATGCTATGAATAAATGCTTAAAATTAGCCCAAATATTTTTAACCATAATGCATTGCAATATATAGTTACAACTTGTAAATTGTTAGAACAAAAAGCTACTGTCATTTTTTACTGTAGAAATTACAAAAATGTGTTATAGTGAACAATGATAATTTGTAAAGTAGAAAGACTTAATTTACACTTCTGTTTCAATAACTGTGATAATTGCGATAAATCAAATTTATGCTTCCGATCATGATAGTTTAAGCTGTAGTGAGATTTAGGCTTTCTTTGTGTTGGTAACATCTGTGTTGTCACATAATTTAAGCTACCATGAAGCAGGTACTGGAGTGTTACATGCTTTAGATATTTATATATAATATATATATATATATATATATATATATAATATATATATATATATATATATATATATATATATATATATATATATATATATATATATATATATATATATATATATATATATATATATATATATATATATATATACATATATATATATATAAAATAATATATACTTCCTGTTAAAACAGGAGTCGAAATGGACTGACTCCCTCCTCACAGGAACCATTTCTTTGGACACAAAATTAGAATATCATGAGCCCCAGAGAGCAAGATGAGTCATTGACCAATGTTTAGCTGTTTTCCTGGAAATGACAAACACTAAAATGCCATAAACAATACCAGCCCAGCCAGATACACAAATATAGTGATGACTGCCACAAGACAAATCATATAAAACAGACCATCATTTTATTCATTTGAGTTCAGGGGGACTTAAAGCGTCAGTGGCGCTGCTAGGATTCAGTTTCACAATACGCACAAATCCCCCACCACCAGATCATCAGTCCCTGAACAGAGACGCAAGCCATTCGCCAACAAGCCAGAAGAAAGCAGAGGCTGCTTCTCAATCAATCAAGAATCAAGAAGCTTTATGTCACAACCTCCTACAACCTTTCCCCCAGATCATCACCTCTCCTGTCACCTTTCCCCTACATCCACTCCATTTACACCTGGCCCGCACCGCACAGCTGCAAGTCATTGCTGATCTGCAGCTATTTAAGCAGTGATATTTGCAGTTTCTGGTGCGGGATCATTCAGTTTGTCACCTCCATAACCTGGACATTTCATTCACCACCATAGACTCTGGCTGATCATTCCCCAGGTTTTTATTTTCTGTTAGTCTATGTTGATTTTGTGCTTCTGTTTTTTATTAAATCTGTTCTCCCTTCAGCACCAGGCATCCGAGTCCTTTCCTTCCACTTCACCCATCATGACACATTATTTGTCATTTTGCATATCCAAGGATCACAAAACGAACATCATCCACAGCCTAATTCAAAGTAGATTTTTACTCAACAAAAAAATGAGGATACTTTAGGCTTTACGGTGACAGCGTAGCCTAAAGAAACACAGATGAACACAGGTCAGCCAAACATTATGGCGCACAAGATACACATAAAAACAGTCCAGCAAAGTGTAATGGTGATGGCACACCAGGTAGAGACACTCGTGACCATCTGCTGCTACTGTGTGTCATCGGTGGACTTGAATTTGCACTGGCAGCAGCTGCAACTGCCAAAGAGGCAGAAGAGCTAGCAGCATAGCTAGCTACTACGTCTTCTTGTCCTGCCTGACTGCTGCTGCCTTCATTTTGGCTGCTCAGTTTGCAATAGTAACATACTTTGTTCTTTTTTTGTCAAATGCCCAGAAAAGGCCCAACTGTCTTTTTGACATTTTATTGCCGGACCAAACCGCAATCAATGTGGTACACTGTGTAGGGTGTAGAAGAGTATAGTGCCAGAATTCAAAATCACTAATAAGTGATGACTTAAATGACAATCATTGGCCTTTATATTAGGCTTCAATTATTTGGCTTAAAAAAATAAATGGACTCAGCATGTTTAACCCATTGCAAACCAGCATCTTTATTATCCCCTCCCCCAAAACAATAAAAAAAACCTTTAAAATATGATTTTTTTTTCACACCTTCAAAATAAATTGAACGCACAGTGTGTACAGGATTCCAGCTGGCGGCGCCACTGGATGTAACACTGTTTGTGAATGTCCTTGGGTATATAGAGAGCAGAGCATATACACTGTTAACACAATTCTGAGCCTTAAATAGAGTTAACTTTTTGAGAGCAAAAGAAATGAAATGCACATCAATTTGTGAGTGGGCACAAACTATTTACTCAATTTAACTTTTATCACTCTAAATCCTAATCCGAGTCTTGACCAATGTTAAATAGAATGAAAAACTATTTCAGCCTCTGCCACTTTTAATGGATCTGGGTCTTGTTCCATAAACTTTTATTGAAATTGGAATTGTTCTTTTTGTGTAATGCTGCTGATAGACAGATGTATGTGACCCAATAATCTCCTATAGTGGTAATAAAACCATTCCAGGCTGGTGAAATATTACTGAGACAGATCATGTTCTTTGTGCTATAATAAGCTATTTGAAGCTGAGCCCACACAACATTTTATCCTATTTGGTGGTGTGGTGTACTTTCACCCCCTCTGTAGGCCTGCACCTCCAGAAGGTCAGTGGAGAGTCTATCCTTCAGGGAGTAACTGTATGTAGATAAACTGGGTGCAGCAGGGTGACTTCCTGATTCCTCTAGCTACAGGAATCCCCTTCTCCACTTTGTCTGGGATATGCAGAGCTGCAAATATATGCAGAATGTAAGGAAGATAATGCTCATCAGATGAGGCACACATATCTAAAAGGTCAGCTGATTGGCTTAACTATGTGCCTGATGAGGATTTTTTTAGGTGAAGTATTTCAAGTTAGACCAGGGGTGGTCAATCCTGGTTCTCAAGGGCCAGTATCGTGCATGTTTTAGAATATTTTTTATTATCTTACATCACACCTGATTCAATTAATAATCAGCTCTTCAGCATACTCTGTAGACACCTGATAATGATCTAATGGTTTCCAGGTGTGATGGAAGAGGGAAGTATCTATCCCACAAGAACCAGGATTGCCACCACTGATCCAACTTGAAATACTTCACCTAAAAGAATCTTCATTCGGCACAAAGTTAACCCAACCAGCTGCCCCCCCCCCCCCCCCCCCCCCCCCCCCCCAAACACACACCCCACACCCTGAGGTGCACCCAATGATGAACATTACCATGCAACTGCAACCCCTCCAAGGTCCAGTAGCCAATAGGGAAAACCTAAAACCTGATGAATCAGCAGATAACACAGAGAAGAGGGTCCAGCCAAATCCCCCTGAGAGATGACGATGCACCTGCCCCGAAGGTGGCTGAGAGAAGCCCCCCCACCAGAGGCCCCACAACAGCTGAGCACAGGCTCCAGGGGCCAGGGGTGCCAGCCGTCAAACCCCCACTAACCCCCCAAGTGGCAAGCAGGGTGCAACCCCCCCCCCCCCAAGAGCCTGGGAGCTGTCCACCGGCCTGGTGAGGTTGGCCAGTGAAATTGTTTTAATGTTATTAAAAACAATTGTTATCAAAGGAAAACTTTAATTATTACTGATATTAGTTGCATTTCACTGAGTCAGTGGCAGTATAGGAGACAAGTAGTTTTGTGGACAACTCACTTTCTCAAATAATAAACTATGCCTTTTTTTAAAAAAATTATTATTTTTTACCTAAATCATCAAATACTAAATTTCAAGATATGCTTTTTGTGTTTCAGAAAAATGGAACAGATGGAGTAAAAAGTGCAATCTTTCAAAAAATAATTTATAAACAGTAAGCTACATGTTAGGTCAGAAAAAAACAATGAATGGTTTTACAGTATGCTCAAAATCTAAATGATCTTTGTTCATCCTTTTGTGCTTTAGAATTTATTAAATAGGGAAAAGCACCACTCAAACATCAAACTTGTAGCATGTCTGATTTGTGGTCTGCTCATAAAACAAAATAATGACAAACCAGTGACTCGATTCCTGCAAATTCTATCCAAGGGGATAAAAAAGTAACTAAGATATGTCTGAAATTGACTGTAATTTTTGCTGAAAACATAATACTGGTCAGACATTACTTATCAAAACGACCTATTAAACACTCTTCATTGTGTAGAGATTGATACTGACCACACATGGAGCAAATGCTAAGTTAAGCAGAGTTTGACCAGCTTTCTAAAATTCCAGGAAAGGCCAAGATTGAAGCCTGACCCCTGAAATAACACCACTCTCTTTCACAAGATGTTATAGAACACACATCCAGAAAAATCAGGAGCCTGGCTCAAAATGCCTGACTAATCACATGAACACCCTCGATACTCCTGAACCTTTCAAAAGGCTAATGAAATATACTCCCTCTCCCTTCAGGGGCCTAATCCCTCTTAGCTAGGATGTAAGAAACGTGCCACCTGCCTCCAGCCATACAGCTCTAGGCCTGACTGCTCTTGTGACACCACTGCCATAATCCCATGAACAAATGCATAACTTCATGTAGATACCACCACAGAACAAATATATTTTTACTCCTATCACTTACAAAACTCACAGGTCCTGTTACTTGCAGGCTGGGATTAAGAGACTTCCAGTTAGAAAATAAGATAAACCCAAGAAATTTCTAAACACTTGAGCTTTTTATCCATTTAGGCCAAAAATGTCACCTTTTAGATCCTATTTTGTGAAATTCTATATAAAATGTGAGTAGTCTTAGCTGATAAAATCATCAACTCTTTCAAATGTATATCAGTTAATTCACCAAATTAAAGGAGTCATGTTTTACTAAACTCACTTTTATTAGACACTGGTTGTTTTTGGTGCATTGTGTTGTGATAGTTGACTACAAAACACTTCCAACAGCTGTGAATAACTGTTCAGTGGCCAAGGAAAGATGTCACAGCAACAAAAGACCACCACTTTAATTGTGCCATAGAGTTTCTGGGAGACCCTCTGGATCACGTGTGCGTTAGACTCCTGTATTTCAAGATGGGTCAGGTGCATTGCCGACATCGCAGCTGACCTCTGGCACCTGTTGTACGTGGGCCAGTACCCGCCCTGGCGACATGACTGGTTGTCGTCACATTAAAAGGAGTAAAAGGGGTCCCGTTCCTCCCTTCACGGGAGAGAACGCGTAGCAAGTCTACGGTGAAGTCGTCCCGGCAGAGGGCACTGTAAAGCTCGCCGCCTGAGCTGCGAGACCATTCTTTGTTGACCCAGAGCCGGTCACGGCACACTGCCGTGGAGAAATGCACCCAACGTGTGCACAAGCCAGAGCCGCTTGTGAGGGTCATAACATCAAATACAAGCTTTTTTCTGTGAACCCCCCCCCTGTGGTATATATATATATATATATATATATATATATATATATATATATATATATATATAAATCTTAGTTTATTAGACAGAAAAGCTCTATCAAAAATAAACAGAAACATTGCAGTATTGATTTAAAGTGCTGTGAAGTGAATCGACAAACTGCCAACACAATATTTTCAAGATGATATCACACACTATAAAGTGAGCATAGTGGAAAAGTAGAGCACTAATGTTCAGACGGTTCCTCGGAAGTTGTCTTTAATTTGCCTTTGCAGTAGCCCATTCAGGATGACAGCGGTTGTTTAAACAAGGAGGAAGATGTCAGAATGCATTAGCATCCAGACGGACTCTGCACCCAGAGGATTCAGCAGTACCGGAAAATCAGTCATTAAATTTGTAGCCATTCTGCCGAGCTGCACCGTCTGCTTATGGGATGAGGGGCTGAGCTTTACGGCCATGATCCTTTTATCTTAGAACAGGTTTCATATTTCTGATTCACCTCACAGATGAAGAGTCGCCTTTACCAAATGACACAGAGGGCTAAATTGTTTTTGTTGAAGATGAATTGCACTAAGATGTACCTTATGTTTTTCCATTTCTGTAATGTGGAAGTGAATGCGTCATCTTTGAACAGAGAGTCTTCAAAGTGCATATTCAATATTAACGGCATACTAATAAGACACCGAAAACCATAAAGGCTTGAGCTAAAAAATACACATAGATCTGTGTCTAACTCTTCCATATGTCTTGCTTGTATATTTTGTAATAATGGACGATAACTCATCACAACATTTTATGTGCAACTTGGAATATTGATTAATCCATAAAGACCAAAAGATCCACCTGTGACCAAAGTAATTTAGTAATATGAAAAGTTAAATCACTGTTGATCCACTGATCCTATCAATACATTTAAATAATTGTTAAAAAAAAAAAAAAAATCAGTTTGTCATCTTTTGATGGTCATTAGATATGACCCATTTGGACATAAAGAGGCTCCATAGTGAAAATGGAAACAGCATCATCTTCTACAACAGTGGTTCACCTAAAATACCCATTGAATTTGACAAATGACAGTGGCTGGTGACACAAGATTTATATTCAATTGACATATTTTGTTTAAAAAGTCACTTTTTCTTAAGATTTCTATGTTTTTGGTACAATAACCTTCAAATGTAATTTTGTACTTGATCAGTAAGCAAAATATCTGAAAATAAGTGATTTTCAGAGAAATAAAAAAGCAAAATGGAGAGGATAATGCGATAAATGGAGATAAATCGCATAAGAAACCTTGAAAAAAATAATTTGGGAACTGTCTCAAAAGTATCACTGTGTCTTTATAGATTAAAATAAGCAAATCTCTTTCTTCTCATCTCCACAACTGATATTAAAAACCTTCTGCCAATCATAGCACAATGTCTGACAAACAAACTGCATGTTGCAATTTGTGAATCTATTGACATGTTGTGGTAGCAGCCATTTGCCAAGGCACACAATTGTTGTTCAGGCATTAATCTTTTGCTACTCAGACTTTACTTTTTCGCTGCCTCAGACAAACATCAGCTTTGTTTACAGATCTTTGTTCATCTATGGTAAACAATGGATTTTGTTGTTCTTATTTTAAGTGCCCTTCCCCCGTCTACCTTTTGTCTCTGAAAACCCTGGTTTGTTGTTAGAAGCCTTCAATTGGAGTCTAGTTGGCCTGCCCCCTCTCCTGCCTCAAAGCCGGTTGCAGATGAAAAATTTATGACTCTATGCCTTGAAAACCTCACATTCCATTTGAAGTGCTGCTGTTCCTCTGATGCTGCCCCCACTGATGGCGACTGCGTCTGCCGTCTTCATTCGACCAGCACTTTTCCTCACAGTGGGAGTGCAAATCAGGGATAGAGGGAGGGGTGGCATTCGTGGTTTGACTCTCCTTCACTGTTCACTAATCACAGATAGATTTTTTTTTTGGATGTGTGCATTGATTAACCACTTTTAAAAGCCACTTACTGCAGACCAGTTATCAACCAATGTGCTCACCTTCTTTTCAATTCTTTGTCGTCTTTTTGCTATGATTTTTTTTTTTTATTTCATTTCGTTGCACTTTGTGGATGATGATTATGCTTATGTAATGTCACAAGAAATATCACAACATTCATGTTTACAAAGAGTTGCATTAATTTTTGTAAAGCTCTTCTTGACAATGGGAGAGTCAGATAGTTACATAAAGTTTTCTCCAGCACATCCAACAGAATCTCATAGAGCTGAATTTTATGTTGGCCAAGGGCAAAGGACATTGGATGAAGCCAATTTGGAATTCTATTAAAGATGTAATACCAATGATGGCCACTGGGGGAGCTCCAAAAAATCCCTGCTGCTCTTAGACTTACATTGAATATATTCCACGAGGAATCATTCATCTTTTTCTTTTCTTTTTTTTTTCTTGGAAGCTCATAAACAGTAAGTGCAGGTGGCATGGAGGTGCAGTGGTTAACAGTCATGCCTCACAGCAAGAAGGACTCTGGTTCGATTCCCACACCAGACCTTTCTGTGTGGAGTTCGCATATTCTCCCTGTGCCTGCATGGGTTTTCTTCAGGTACTCCAGTTTCCTCCCATCATCCAAAGACATGCACTGATAGGTTAATTGGTTAATCTAAATTGTCCATAAGTGTGAATGTGAGAGTGATTGTTTGTCTATATATGTTCAGCTCTGAGATGAACTGGGGTCTCATACAGGGTGTACCTCGCCTGCACCCATTGTAGCTGATTAGGCCCCTAGTGACCCCCAAGACCCGAGTGAGGATAAAGCGCTTTCAGATGACAAGAATGATATACAGTAAGTGATCAATGAAACACTTTATCATTTATCAGATCTCAGGTATAATAGAATCTCCTATGTTGATTGTTGGGATGTATCCCTATGGCAACACACTCACCTGCTAAGTCAGACTTTTCAGAGTTTAGTTTTATTTGGTAAATTGCATCTTTTTTCCCAGAAAAAAAATCACTTTGTTACACGATGCCTGTTTCCCATTCTACTGAATCAGTTAAATAACATATTGCAATAGCTCACTTCTGACCACTGAGGCTTAGCTCTGTCCCTTTTGTACACTTTTGGCATCAATAAGCAAAAGGGCTATGATAGAACTGCAATACTAAGAGTTTCAAAATGGCAAATCAGAAACTAATAGAAGACATAGTTAGTCTTCTGTCAGGTAGTTATAAATAATGTAATTTATGGCAGTGGCCAGTCTTTGTAAAAATTATATCTCATGTTTCCTGATCTACCTTGTCACAATCCCTGTGAACATGAGTCCTGGTGTATGTATGTGTCATCAGGGAAGAAAAATCCACTGATGTTCAAATCTGGTAATTCAGGTTGTCAGCTGACCTTATTTTTTCGATACATAACTTTACTGAACCTAGATTTAACCAACTAAACCAGCATCAGATCAAAACACTGCCCCCACGAGCTTACACTTTAGGTACTAGGCATGATGGGTAAGCACTTCATTTCTTTCCATCCTGATGAACTGGGTCAGTCTGGACTCATCAGACCACATGACCTTTTTCCATTGAAACACACTCCAATCTTTATGCTCTGAAACATATTAATCACTGCAGTAATTACCCATTGGAAGAATTTGAACCTTTGGCTTGAATCGGTTTTGTGACTTAGGAAGGATTACTCATGAGTCCCTGTCGGAGTCAAATGTACTTAGTTAGAGTAAGCTACATATATCTGACAATTTTGGGGCATTCCTACCTTTATTTTGATTTTGTGATAGCAGAAAAGTATTGGACTTAAACCCAGGCTGCTGCAGAGAGTATTTGAATAGCTTATGCTGGAGACCATGTACTGGGATTTTTTGGAATTTTTTTAATGAGTGATGAGATCAGTAATAGCAAATTAGTGTCACGGATCGGGGTGAGGTGAAGGAGGACTCCAATGCACAGTACTGAAGGGAAAAATAATTTAATAACAAAACTAAGAAACATGAAGACAAGACAGACAAAACCTGGGAGCAAACAGTCAGAGTCTGTGGTGATGATGACTGTCCGGGTTATGGTGATTGAGTAGATGGTGAAAGTTGTCCAGGTTATGGAGATGACATTACTGAATGATCCCGCACTGGCAACTGCAAGCCTTACTGCTTTTATAGCCACAGATGAGGAACGGCTTGCAGCTGCGCAGTGCGGGACCAGGTGAGTGTGGATGAGCACTGGGGGAAAGGTCACCGGAGCGGAGGTCATGACAATTAGCCAAATATTTCAACAGCCAGTTAATTATAATTTCTGTTCAGTATATGTACAGTTACATACATGTTCATTTGATAAAGCTTTGCTGAGAAACACATCTGCACTACGTTTCCAATCAGAGGATGATCATAATAAGATCCGTAGTTCATTAACATTCATTATTTCAATGATACTCACACTTCAGTTTGCTGTGAATGTCATCTTATGTCAGCAGTGGAAGATTAGATTAGCATTCACAGTGACAAGAACAATCTGCAGGACCAAATGTGTAGGTGTCTTTTCCCAACACCTCCTCTCCATTCTTCACATCATCAGTAACCTGAAAAAGATGTTTTCATGCATCTATACAGTCAGTTGAGAAATATGTAAATGTAAAAACACACACGCACACGCACACACACACACAAAGATAAAAAGAAAATATATATAAAATATAATAACATAGCATTTTTAAATATTACATACTGCATATGGAGAAGGTCTTTTCAAAGAAGAGACAGTAAAAATATTATATTTATATACAGTATATATATGTATATTTTTGCAAAGACATACTGTATATTGTGTGATTTAGATTTTTTTTCCAAACAGAAGATATAGGAATTCATCTTTTGAGTCTCCTGCTGTGCGTCAAATCAAAGTGGTTCCTAAGCAACAGGTAATTCCACAGCACACACTGCTGTATATGTAGCAGCTTTTCATTGCAGAGGCTCCAGACCAATTTTAAGTCACAAGTCACATCAAACTGCAACCTTGAGCCACTCAATACTTTTTAAAGCTCTGTGTAAAGCTCAGGGGTGATGCCATGCTTGTCACTAGAATAATTAGTTCAGGACAATGAAGCAGTATTCATCTTCAGCACAAGGTCCTGCACCACAAAGAAAAACATTCCCTTGAACAACTACTGGTTTCCTGGTGAGGACTGGGATGCCAGGCTTTATAGCTTATGCTGAAACAGAAAACATGACGGGGAAAGTCATGAGTCTCTGACACATTTCAGTCTAAAGTTCCACTTTAATGATCTCTCTGTAGTTAAACTTAAAATGCTGAAAAAGAGAGAAAAAAAATACAAGGGATACATACAAACTTCAGCTTTTTTTGACAGAGATCAGCTACCAGCATATATTTCAACAATATCAGTTTGCTGTTTGTCTTTTCATAAGTGACAGTGGGATGATAATAAGAGAAAATACACATTAGGTCATACACAACAAGTCCTTAAGGAAAGTATTGATCTTACTGATTAGAACCTGGTGATCAGAACCTGGTGTGGCAAATATGATACTAATGGTTTTATAGGGTTAAAATGCATAAGTGTTTAAGTAAATCATCCATGAAATTTTTTATTTTTGACCTACTTTTCACTTGGTTGTTGTTTTTATGGTATTCTTAAAAAAAACAACAACAACAAACACTGTTAATCACACAGGTATATATCTTATGTATCACCTTTAAAAACAACAAGGAGCTGTTTTTGTAATCATATATATGTTACAACTGATAATCTGAAAAATCAATTTATGGCAAAGTACACTGTTCAAGCCAATCAATCCATACAAAGAAACTAAGAATGACCCAGTTTAGAAGATTTTCACACACACTACAGACAAAGGCTGAAGCACAAATGCATTATACTAACCTGATTGCATTTAGTTTTCCATTTAACAGCTTAGATTTACAGTATAGTAGCAGAGTGTCTTGACATAGTCACACCTAAATGGTTTTCTAACACTGTCGGTGTCATTAACTTTACCTGAGATGTGTCTATGGGTAACAATATTTGAGTAAAAATTTTTTATCTAAGCTACTATTTAAGTATTAAATAGTATTTTGTTGGAATAATGTAGGATATGGTGGTCTGAAAATGATTTATTTATGAACTATTTTCTCCCTGTCAGTGCAGTATGTCATTCTTATTAGATGGAAGCAGTGAAATGCAATCCTTACTGTTCCCTCAGACTCTGAACATGATAAAATCCCACTATGTCTTCATTTCAGTTTTGGGGATTCAGTAGGGGGGGGGGGGGAATCCTACTGCTGCTGCTGAAGGACAACAACACACCATCAGCTTCGTCTCGTGGGATTCCAGCCTGGTCAATAATTCATAGCAGGGCAAGACATTTTATAAGGAGGCAGAAGGATGGTGGACAGTAAAAAAATAAAGCAGGAAGAAGAGTAAAGAGTAGATATGGGAGAG
The DNA here is from genome assembly GCA_020466265.1 of Siphamia tubifer. NCBI lineage: Eukaryota > Metazoa > Chordata > Actinopteri > Kurtiformes > Apogonidae > Siphamia > Siphamia tubifer. Next base: position 22,764,175 of record CM035788.1, on the reverse strand, counting down.
TGTGGAGGCTTACTACTGTTTGTCTGCCTCTGACTCAGGGCAATAACATGTCAGCAGAGGCTTTCAGGGTTTCTACCTGTCAATCAAAAGCAGTCGGTACAGCGGAATGGTCAACATATAGTGCAGGAAAAGAATCATTTTCTTCAATTTTCTGTGGGTGTAGTGTTTTATCAGAGAAATTGACTCAATATCTGAGGGAATACTCTACAGCTGCACATGGAAGACTGATAAGAACAACGGAGCAATGATCAGAGATTGCAGCGCAGATGCAAATCACTGCAGAGAATATTTGCATGTGTCGTAGTTAGCTGCTTAGCATGACTGATGTAGTGCGATATTAAACTGGCCAGAAGCATATGTATCAAGCTGATAAATGGTACTGATAATTAAGTGCAAAAACAAATCAAGAACATGGGTAGAAGATTGGGGGTTTTTTGGACATAATGGATGATTTTCTTTGTATTGAGTCATTTATTCTTGCTTCAAGAAAAGCCATTGGTTCTGAAATAAATTTGAAGGACATGTACTGAAAACACATTTAATTACATTCAGCAGAAGAAGATTAATGCATGCGAGAAACATTAAACCAAGTCAATAAATCATACTATCAATTCAGAACCTGATCCACACAGAATAGATGTTATCTACATTGCAGACAAGGCCTTTTTACTTTAAAGCAAACAGTCAAAAGCATGTACTGTTTTAATGTTGCTGCCTGAAGCTAAATGAAAAGAGGAGTCTAACAGTACTTTACTGCTTTGTTTTCCAGAGGGAGAAATTCCCAGCAGGTAAGAGGTAGATCTTTTATCAGGATCAGGGCATACTTCGAAAAACAATGGCACTCAGTCTACAGTTTCCTGCATCTGCTGTGCGTATCAAATACTGCCAAATGCCACCGTTATGGTGAATAACATAAAAGTCAAAGACAAATAGTTTGTGTGATCTCTCAAATACTACAGATACCCAAAGACCTTAAAAAGAAAGGAGTATTTTGTGTAGAAATTCAATTATTTGTACTGTTATTATCATGTATTTTTAAGATAACATGCTAATTTTGGATACATCAAGCAAATATGCACAGAAAGGAAGATAATAACTGTCTTTTCTGATAATGAGGTGCAATAACACTCAAGAATTGACTGCACCTTTGGGGTCTGTTAAAAAAAACTGGCCCTGAAGTGCTACAATCCACCCCCCATATGTACACCACCTCCCATCTCCTCACTGGGGCACGTACATGCAAATGACAATCTGTTGCCATACTAATTAAGGTCTAGGTCACATAAAAGAGAGCTGTGTGACTCCTTGAGCTTAAAGAGGTTATTTTATGATGCGATCATTTGGCAAACAGCCTATTGAGATAATATTGAGAGGAAAAACAGCATTGAAGCAGAATTTCAAAATATTGTGATGAAATAATAAAAAAAAAAAAAAAGAAAAGGGGAGAAATTAAATGTAGTGTTTCATATTGTACCCTGCTCATCCTCTGCCCATGGGAGTTTCCTTACTGGCTTATCGTGACACCTCTCCGGGAAACATGACTCAGTTCCCCGTGGCACTCATCGGAGGAATCAATATTATGACAACGACAGCCGGTGGATACCAAAAACCAATACTGATAATATTATTAGGGAAAATATAGCTCCACATATAGTCACATAATACTGGGCAGACACTTATTAAAAAGTGTAAATTTAATAGTATCAAGGTTTTTCTCATCTTTAAGAAAGAATGAAAAAGAAAATGTGAGGCTTCTTTCCCACACTAGAGAGAAAGGTTTCCACATTTGGACATATATACTGTTTTTAATCTAAAAAAATAAGCTCTTTAAACATATTTGTCATGATACACAGGCATTCTGTGTTCTTAGTTGTGGGTTTTTATTAAAACTGAACAGGCTACATTACAGTGAACTCACTCGTGTCTCCCGGTAACATGACTTGTTCAACTCACAAAGATTTTAAAGGTTCCTAAAAACTTCTATTCCTAAAGACTTTCCTTGGGTTAGGATTAGGGTTGTAATTATATTTAACTGTACATTCACGATGCCATTTATCTCATTAAACATGCATTTAATGCTTATTATTTAAAAACAAGCATTCACGCTAACATTTTTCTTCTCATTGATTCAAATTGACTTTGTTTAGTTATTCTAATACAAGTTTAATTCCACATTTCTGAGACAAATAACACATGTTTCCTTGCACAGAAGAGCATACACAGGAGCAGAAGGTGACACAATGCTGCTTTGATAATTATGTCATGTCTTTAAGAATCACCACTATCTTTTATCAAAAGATTCTGACTCTGAAACACATCAGTTTAAATTATAACACTCATTCCTCTGGAGACGTGTCCTACCCTTTCATCAAGTTCTAGTAAATACAACAAATATGCCAACATTACACAAGTTTGTAATTTATAAATGACACAAGCTTTTTCTTGTGTCAGACGGTGTTTACCAAAACCTTATTTACGGCTGCTGGCATTTTTGTTTTAGTGTCAGATGAATACATGTGTCTTTGTTCATGCAGTGACATGTGGAGAACAGCCTTCTGCTAATGGAATAGGACGTGAGTGATCTTTGCAGGGGATCTATGTGGTGCGACAGTCCTATACTCTCAGCAGGATTTACCGTCAGCATCAGAGGACACCCAAGTTCCCGCTCATCTGGCCATTTGTGCTCAAGTGAGTTCAATAAATCATCACGTCAACCACCTCTGCATCTTCAAAGCAACCAGTGAAATCCATTTTCTGTGACATGGAGTCATTTGAGAATCCACAACACACACAAGAATCCATGAATCTCAGTTTAATTTCTACATTTTTCTGTATAATTTAAGTATTAACAATTTACAGACGTCGTACATATCAAGATGGAGCTGGGCAATAAAATGACAATCATAACAATTATATGATCTGAAATAATATTTTATCATTTTATTTCATATCATGATCATTTGACTCACAGTTCTGATATTTGGTAATGACGATTTTTACAATATGATCCACTTTATTGCCCCATTATAGGAATTTGATACAGGTGAAGTGGCCAATCAATAACACAGAAGTATCCTAAAAACTCCTTTTTTTTTAAAAAAAATTACTTTTAATTTAACTAGGTCTTGTATTAAATGGATGTTATTTTTTTCTTTTCTAATTATGATTAATGTTAGTGATTATTTGTTTTCTTTTGCATATGGGTGTTTTTGTAATTGGTGTACTGCAATGTAAAGACAATTTTTTTAGGTGTTGACTCGATAAAGAATAGTGATGGCTTAAACCAAAGCTAATAAAGATCCAAATAAATGCAATTAAATTAGACTAGTAGAAAGATGCAACCATATAACCCACACATATCGCACAAACTCATATCACTCAACACTCACATAAATAGTTAGAATAAACATGCTAGCAATAAATAACGGTTACAATAAATAATATACAGTGAGATAAGGTAAAAGATAAAAGATAGGCTGAGGTGGTTTTATATCACAATGATTATTGCTATCATGATATAAAGGGTTCATTAAAATACACAGCCAATCAAAGCATATATATTGAAATATTTATTACCTAATTTTTGCGTGTATATTTTAATTTTGAAATAGCATTGTTATAATAATCATTTTGACTGTTACATGTCTCCTTACTTGTTTTGTGTTTGCAATGCTTGGACCAAAAAGGTTAAAATAATAAATAAATAAATATTTTTTTTTTGTTTTGATGTTGCTCATTGAGATGTTTTGATGTTGCTCATTGAGAACTTATGTTCTGTATTATGAGATAGATTTATCTCTATTTCTTCTTTTTCTGAATTGACTTTACCTCACTAGGGTTGCATAGAGCTTATCGCAGCCCCTGAAGGTCAAGGGCGGGGTACACCCTGGACCAGTCGCCGTTTCATCGCAGGGCTGAACATATAGAGACAAACAATCACTCTCTCATTAACACCTATGGGCAATTTCAGAGTAATTAATGAACCTATCAAAAAGCCCCCATCGACTGGTGTTGGAATCTTCTAGAGTGCTAACCACAACATCTCTGATTTCACAACATAAAAATTAAAAAAACAAAATATGATTTAAATAACAAAATCAGAAGCTGTGGGTGTGTTTTTGTCTCAATACAGTGCCGTGTTGTTGCATCTTTTGCATAAAATGTATTTATTGCATCTTTCAAGAATAACTTAAAACCACAAACTGTTAACAGACACACAAAAAATTAACCTTAATGGTTGAAATAACTACTGATATATGTATTTATAGTGATGACCATTGCCAAGGACTACACCAATTAGGAATAAAAATTAAATAAGACGTACATTTCTTCACTTGTTTTCTTTTATAATCAACATATTCATCAGTGCTCAGACTCTATGAAAACAAAAGTAAGTGTAAAACCTCTCAGAATGGTATTATTGATGACTGCAGGTCAAAACAGATCAGTAGACTGAGCAGAAATCAATTTAAATGCTGATCATAAACCACATTTGCCTTAATACATCTTGTTACAAGGAAAAGAAAAGCCAATCTGATTACTTCTGTGAATAGTGCAAGCAATTTGATCTTTAATATTGATCCTCTGTACTGTAGCACAATATATTCAAACACAGAACACACACAATAAGTGTTGAAGATATTGGAATATTTCATAGGTCTTCCGATGAAGAACTAAAGCTAGTATTTTTTATTGAGAAGTCATTTAGTCATTTGCACGCAGTGTTATTTGCATTAAAAAAAAACTCCTTTTAGACCTTATGATCTAGAACATAAAAAAATTACAGAAATATTTGAAACTTGGATTAAAAATAAACAATATGAGGTTGAAAAGTCATATTATATCCATTTAATTCCAGTCTACCTAACAAAAGAATTCAATATACATACTGACAGCATACTATCTGAGTCATTTGAGACCAGAAAAAGAAACTTCCACAAAAGGAACAGAAAAGTGTCTGTCTATGCCTTTTCTATAGCAGGTTATTCTCCACAGGTGCTGATAACCGAGTCGGCCTCTTGATTCAGCCTCATTCCAGCAGAGAAGTGTGAAAGTCAAGCACCTCTGAACACACACATTGAGAGGCGTCGACAGCCTCAGACTATAAATACATTATTCATAAGAAAAATCTAACATTTACTGCTGCGGAAATATATTAAGTTATAAAGTGGTCAAGCTCAAACCTTGTGGCGTAAATGACTCAAATGAATGCAGGATAATCAGATATTATTATAGCAGAGCCTGTTGAGGAGTCACTTGAGGCTTATTCTAGCAATGGACATTTATTAATTCCTTTGGCAATTTTATGATACATAAATGGTAAATGGAGACATTTTGAATCAAGCAAAAAGGCCATGCTTTTTCTTTTCTTTTCTTTTTTCTTTTTTTTTTTTTTTTTTTAACTGTGCCTGCAATTAGCTCTTTGGGGAAATTTTGGAAAATTCCTCATCCTTACAGCAATTACATTTGGCATACTGGTGTGCAATTTCATTTCATAATTAAAAACTCTGACATGTGAGAAATGCAAATTCTCCATCAGACTGAGGCAGGCTGTGTTTAATCCATATTCATTGCACATTTTCTCAGAGTGTTTACATGACTTTGGCGGTGAGAAATGACACCGACTTCATGTTTTTCCCTTTTATGGCACATTTGCTTTTCCCCCGATTTGATAAAACTACACTAAAAAGCGGTTTGACTGTGCTTTTAAAACACATCAGATCTAAAATATACTGAAAGTACATCAATATGAATGAATCACTACCCACTTATTTTATATATATATATATATATATATATATATATATATTTATATATATTTTATATATATATATATATATATATATGACCTATATTTTTATAGGTCATAAGGTTACACCATCCTAAATTCAACAACAAACCAATAATCCATCGCACACGAGTCACATCAGCACATACTGCAGATGTAAGTGTGTTTGTACAGACCACACACAAACACATATAAAATAGAGGCCATGGCAAGGACATAATCTATCACACTAACACACCCGACACCCAACTAAACCAAAGATTAAAACCACAAAAGCACTAAACACCTGATATCAATAACAGTGTTTAAAGAGTATGTCATTCTTATTTATGTCACCAGGTTATCTCCCTGCAACACAACATAAACACATACTGTGCACCCAGACTCTAGTTCATTGCGGAAGACAAAGAATCTGATGCATTCAGTACAAAAAAACATTACTATTATTTCTACACAACCTTTTGTGAAACTTAAAATATAGGGCTGTTAATTTTCATTGTCATGTAGTTTCTGGATTGTTTGATTGATTTTATATAGAGTATAAAATATGTAAAATTGTAAGAAGAAAGTAACTAGAAGAACTTTCAGATTTAGTTTTTACTTCTTTCTCTTCTTAAAGAATTACCTTCAATGATTGATTTCACTAAATTCAAACATTAAATGTACTATATCTTACATACTTTTACAGGATGAATCAGAAAATAAATGACAAAAGTGTTGGTTAGCTCATGTTTTTAATATATATGATGATGTGTTATTCCACATATATGGTGGTTTATGTACATGTATACAATGGATTAGTAAATATTCCACGAGAAAGAACCTGTAAAATGAATGGATCATAATGTTCAGACAGTGTAGATATAGTTAGATCTGAGACCAATATTCCTTTGGACTAAAACCTATTCTCTTATTAACTCTAAGAATTTTGCATTTTGACCCAATGCTTATCTTTGTAACTTGAGCCAACCTACATTTAAGACTTGAATTTTCTTTAGCAGTAACATACATGCTGTAAAATTCCGTTACTTTTATTCCAGAAGCATTTTACATGTAGAATAGTGTTATCAGACTTAGAGCTATTTAAATGTTAGAGCTAGTTTTTCCTCTATATTTAACCTTTCCTGTGAGATTTGTTATATTATTACCCCCTGCCTTTAAAATCAGGTAGTTTGCTATATGTCAATGATCATAAACACTGAGTGAATTTTACTCATTCTGGGTTATAACACAGTATCAAACCAGAGAAAAATGAGGTAAAAGTGACTCTTTCAGGAAAACATATAAATGCCTACAACCACTGTCATTTGTCAAACTACATAGATTTTATTGGTGAATCAATGATGCAGGACATGATGTTGTTTCCATGTGCACTACAGTATGAATAGGCCATTGCTGATGGTGATAAAAATCTAAGAAATTGTATTTTACCTGCATTATTTTAAAGTGTGAATATTTATTAATTATTTTAGATTGGTAGATGCTTTTTTTTTTGTCATGGACAGGTTAGATTTTTTAGGGTTAATAGTCAACACCTTATCAATTAATAGATTGTTGCACCTCTACTCACCTCTCTGATATTTTATCCCCAGAGTTATAACTGATTTACGATCTGTTCACTCAAAAGTGTTCCTTCACCCCCCACCCTCAGAGTATCAGTGGGCTGGTAATGTGCTTAACAGACTCTATAGTCAGTGTAAATGCATTTCCACATTTCTTAAAGCATGTCTTCAGTAAAACATCCCAGTGTCATTTAAGATAAGAAGATCATGAATATCAAATAAAATTCTTGAGTATTTGCAGTGTTCAGTATTTGCCAAGGTGTTCACCAAACGCTTATATAAAAATGATTATTACATAGTGCGACACAACCCCCATTCCCCCTGCCATAAATTCAGAAGGCTTGTCAGGCGATCGCAGCAGGAACGTGACAGACTGAGTGCTGCACACCAACATGTCTACAGCAAAGTGATCATGACTGCTTTAATAACTATCAGGAAGATTTGTACTTGTCACTGGCTCCTTAGATATAACATCCCATTCTCAGCGCTCATAAGCAAGGAAATAAATCTTTTGCTCCCAGACCACCACAATAACAGTGATATATCAAACCAGTAACAACCTGTATGACTGAAATTGATTTTTTTCCCCCTGGTGGTTGTTTAAATCCAATCAACTATCAGTGTTAAAATGCAGTGCAGGAGCTGACCTAAGTACATAAGAGAATATTAAACCTTAGTGTGTAAAATAACACCATAATTAGTATTTTTCTAATATATATTAACATCAATCAACCCTTATATTTGTTGCATTATTCACCAGAAAAACCTTAAATATGACAATGTAAACTGTGCATTTGGACACATTATATCTGGTTCAGACTTTGTGCCCGAGAGTGAATTATTAATTGAATATTATAATGTAAATCCACGCCGTTTTGAAAGGAGCCAAATGTGAGGCATCTGGGGATAGGAATGGGAGGAGTGTGTAAATATGCTTACATATAGACTGAATATTTCTTGAATTTACAATTGGCCGGCCCAATCCAGCTTCATTACAGCTGTCAACAGAGATAAGCAGTTCTTTCATGTCTCCTCAAATGTACATGTTTTTCCACCTCGAACACACACAAATCCAATTATGCTCTAATTGAGTGTTACAAGGCTCATTGATTATGACAGAGGCAGTGCAGCAGACTGAGCCGCAGTAAAATATCCCTCGTAATTAGTTCCAGTACTCAGGAGGCATGATTTAATACTGAGGCAATATTGCTTAATATTACTCAATTTGGATCGACATTGCCAACAATGAAAGATTAAAATGTTTGGAGCTTAAAATGAAGAACTGAAGAGTGACCAGTTCAGAATCAAATCGACTAGACTATGAAATATGTTTTCTCCTGAGCAATAAATAACAAGTAAATAACAATGAATACCAATAATGTTTACCGTAAAATCTAATTTTGATGAATCTAAGGATTGGGTTCCCTCTCCAGCTATGGCTGAGATAGCAATTCTACTTCTGCTGTCATTGAAAAGATGAACTGCAGTCAGTTAGTTAATAATTATTATCTTGTGCTCAGTGGGCAGTAACAGTGAAACATTTCCAAGAAGGACAGTAATTATAGGGGGATGCACACACATGCTTTTAAGTAAAGGTCATAATAAGGTCATTTGTTTGCAGTAAAATGTGAATAAAAATATTTCTTATCTTCAGTATCAGTATCATGTAGCTACACAAAAGAAAAATATGACACACTTATATCTGTTCATGCCATTAGATTTGTACCAGTCATGCCTTGAAGGTAAAATATACCATAAAATCCAGCCCATGTTACTCACATGAACCAGAACACATCTCTATAAAGACCACAATCTAATTTGTAAGGTCAGAAATTCAATTTGTTGACTTTCTCGCTGGAGCTGCAGTACCATCACTGGTGAGTTGGTTGGAGTACAGATGGTGGGACAGTGTACATCAGCCGCTCACAATAAAAGGACAGAGTAGCGAAGCAAGGCCATGTTTACGGTGGCTGACAAGGGCCAAACAGATTGCAATGGCTTAGAGGCCCCGTCACACATCAGGTTTTTTGGGAATGCAGGAGCGGGTGGTAAACTAAGGCTAAATGCCAGCAAGAGACCGGTAGTCAACAAGCCTACCTTAAGGGAGTCCACTACAGTCCATCTGGGGCATGCAACCTTGGCGGGTCGCAGGGTCAGCCGCTCGGTGCTGGGAGGATCCCCTCACTGGACCTCCCACGTCTCACGTCTCACGTCTCACACACACACACACACACATATATATATATATATATATATATATATATATATATGTGTGTGTGTGTGTGTGTGTGTGTGTGTGTGTGTGTGTGTTATATATGTATATATGTATATACACATGTTTTTATTTTGCAGGACTGCAGCTTATCACTGCTCCCACCAATGTGCACCCCCTCTCCTGCCCGCGCCTGCAGTAAGCTTTTAAAGCTTACTGCAGGCTGGACTAGACTGAATATTTCAATCTAGTCTGAAATGTACACAAAGCAATTATTGTGGTTCATGGTAAAGTATGTTTTATCAGCTGTATGTTCCCCAACCCAACATACAGGGTAGGAATATTGTTCCATGTAGGAACAAAGGCCTGCAAATCATAACTGCAAGGCAGTGATGTTTCATTAGTTTCACCAATGATTACTGTAATTTACAGGTTACCATCAAAATATAATACATTTCTAGACAAATGTAACCTCCTTGGTGTCTTGGCAGCAGAAGAATTATATGTTTTAAACCATTAGAGTAAACAAGCCTCGATATTTGACCATGCAAAGATAAATTAAGATCTTTAGGGAAAATATGGTAATCACACATACATGTAACATGTGCAGTTTTTTATATATAGGATTTAGCTAAATACTTGGGCCTCAAAACATAAACTGCTGCTAATATATATTGGTGGCTGCTTAAAAATTGTCCTGGTGATCCTCATGTAGTTGTAACTTTGTAAATCTGGTTTATTCTAAAAGGTACCAATTAAATTATAGGCCAATCCAGATTCCTAGACCAGGATTGTCTTGATCTATTGTATGTGACATATGAAACATATTTGAGCTATGAATGTGAGTAAACATTATTATTGGATTCCAATTCTTAGTGTTTTTCAATATTCATATATTGTGTTGCTTTGATCTCTAATAAATACAGCACAGTGTAATATAATGTAAACACACAGATGGATAGTTTTACTCAGGGAATATAGGGAACACTTATATGCTACCAATATGCTGTAGAATAAAATCTTGCACAAAGACAACAACACAATTCACCTGTGTGGAAGCCCATGTTTCACAACAGGTTTTCTTCTGTTCGCCTGCAGCAGCACTTTTATGATGTTCTTGCTACAGCAAGATAGAAGCAGGTCAAAGTCCCCACCAGAGACTCACACTCAAAAACGTCAGATTGAGAGTTGTTTTGTCTATTGAAATATTGAACCGCTTCTAGGCGGTTGCATGGTGGAAAGTGATGATCTGAACAGTCAGTGTAAATACAGCAAACCAAGAAAAGGACTACGCTTTACCACAGGGTAAGATTCTGGAGCACAAGGCATATGTTTGGTATCAGGATGTTGGGGTACAGGAAGAACAAAATTCACATTGTTATGCCTTCCAGTACACCCACAGGCATTTCGGTAAAGGGCCTAGCATGTGCCACTGACATGGATAAAGTATAGACATAGTAGATGTTGTGGTGAAACTGTGATTGGCTTTTTCTGTATGTAGTTATGATAATGCAAAGACACCCTGAAAACACAGTTGTAGATACACTGTACATTTTGCAGTGTTAATTTGGAGACAATGGGACCAAATACACTCTAGAAGAAGTTAAATAAACTCTCTAAGTGTTGATTTAACCCTGCAAAATTTACTGTGTAGTTAAACACATGTGAATGGAAGCACAGGTGATATTTTACCTGTGGTGATGTTGAGGCTCAGTCTCTTTGTTGTCAGAACATCAAGCTCAGCTTCAAAGCCATGAAATTTGTACATGATGCCTGTGTGAAACCAGATCCAGAGACTTGACTACTGCTGCCGTTGTACAGAAAATGAGACCACTGTGTCCACTGTGGGAAGGATGACAGTATGTCTGCTTCACATGCTTTAATGAAGTTCCCCTCTATTGTTAAATTAGTTAAATGGATTATTATATAGGAAACTGAGCAACAGTATTATATATATATATATATATATATATATATATATATATATATATATATATATATATATATATATATATATAGGGTGGGTGTTTAGATTATTTACTTAAAGATAATGTTGACTATTGAAAACATACTTAGGTACAAGTCTGCGTGTTCTATCTGCAAAATTATGAAAAAAGTATGACACTGAAAGTATTAATCATTAGGTAAATGATCATGATACGTTTTTCACTGTTGCATTAATATAATGTATTAATGAATGTATTTAGATTGATTAAATCTATATTTTTGACTGTGACCTTTGGAGCCAGACTGTATTTGGTGGTTACTTCACTCTCAGTGTTGATGCTGCTGTCAAATATGACTCAGTAAATCAGTATTTCAATTATATTTGGATTTTAACAAGGCTCATGCTGAATAGATTTCCTACCAAAAAGCTTTAGCTGATTCCTCGACCTGATACAAGTGAACTGTCTGCTTTAATCACACTGCTTTTCTCTGATGTAATTATAACTGTTCAAAGCATTCTTTGTTCAGTGACCCCTTTATTTGCTGGGCTGATTTTTCTTCGGAAGCCTGTTTGATTTTGTGGCTAACCGTGCTTGAGAAACTATGTTTTCTCAGGAGTGTTAAGAGGGAAAATTTGTTGCTTTTTAAAGTTGGGGTCCATAATCCTGGCATAATGAGTATATGCTGACATGGGGTTAGTGTTACAAAACTGCTTAAGCTGCAGGTGTGAGCAGCAACTGATCACTGCAGACATGACAAACAGGATAAGGCTGGAACAACTCTTGTCATGGTCATATATTTTGTGTATACTGGCACATTTAAACACAGATGTGCATTGCAGCTTTTGCAAAAAATAATGGATAATCTTTGTTTTCTGGCAGTTGTTTCAGTTTTGACATTGTTAAAATCTGAAGTCGCCATGACCCTTCAGATGATTAAGATCATAAAATGAATGGGTGACTAAAACTAGTTGTAAATGGTGATTGAATTAAGTTGGAGTATCCATAAAGTTGTAATAATGGGCAACATTGTATTCTATATTGTGCTTAAGAGAATAACAAGTGTCCACTATTACTGTCTGATTCTGATCTCCTGAAAATGAAGTGATCATTGTCACAGAATAAACACAGAGGGAAATTTGGTGCAAAAATAAAAGGTGCTGGTTGGGTGGTTTTGCTTGCAAAAAGCTGTGTTGTTAATCTCCTGTTGGATTTAATATATAACAGAGTTTTGTACATGTAAGCAGTCTGGGACTAAGGTCAAGATCCACCTTGTTGATTGTACCATAGGGCCGGTCAGGTCATACTATCATATAACATAAAAGACAGATGAACAATCTCTGCTATGGATTTCAAGGTCTTCATTTAACTCAGAGGTGTCAAACATGTGGCCCGGGGGCCAGATACGGCCCCTGAAAGGGTCCAGTCTGGTCCCTGGGATAAATTTGTGAAATACAAAACTGATAGTGAATATATTAATCATCTTATTTTAGATTCCACATACAGATCAAAATAGGTTAGATCATTAAAATGCTATCATAATAACTTATAAATACTCACAACTCAAATTTTATTAATTTCCACATTTTCATGTTATTTCACAATAAAACAAACTATCGTTTCACAAAAACACAAATAACCTGAACAACTATGAAGATTTTGAAATAACTGAAGTGTAACTTTAATGATGTTCTTCCTATTATTAAATGTTTTGTGTATTTTTAGATGATAAATGATAAACTGAGATGTAATCTTGTTAAATGGCTAGTAGTTTAAATTTCTATAGTTTATTAATGTTTCATTGTTTTAAAGTATAGTTGGGAGATGTCAAGATTTTTATCACATAATTTTACTTTTTTTGCTCTAAAACATAGAGACTATTTTGGAGTTGACATTACCACTTATTTTTTTTCAGTGGTACAACCCACTTCAGATCCAATTTGGCTTAATGTGGCCCAGGATCTAAAACTAGCTAGGCTATAAAATGGGAGAAATACTGTATAATCCCTCACATTTACAAATAGGCTACATGTTTTATTTGACAAATAACTAGCTCTAAGTGATTAGGAATTATCAGCAAAAGTATCTATTCAAATGAAAATACACAACACTTTTATTCACTTTCTTATGTCCTGAATATAATATGAGGTGTAAATAAACACAATAGCCACTAAAAAGGTTACATTTCTGTCTTCCGGGCATCATGCCTGGACCTATTGTTGAATCCATTTCAAATATCATGTACTCAAATTAAAATATAGAATTCCCAACTTTCTGTTATAGTTCAATGATCTATGTCAGTAGAGTTACAGACATTTATTTGTTAGTATTTGGAACATACTCAGGTTTCATTTATAAGTAGTTGATACCAGCCATGGAGAGTAAAGATGCAGGTATCTTGTTCAGAAAGTTATCTCCTCATAAAAACAACCTTGGAAACAGCAGATATCTTATTTTATCTTAATTTACTGAAGGTAAAGTACCAGGTTGAATGACCTCTCCATTGATCTTTATCAACCCGAACGTGAGTTGTAGTAACCCTTTCTCCTTTCCTGTTCTATTTGTTTCCATGATGCTTCTGTGCTTCTAATTTACATATGTAGTTTTAGTCCCATTTTACTATTAAGTGAATCATGACTGAAGGTAACAATGGGAGAATTTCCCTGTTATCAGCTGGGAACTCCATTGATAGGAAACTACAATCATTCCCATCTACCCACACAATCCGATCTGGAGTTTTATAACTGATCCTTTAAAGCAGCAGCAACAGGTCCAACAATACAACTCCAAAAGTAGATATAATCCCAGTAAGCTGCAGGTGGCCTTCCAGATTGACTGGCCAGATTTCTACATTTTCTCCTCCTTTCAAACACTGCCCCCTCTCACTCTCTCCCCAGGCTCCCAGTGTGGTGGTAACCCTCAGCTGAAATAGGGCCCTCGAAGGGTGGAGGCAGCACACTGAAGCCAGGACCTGTCACATTACTCCTCAACTCCACATTGGGACCAGGGCACCTGAATACAAGCGGTGAGGGAGGGTAACAGGCTGCCAGTGAGAGTAGACCAAACACAAGGAAACAAGGACACGTCTGCAGCAGCAACAGGGTCCAAGTTGTTGGGACTTGGAAGACACTTTTTCTTCTTCAGCCAAGGGAATCACACAGACTGTGTTTAAAGTATCAAAGCTTCTTTCTAAGACATTGGATCTGTTTGAAAAAGAGACAACACAATGGATAAGGATGCTATACTGGACTATGAGTACCCGGACCTGTATCCTCCTCCTAAGAAAATGGAAGTTGAGTAAGTAGAGACTATCTATCAATGACTAAAGATTATTTCAATAAGGTTAGAGTTCCTGAACTTTCTGTTATCAAATTAAACTTGCCCATTGTTTGATAAATCAGTGCATAGTTCAGTGTGTATTATCAGTGACTTAAAATGGCCTATGCTTTGATACAGTTGTGCAGTGAAATACAACATTCCTGTAGATATTTAGTGCCACTTGGCACTGTATCCGGAGACAGTATCTGTGTGTAGTTATGTTTGTGTTTAATGACATGTCATGTTAGACAAGAGGCCTTCTCATTTTCATGTTTGGAAAACCAAGGTGTTTAGTTTTGGCTCTCATAAGAATATAGCATAAAAAAAATAAAAAAAATTAAAGTGCAGAGTGAACATATTCAACATAAATATTATATCATCCTCCTGTCCTCATCCCACAGTGCACCACGGCTCATAATGTTCAATTCATTTTGACATGTTTTCTAACCAGGTAAATTGTTATTCTTTCAAAACCATTACCTATATTAACAACAGTCTCAGTGAATAATAAAAATAATATTGATATTTAACTCTCTATATATAATGGGTAAAAACCTCATTTATGTTATTACTTAGTTAGGGGACTTCCTGACTATTGTGCAAATTAATAGGTTGCAGTTACATTGTTGGCTAAGAAGCACTTTAGTGGTCTAGTTTTTTCTTTTTTTTTTGTCATTCTCTTTCAGGTTTTTTTTTTGGTTGTTAACAGTCAAATATGCTGCTGCACTACCTCTAGAAATTCTGACATTACCTTAAATGTATATGGTTTTGTGCCACAGCCAGAGTAAGAGTCTAAAACATAGATTTTGAAAGCTGCCATCTCCATGCTCATTATTTCCAGGGGGTCTAAGAATAGCTGATGTGTGAGGCCTTTGAGTACTGGTGTTGAAACAGCTACCTCATGACCAGGATATTACTGCTATTCTGTGTACAATGGAATGTGAAAATAGGCATTTGTTGTTTCCACGTGTCGTGCTGATACCAATCCATTTACATGCAAATCTCTGTAGCGGGATTTCAGCTCCAAAGTTTCCAGCCACAGTGACGTGTACAGTAAAAGGTTTAGTGAGAGCAACACAGTAACTCCCATTATCAGCTTCATTGTGATCATTTTTACTCATATGTGACTATTTTCTCTTCTTTTAGAGTAATCCCTCCATGTGACCCCACTGCTGATGACAACCTCTACCACATATGCATCACTGCAATATCTGTGAGTATCCACTTTACTGTGACAGTAACAACGTATCCACTGGGTTTATTATCACAACTTGTTTTCAGACACATATACAGTAGATACAAGGGTTTATTTCCTGTTGTAAAGTTATAAAACAAACAGATGTTGAAGCCTAATAACTCCACAAATGACTCCATGCCATTACTCTTCTGTTTGTTTATATTCTAAAATAGTAAATAAAAATATGTGAATATGTTTTTCAAGGAATTTGGTTAAGGGAATTGGTCCAGATTGAGGTGCAGTTAAAAAGCCTCTCCTATATTTATTTCAGCATTACTATTGGCTTGATTAATCTGATGCTTTAACATTGATAGAAATTGTTCCTCCGCATTTGCAAATCATTGTTATCTAGCATCGATCTTGCATTTATTTGCTATTGTAGAATTATCAACTCTACACATCAGCACAGCAGTGTCAAAGTTACGTCTTTAGAAACGCTGTTACTGGGAAAAAAAATGTTAGACCACCTTTGTTTTCTTCAATTTCATGCTCATTTTAATGCCTTGAACAACTGAAGTTACGATTGTTGTGACAAATATAATGATCACAACGAAAATATCTCATAGGAGTTTAATTTAACAGCTGATTTTTAGCCATTTTCCATGTTTTCTTGATAATAACCAAAGTCACTTCTGTTCTTACACTGACAAAAACAGTGCTTCCAGGCATTCTAAATGGTTTTTGTCTGTATGTTTTAGTCATGTGATACACACAGGATGTGATAGTTGATTGTATAACCATTGTTTTTGATGACATTTGATGGTCTAATCATTTTTTTCTGCAACTCTACATCATGCACACCAAGTGTTATACAAGTACAAAGTCAATTTATCACCTATGCGCTGCTATTCACTCACTTTTTTTTGCATATTCATTGATGTACATAGTGTATGTTTACCTTTGTCTAAACGTGGCACCTGTTGCATGTTCTTGAAGATGGATTCCTCTTGTTTTGGTCTTCTGCAGATTTCCTCCATTTTTCCAAGTTTTGGGGGAGTTTTCCCTTTTCAAACCAGATTTTTTTATTTCATTGTACAGCTTTTTAAAACATCTGATTTATTGCTACATAATTATTATTATTATTATTATTTTGTTGTCAAACTCAATAGGTCAGTATAGTCCACAGCCAATATGTGATAAATGTCCTCATCATTTCTCTACTTTTTATGTGTTTTTAGGGATAATTTTAGTGTGTGGTCCACAGAGCCTAATGTTAAACCATTACATTCTTTGTAAACTTGTGTTTTCTTAATGTGTCACAGGTCATTTTCAGACCACATCCATGTGGACACTGGGGTCAGGCCTTTTATGGCATCATCACTTCTCAGTTTTAGTCCAAAGGAAAGGCCTGAACCCTGATGAAGACACAACTGCCTGCATAGGACACACTGTTCTGCAGATTAATTTAACCTAATTCCCTCTGACTCTTCCAGGTTGTTATCATGCTCATCCTAGCAATTTTAGCAAGACGAACAAAGGTGGGAAACAAACAAAAAGGACTCCTTGGTTTACTCAGGTGAAGACTTTATTATTCTTATTAACCTTTTAAATATAATAGAAAACAGATACCTATAGACTTGTATTGTTAGCTTAGCATGTTGAAGGCTATTACTTATGTGACAAGTGTTCATTTTGTTATAGAAAATAAGAAAATAAATACCCAATAATGACAAAAAAGAATGATTTAGTTGAATTGTAAAAGGTGCTTCTTTTTTTAAAAATAAATAAATATATATATATATATATATATATATATATATATATATATATATATATATATATATATATATATATATATATATATATATATATATATATATATATATATATATATATATATATATATATATATATATATATATATATATATATATATATATATATATATATATATATATATACATATATATATATATATATATATATATATATATATATATATATATATATATATATATATATATATATATATATATCTGAGGTATGAAGTTAATAGCAGATATACTTAATGATAATAATTTTACAACTGAAACCATTTGGAACCAGGTGAGGGGGTGGATATCAGCATCACAAATAATAAACGGTAATAGGCAGTTTTTTCAGTTCTTTTTTCTTCACTCCTTTTCCACCTTTGTATAGGATCTTTAGATTCCCTTTGATAATTTAAATCTAAGTTGAGGGTACTTACACCTTCCTTTTATATGGTGTCATTGTGAAAGATATTAGTGTTATTTCATTGTCTGGTTTGTTGTTTTGGTTTTTGTTGTTTACTGTTTTGTAATTTTTTTTATTTTTGCTTATATTTATGTTTAACAGTTATCATGTATAATTGTAGAAAAATATAAAAGGGGTGTGTGTTATTAATCCAGTGGTATTTTCTTGATAGGTGATTTTCTAGTTAAATATATTACAACCTCTCCAAAAGTGCAGGAATATAGCTAAGAAGTTGAAATATATAATGAAACCATCTGTGATCACATTGCAACATGATTGATTGATGATTTCATTCCTTGACAGACTGATGTACCCTTCAGCAACAAAATTAGCCCCTAACCCTTTTCTAGTGGAGCTGCTCACAGGCTGACAGATAAAACTATAATTATCATAGGGACTTTTCAAGTATTCACGGATAAAAGTTGAAAATAGTTACATGATAAAACATCACTACGGTCTTCTGAAGTATGATGATTCCTGCTCAATAACCATTTCAGCCAAACGTGAGGCTGCTAACATGTGGGCTCTAAATACCTGCTGCTTGATTTCACAGTCCGGTCAACTTCCTGGACCATACACAGCACAAGGGCCTGGCAGTGGCTGTGTTTGGAGTCCTCTTGTGCAAACTATGTGGCCTGATCCTATCGCCAAACCCCCTCCCCTTCAAAGCAGACTCAGAGAACAAACGTGAGAAGCACATCTTGGTTATTTCTGCACTAATATCACTTTTTTTTTTATTTGCATTTAATGAAACTGTGATCTCAGTCATTAAAAGGTGCAATAACTCTTTTACATAGCTGTATCTCTGTAAGTGTTATTGTTTGTTAAATATCTATGTTATATAATTGGATTTTTTTCGTTTTCGACTTAACTGCTTTATAAGCTTTACAATAAGCTTTTTTCCCCAAAATAAACGTACACAAGATTTGACTGTGAGACGTCTGGCCCCTGCTACTTTAGTCTGTTTTTCCATTGAGAGATTTTTTTTAATTTTTTTTATTGAAATAAGAAAATCAAATCTTGAATTAAGCAATAAATAAATAAATAAATAAATCTTAAATTAAGAAAGAAAAACAATCTGCCAGTGAAGCAAGTGGAAGATTTCTTGAAATAAGAATCTATTTTCTAAAAATAAGTTATCATATCTCACTAAAAAGGTACTCTTTAGATAACTATGTTATTTTGACTAGAAATGACAAAAATATACTTGATATGATTTAGATTTTTGCAGTGTGTGAGTTAAGAAACAAGACTTCCTGTTCCTTCAGTACACATTTTGACATCTGTTTTTGACATTTGCAGAGAACTGGGTGATTCTGGGAGTTTTCTACTACCCCGCACTATACTACCCTCTCCTGGCATGTGGTACTTTACATAATAAAGTTGGCTATGTCCTTGGCAGTCTTCTGTCCTGGACTCACTTCAGTGTCCTGGTGTGGCAGAAAATTGACTGTCCCAAAACACCTCAGGTAAGTAAAGGCACCAATAGCTACTGTGGGAGTGATGCATTCATTGTCCTGGGATTTTTTTTTTTTTTGCAATGTCCTCTTTCTTATTTCAAGGACAAAACAGTCAAGACAAAATAGCCATATATCATCAAACAAATACATTTGTAGATTGTGCAAGAAAATAACCTTTAGCCTAAACCCAGATTTTCTGCTTGGCTTTGGTTTTCTATACAGTGAAGGGCTAAGACTCAAAACAATTAGTTCCACTGTCTGTGGATCTTAATCAAGATGCTTTGCCACGATAATCAGTTTAATGTGTGTCAGAAAAAGACATTGTTAGCCCATCTTATTGGCTCTAACACACTAGTTGTATTTAGGCTGGGGGGGGCGGCTATATAAGGGTGGAATTTGGTTTATAATGAAGCAGAAAATCGCTAAATATTTTCTCTGTGGCTCTAAATTGTACATGTAGGTCTAGACCAAACTACACACTTTCACCACAACACTGAAAGCTTTTTGTGTCTCTTTTATTGCAACACAATGTACTTCTAAGATGTTTTCCTTGTGTGGGTTTTCAACTGTAAGAATAAGTTCCATAGTAATTCAAAATCTTGTTTTTTTTTTTTGTTTTGTTTTTTTTTAATCCCTTTGCAGATACACAAATACTACTCCCTTTTCTCCAGTCTGCCCCAGATAGCTTGTTTAGCATTCCTTAGTTTCCAGTATCCCCTTCTCCTCTTCAAGGGCTTGAAGGGCACAGAAAAGAACAATGCTACAGAGGTAAGTTTTAATCTGAATGCAGTTCCTCTGGCACATCAAGTTGACTGTGGCACTAATTGTGACCATCTTATGTAACAAACTGAATACAAATACTATGTTGGTGGCTTACCTAAATTTCCATTCACTATTAAAAAAGCTGGAGAAAAACAACCTTGCAAACACATTTCTTCACAATCTGTGCATGTGAGAAACTTTTGTAAGCCATAATCAAGGAGATTATGGTGCTGATGCAGTCGAGGCTGAAGGAAAATGTGAACTCCAATGCTGCACACCCATGGTCTAATCATTTTTAAGCAGATTTGACATAACTGGTTTACGTTATGTTCTTGATCAGATTATGAAAAGGTTACCTTGTTTTTTCACCGAGGAGACACAATGCTGTGTTTATGTGACGCTAATCTCAGCTACGGTGTGACAAAGCTCGGGTGAGCCTGACTCATCCCCCCTTCTGCTCCCCACAGGACGTACCTGACACCACAAATGTGTTCAGCCACGAAATCTTATTGTAAAGAGGCTTAGTTTTGTGAACAGTGATTTTTCCTCAGATTAATAACTGCTGAATATACTGTAGTTTACACTAAAAGAATAGAAAAAGAAACTTCAGAATTTTGAGGCTTTAGGGTTTATGTTATTGTAGTGCAGCAGCATCATTCTGTTCTTGTGGTTGCTGTTCTTTCTCCATTAGGATCTAAGCAGCAGCTACTATAAAGACTATGTGAAGACCATACTTAAGAAGAAAGCTGCTAAAATCAGGTAAGAATTTTGTGCTGTGGATGTATCATGTACATTTTGGTCATATTACTGTCATATTCAGCATTACACGGATGAATGGCATTAACATTTTCTCTGCAGATTTTAGTGGCATGTATTGTTCATTGTACAAATATTATGCCTCATTATAATTGGCATGTCATTTTAAGTTTAACCCATAAAGATCCAGTGTTACTTTTGTGGTATCTCAAATACATTTTTCCTTCTCTATGTAACCTTTAAGCAATTTACCACCATTTATTGTAATATGATTTTCTTAGTTTAAGTCTTTTTCAATGCAAATAATGCATTTTCCTATATTAAATTCACCTATATTTAAATCACTAATCATGTTCTATTCTACATCCATTTCCAACTAATCTGTCAGTTTCTTGACTTCTTACTTAGTTGTTATCAGTTGAACTCTATTTTCCTCTTCAGCATCGACACACACCATTCTGTGGTCAAGGTGAACATGCAGAGATAGGTGCAAAGGCAGGATGCCCACTCCCTTCACTTTTTTTCACACTGGAGACAACACGTAACAAGTGCCACATGAATTAAAGAGACAGTAACACATATACAGTTCTGATTTCACTTGAGTTTTAGGAGATGTTTTTACTTTTTCCTTTTCATAGAAAAAAAGCTAGAAATATAAATTTAAAAAAAACATTTAGAAAACAAACACAAAATATAGTTATATTTGTTCAGAGAATATTAGAAATAACCTGGGGTTTAAATAACCCTTGTTATTAATATAATTAATGAATCAATAGGTGTTAAACATTCATTTATTTTTTTTCATATTATGTTGACAGGATGTTAAAATATAGATTGTTTTGAGGTGAAGGGGTGGAGTTAAAAAAAAAGTTTTACTTCCTCCCACTATTTTTCGAATGTGCAAATGAAGCAATGTTTTGTTTTTGTTTTTTTGTTTTTTTAGCATGGTGGTTTTTATTTGTTGCATATTCTAAATAAATTGAAATTGAATTGAATTGAATTGAAATTTACATCAGTAGAAGGTTTTTGGTTGATGGTGGGTGTTTGGGTCTTCATGGGTTAATCCAATAAAACCCAGTGATACTTTTATAGCAGTTCCCTAATTATGTTTCTTTCTACGTATCCTTTCTTAAAAGATTTATCACCATTTATTACAATAATATCTATGATGTTCACCATATTTAATTCACTGATCATGTAGAAGTTAATAAAAGCTCAGATTAAATTTAAGGGTTTGTACTGTATTTTCTGGACTATAAGCTGCTACATTTTTCATATGTTTTGAACCATGAGGTTTATACAAAGGTGCGTCTATTCTGTGGATTTTTCGTCCACCACTAGGGGCGCTCTAACCATAATTAGAATCAAAACTACTAAGAACAATCAATCCAAAGAAGAATACCTACACAGTAAATTTTGCAGTGTTAAATCAACACTTAGAGAGTTAATTTGGAGACAATGGGACCAAATACACTCTAGAAGAAGTTAAATAAACTCTCTAAGTGTTGATTTAACACTGCAAAATTTACTGTGTACTTTTTCTTTAGCAGATAAAACACATACGACAAATGATCAACTGTTAATTTTTTTTTAATTCCTCACCCCTTCATTATGGAGACAAATGTAACGAAGAGCTTCTGAGGTTGTTCAACTCTGACACAAAAGAATACGACATCATGGGTTTCAGCCAAGATAATTAAAGTTATGTGTGATTTAAAACACTAGAGAAATGAAGATAAATACAGTAGATACTGGTTATTTTCCTCTTGGTTCTGTTCTGTTTTAATGTGGCCATGTTAAAACTCACTTTTAGGAGAAAAAAAATCTGTTCAGGTACAAACATGTAACTACATTTACAGTTCAAAATCATTCTGTACATGCAGTAAATATCGGATTATTCAACATAGATATTTGCGGCTTATAACCCAGTGTGGCTTGTATATTCTTTTTTTTTATTATATTTTTAAAAATACAGTGGATGCGGCTTATATACAGGTGCAGCTTATAGTCCAGAAAATACGGCATATAAAAAAACTGATAAAACTGAAGAAAAAGTGCCTTTTTGAGCAAGGATATCAATAATTGAACAGCCACTGTTATTGATCCAACTCAATCTGTTTTACTGGTGAATCAACATTATAGAAGATGACCGTGTTTCCATGGTAACTACGGAGCCTCTGAATGTCGAATGGGTCAAATGTGATACACTGGCCCTTTGTGGAATAGTTTGGCCATGCTTGATCTAGACCAGGAGTGTCAAACTTATTTTAGTTCAGGGGTCACATTCAGATAAATTTGACTGAAGTGGGCCGAAACAGTGGAATAGTAACATAAACATAAATAATGTCAACTCCAAAAATGTCTTTTCGAGTGAAATAAAGTAAAATGAAATAATGAAAATGTTTACATTGAGAAACTGTCATTTGAAATAATGTGAATAACATGAAACAATTTTTTTTAACAATACGATGCTTCCATTTATCATTTCCATATGTTCATTATAAGTTGCAGATCATAGTGGGTCTACAAATAGACAAAATATTTAATATTAGGCAGATTATGCTTAAAATGGTACTGACTTCTCTTGAAACACTTCAGGTTCTTCATATTTGTTCACAGATTATTCAAAGATTTTGTGAAATTATACTTTATTTTAGTGTAAATATGTGAAAATACATTTACCACAAGAAAAAAAAAAATATATTTTTATAGATTATTATGATAGTATTTTAAAGGTATGACCCACTTCAGATTGAATTGGACGAATGTGGAACCTGAACTGAAGTGATTATTAATTAGTATCTTAATATCTATTTTTGCATTTCATGCTAAGGGCCGGACTGGACCCTTTGGCGGGCCAGATTTGGCCCCCGGGCCTTATGTTTGACACCTATGATCTAGATAAAACAGGTTACAACCCTAAATGCTGATTAAAGAGGTTTTCATTTTGAGGAAACTTTGTTGAGAAACACCAGAAATTAAGAAATGCTGATGAAATTTTGCAACTATTTCTTCATATAATTTAATAAACTGCAAGTCGTGCAGAAATGTTGCTATCATGGTGAACATGTGGAAAATATTTATTTCCTGTCCCTTTTGTAGAAAATGTTTATCTGGAACCACTGAGAGACACATTTTCATCAGTTTGATGCTCTTCAGAATAATTGCAAAAACATCACTGCTTGAGGAAGATCATATTCATGTAGAATAGTCGCTTAAATTCATTTGAAGTGTGGTGGAAAATGTTTTTAACCGTTTACCTTTCACATCAGCACTTCAAGCACAGAGACGCCCAAGCTCCCTCAAAGAATAATTGAAGCTGTGAAGTCATACATTTATACACCAGTGGATGGTAAATATGTCGCTTTCGTCTAGTTTTATGTCTGGACATGTGTTCATAGCTTATAGTATCTCCTTTAAACTTTTATATCCCACTTTTTTTCAAACAGCTTTCCGTTTCCCTCTGAAGTTGGCTATATCCTGCGTAGTGGCCTTTATAACCCTGTATCAGGTAATAAACTATTCTACACACTGCCTGGCTGCTTTATACTTGTCTGTCACATGTAATAAAGCAGATTATTGACCTAAAATACCATAACAATAATAATAAATACATGACATATTTTTACTTGAAGCTTGATTTTAGATTCAGTCTTATTTACATAGTGAACAGGACATAATTTATCCTTCTGACACACAATGATGCATTTTGTCATCTGTGGTGGACAAGAATTTCACTGATTTACTTAAAAAAGGAAATAAATAAAAATGTCCACTGAAAAGGACATTACACACACACACACACACACACACACACACACAAATGTATCTGAAAAAACTGTTGGATCATGCTGTTTCCAATTAGGGCAATTGTTTACTGTAAAATGGTGTAATTGTTTACTTACTGGGTAAATATAGTCATATGTATATCCATGTACATATTTATATTCCCTCTAGCCTATGTTTTTTATTCATATTTTTCCTCTATATTCTTATTTATATTTTACTTATTCTGGTCTTTCTTATCTTCTATATTTTGTATATTATGAAATTTGTATAATTGTATATTTTATATATTGTTATATTTGTATAGTTGTGTATTTGTATATTTGTATATTTGTATAGTTGTGTATTTGCATAGCTGTATATTTGTATATTTGTATAGTTGTATAGTTGTATAGTTGTATATTTGTATATTTGTATAGTTGTGTATTTGTATATTTGTATAGTTGTATAGTTGTATATTTGTATATTTGTATAGTTGTATATTTGTATATTTGTATAGTTGTATAATTGTATATTTGTATAGCTGTACATTTGTATATTTATATATTTGCATAGTAGTATTGCATCTTTGCAGGGTCTTAAGGGGAGTGTCGCATTCATTTCACTGTGGATACACACCCACACATGACAAATACACAATTCTGATTTTGATTCTGTGTTTCAGAACGATGCACAGATAAATATGTAATAATGCCTGTTGTGTGTTTGTTTTCAGGTGAGTCTGCTACTGATCCTTACAGTGGTGCCAACTCTTCAGACAGCTCGTGCAGGAGTCGATGAGGACATTGCCAACGTTTTAGCTGGCTTCAAGATAATGCTGTCTCCAGACAAGCATGAAGTAGTCCGATTAGTTGTTTATTACATGTGGTGTGTAGAAGGTGAGTGAAACTGTTAAATCAGGAAGTAACAGCAGTTGTGATATTAAATCTACCAGGGATGCTTTTATTTAATTATCTCAATTAAATCCCCGGTTCTTCTCAGTGCACATAAGCTATTTCTTATCAGATACAACAGTAGCTGCAGAAGGATGTGTGTGCATATGACGTTTTATCAGTAGGTCATCATTGGAAAGTGGGTAAGATTTTTCTGTTGTAAAACATTTGTTTTGTGTTTTCTTTCACAGTATGCTATATCTCAGCACTGACCCTGTCTGTTTTGGTTAATTTGGCAATGCTCATGCGTTCTATGGTGCTGCATCGGTAGGTGTGAGAAAAGAACTGCAGAATAAAATAACTATTTCACTAACCCTGGTACATTTATATCTGTGATTTTCAACCTTTTCTAGGCCATGGCCACATTACAACATCACAAATTTTTGCCAACACATTCAAAACAGAGACTTTTTTTTAATCTCTGCCAGTGGAGGTTATGTGATCATTGGGGTTTGTTAGTCTGTCTGTTTGTTAACAACATAACTCAAAAAGTTATTGACAAATTTCAACAAAATTTTCACAAAATGTTTAGAATGACAAATGTAACATCTTATTAGATTTTGGGGGTGACCCTCTGGATCCAGGATTTTTTTTGAAGGATTCTTTAGGAGATAGGGCCAGTTTTGACAGAAATGATTCTAACTCAATATATATTACTGACAGAGGGCTGCGCTCTCTCAGTATTTTTCTAATTTTCACTCAACTTAATCTGGTTTTAGGCATGGAATAGTTGTATATACCATATTGCAAATGCATTTTAGATAACCTTTAGTCTATTTAATGTATATAATGCACCCTTTTAGTGTCTGCTTCTCAGTTTCTCTTGGACATGTTTTAGGAAGGCCAGCCAGATGAAGAAATCTTTCCATTCTCTGTTTGTTCCTGTTTCTTGTGCCGGTTAAAGCATAATAATCTTTCATGATCACATCAAGATATGCCCTCTGTCTTATACATTTTATTTGAATTTGATTTTTATTTGGAAAAGCATGGGGTGTTTTAATTTTAATGAAATATAGGCTATATTTAATCATTTTAAAATATTTTATAAGGACATTTTTATCAACTCTAAGAACTTTCAGACAACCTCATTTGAATTCCAGGTGTCCAGTTTCAACCCCGGGGTTAAAAAATACTGTTTTACAGTGATGTGAGTTGATGTACAATGTTCTTGTTAAATTAACCAATAAAAAAGAACAGTAGCTCTAACATTTTTTTTTTTACATATATTTCCATTCTTCACCCTAACCTCCTAAAAACCGTGGGTGTGCTTTGCATCTTGGTTTCTTCATTATATTCTAATGGTTCACAAAGGGGTTATTACAGCATAATTGTGGCCTAATCAAGCAAACAGACAGAGCAGCATTTACTTTGCATTAATGGCTGCTGGAATTGAAAATAGCTATCAAGATAAGCAATGGAATACTGCCTTATTACCATAAACTGTCATATTGAAAGAAATGAGTTTCCAAGCTGAATGTTGAATTGCATTTTTGGTGTACTGTGAGCTAATTTCCCACTTCAATTTAGTATGTAATTGGTAGATTTATTGATGCATTACTTTGTCTATTGCATAATGGAACATCTTAGTGATAGTGTTTTTTTCCTGTAGGTCAAACCTAAAGGGGCTTTACAGAGGAGATATTTATAATGTTTACAACTGCCAGAGAAGCATCAGGGCTTCCCGGCCTGCACTGGTTTGCTGGATGGGATACACCAGCTTTACAGCAGCTCACATTTGTATTGGTAAAGTTATTTATATTATTAAAAGTTTTTATTTTTCAAACAATAATGGTTTGTTTTGTCAATACAGATGTGTTTCATCTTATGTATTTGACCTTTATGTTCATCCTATAGCTGTTTGGTCTCATTATTTGTGGTGTAATTATAACTTTCTCGCAGTGTGTTGACTCAGCTGGAATGAAGATGTGAAAGGTTTGGATAAGTGGTTCATGAATGGATGCTATTTTAGATCTTCTAAAAAAGAAATGGCTTCTCACCTCTGTTTTCAGTGTGATATAAGAGTATGTGTGTAAGCTCAGATGTTTGAAGATGATTGATAGGATCTACACAGTTAGCCCTGATGTTCTGATGTCTTCCCTGCAGGCATGTTCATCCAGGCTATGGTGTTCTTCCTCTGCCTTTTGATCGCTGTCTTCCTCATTATCATACCTGTTTTACACGGACAGAATCTGTTTCTCTTTCAGATGCTCTGGAGCACGTGGTGAGTTTTCGTCACATCTCTCACTCAGTGATCCCCAAATTTTTTTCAGCTCAAAACACAAAAAAGGACACAGATTTAGAGAACTATAACATGACATATTAAGACAAGCATTTGACATGTAGTCGACTGTCCATGTCTTTTTTATGTTGTTGCTATGGTTTTATAACTTGTTTTATCTTTGTTTTTATCTTGGTTTTATAATTGTTACTTGTTTTTATAACTGTTACTTGTTTTTTATTG
Organism: Siphamia tubifer; assembly: GCA_020466265.1. NCBI lineage: Eukaryota > Metazoa > Chordata > Actinopteri > Kurtiformes > Apogonidae > Siphamia > Siphamia tubifer. Next base: position 22,735,741 of record CM035788.1, on the reverse strand, counting down.
ATTTTATCTCATTTTGGGAAGCACCTTGTGCAGCTTTTGGTCTTGTAAAGTGCTCTATAAATAAGATTTGATTGATAAATAAGTAAATACAAAAATTTGATTGAGCTGATAAAATGAAAATTTTCATTAATAAATGTTGATTCAAATGCATTTTGCTGGAACATCATGGAAAGAAAAATAATGTCAAAGGTTACCTCTTACACAACTAATGTTTTACAGCAGCATATTTAAAAACACTGTTAAAAAATAAATCCAAAACAAAGATTAGAATTAACAGCAAAAAGTTTCAAGACAAAAAATACTGTAAATGAAAATAATATGCAAAGTTGTTTATTTGACAAGATTATTGCGCTAACAGTTACATCAAATGTAGTTTTACTTTTTACAGAAAGAAATTGTTAACAAAAATTGTTTGTAGAAATTAGGGATTTCTATTGTTTTGAAAAAATAAAAGTGTAAATTGAAAAACAATATGATGCCATTTAATTGTAAGACCAAAATGTTGAAATAACATCCTATTCACTTTTTAAAGAAAGAAACAAACAAGATATTTAAGGTTTTAAATATATAAAATATGAGATGGCTGTGGTTCAGTTGGTTCAGGTTCTCCAATGACCATGAAGTTTGCAGTTCAATTCCTACACTGTAAAAAATACAATATGTTTTGTTCAAGTCATTTCATATTCACAATTGAATTAACAAGAAAATGATAATAACTACAAACAAACAGAAAAATCCACATCAAACTTATAGCGTGTACCTCAATGATGTGCAAATGTACAATAGTGAATCAATCCAGAATTTCAATATGTATTTAAAGATTTGAGTGCTTACTCGTAATGTTAGTTTTAACCAGCGTTCTTTTTTTTCCTTTTAATATTATATGCATTTTTCTACAATATTGTTTTTTAAGAGCAGCTTGGTGAGAATACCAAGAAGCTCCAGTTAAGAAATGCACTTGTTGTGCTGTAGCTTGGCCTAAGAAACTGTGAAGATGGCAAAATTAAAAGACTGAAGGTAGATGTTTTATTTTAAGAAATGGAACCACACATACACTACATTAACGTGCGTGAAAATACTTCAAATAGATAGAAAAAGAGGTGTGTGCTCTGTATAAAATACTTGATTTTGGTGGAAATGCAGTTTGAGTGCTACATGGTGGTGCGGTGTTTAGCACTCATGTGTCACAGACAGAAGGACCCTGGTTTGATTCCAGCAGCAGACCTTTCTGTGTGGAGTTTGCATGTTCTCTCTGTGTCTGCATGAGGACTCTCTGGTTTCCTCCCACCATCCAAAGACATGTACTGAAGGTTAATTGGTTGATCTAAATTGCCCATTGGTGTGAGGTGTTAGTTAAGTGATACATTATTATTATATATACCTTTTCGTAGTAATTTGACTGTTCAGCAAAAGGAGAAAATGCTATTTTGGCAGAACAAGGAATTGAAAATAATGGATCACTCACCTAATTAGGAATTTATAATTGGGACTACAGTGTTTTCATAGTTGGCTTAGTATATAGTTAATAATTGGCAAAACATAAAAGCTTTAATGCTGATTGTTGCCGGCAAATTTTAAATATTCTCAACATTTTTTACAGTGCAGTTATAACTGTTCAAATTTTAAAGACACTGAAACATAAGTTGGTCACATTTTTACACCTGGGAGCTTTAGAAAACACTGTGGGCAGGTCTATATATGTTTCAAATGTTAAATCTACATATTATTCTGTAACTATGTTTACAGTTGAATCTGTTTTTACAGTATTGTTTTAGCAACCACAGGTGCCAGGTTTCCATAAAAACAACAGGATTTTTTTTACAGTGCAGCCAAATGAAACAATTCAGATGCAACCAAACACAAATACACAAATAAGCATTTCATTGACAAAACACTATGTCTAAAGCTTCCTTTGCATCACTTTCATCTTGTTGAATGTTTTCTATCATTTTTCATTTATGGTTGTAATGCATCATTTGCATAGTTTTTACATGTTTCATCTTTTAGTTGTTCTTTTTGTCTTTCTACACAGTTGTAATTTTTTTTTTTACTTATTTTTTATTTACATCTTCATTTATTTCTTTATTTTTATGTGCTACACTGGTTCCAGACAACAATTCTATATTTTAGTCAACAAAATCATTTCACATATTATCTGATTGTCATATATTTTACTTTCACTAACATCCTACATTTACATTTTGGGTCCTGAGTTTAGGAAAAGCAGGATTAAAACTGAATTAGAAGTGAACACATGCACTTTTTTACAGAACAGTAATACCTGTGGCTTGCTTATAAATCATTTCTTCCAAATACTGTATATTTTCTGTCTGTTACTGAAAGAGCTGTTCTGATTATTGATTTTCTTCCTTCAGGCCCTTCTGGCTCATGATACTTTTAACTGTTTTGATACAACACATCATCGCTAGGTTTTGCTTCATTAAAAAAACAGCTGGTACACGAGACCTCGACAACAGGTGACTACTGCATTTGTTTTAATATTGTGGGGTTTTTTTTTTATATATATTACATAGTTCTTTGGAAAATTGTAAAATGTTCCTATATGTCTAATCTTTCACACTTTCTTTACAGGGGTAGTCTATTCCTGCTGACGTATCTGTTGTTTCCAGTCAATGTTCTGATCGGGGTGCTGCTGGCCATCTGGCGCATTGTCATCACAGCCCTGTTTAACATTGTCCATATGGGACGCACAGATATCAGTCTCCTTAACCGCAACGTAGAGGCATTTGACCCAGGTAAACAGATACTGTATAGTGCACTGTGTTCACATTGTTATACTATCTAATCTACTGCGACTGTGTACCAACATCAAGTCAGATATCTATGCAAAAGAGATGTTTAAATATAATCTTTTCATCTATAATGTACAAACAGTTTTGAATCACACACAACTCACATGTAACTAGAGAAATGAAAGCCTTTGTGTTAACCACTCAGAGTTTACATATTCTCTTTTGTTTCATATTCACTGGTATTAGAAGCATGTTGTTGTTTTTTTTTTTTACCTTTGTCAATACTGTGTTGTTGTTTTTTTGTCATTGTGCCTGTGTAAAGAGAAGCAATTTCCTCTGAGCAAAGGCACTTTTACTGATTCCACTTAGAGACCATGAATGTATAAATGTGTGTCCTTTCCTCTTTTAGCCTGTGGGATGCTCAGTGTAGCTCAAATGATATCTGTATTCTGTTCAAGGGACTCTAATTGCACACAGGTCTCTGAAATGGCTGCAGATTTAAGACATCTGTTGTCAGAAAAAGCAGGTGGTTAAAAAAAAAACTGTGATTGTACAGCCATTATGTGTGATTGCCTCAAAGCCAACTCGGGGTGCAGTCCTGTGCGTTTATTGGTTTTTCTCTGTCAGAGTGATCGCCCCTCCCTGTGTTTGTCTGCAGCCTACCGCTGCTATGCTCATTATCTGAAGATTGAGGTTAGCCAGTCTCACCCTGTGATGAAGGCCTTCTGTGGGATGCTGCTGCAGTCTGTGAGCCAGGATACCAATGCTGCACAGAGGTCACAGGATGCTGAAGAGGGTCTGTAGTACAAAAACAGTAGACCTCCTAGACAACACACTAGACAGCACTCATGATTCAGCTCAAACAGCTGCATGAAAACATGCTATCAACATATATTCTGTTCATTCAGAATACATTCAAATCTGTAATGAAAACAGCAGACAGTTATAATTTCTAAAGAGAATTCAGTAGGTCAGTGGAACACAAAACCAGATCACAGCAGTCTTGCACGTCCAGAAGAAATGAAAGCATTTTTGATTTAATATGACATGAGCAAATTGAGTCTCTGGGCGGCATAATATACAGGCTACTGGCCTCAATCAAATCTGTCATAAACTAATCAGCCATCTGTATGGTGAGTCCACACTCACTTCAGACCTCCACGTCTGTCACTGTGGGATATGGAAGGGTTTCTTTATATTCCTTGTATCATTTTATAGATATAGATTTATCATTTATAAAAACTAAACTGAAAATATGAATGGTTATGCCCTGTTTTTGGTGTGTGATGGTAGGATAAGAGATGAGAGAGAAGCAAATATGCATTATCATGAGTAATTAGAAGCAACTGCATCAGGATTCTTTGGTTGTGGTGGAATTTAGTCATAAATGAGTCAATTATAAATGCTGCTTGTTTGTGTCCAGTGAACAATGCATTATCTGGAATAATCTGTTTCATTGCAAAGATTAGTTCTCCTGTAGCAGGTTACACAGATGGGCTACGCTAATTGCCTGTTTCATATTCATGTAGCCCAAGGGGTTTAAGCTTTTAGTGTTATGGCGTACCCAATATGCTTAGAGAATTAGACTATGATTGCTTTCTATTATTATGCTTTCTGTCCTGGGTGGCCTTCAACAGAACATCCTCTTGGTAAACTTCAGATTAAAATAAGGTTATCTATACTTGTGAGAGTACAAGGCTTGAGTACATGTCTCAGAGCAGGTGCTATCATGTTGTCTGACTGTCCTCAGGGATCCAGCTGGTCCACCAGGAGAAGAAACAGCATAAAGTGTCCAGTGCCAAACGGGCCCGCGGGCACTGGCAGCTCCTCTACACCCTGGTCAACAACCCATCCCTGGTCGGTACCAGGAAACACTTTCAGCGTCAGACCTCAGAGAGCTTTGTGAATGGAAGCCTCAACCGCAATGCCAAGGAAGGGAGCAAAAAGGAGGCAGCGCCCAAGGAGGCAGAGGCTGCCACCAGCACCTGAGAAAGAATGTGCTCCTCATGAGAGATTGGCTTCAAAATGTTTAAATGTTGTTTTTTTTCCTGGACAAATTATATAATTAAAAATATTATGTAACTGCATGCAATTATATCATTTGTCCACAGTGATATTTCTGTATTTGTTGGCACCAGAGCACTCACAGTGCACGCTCATTGGTCTGGAGATTGTGTGTTCATTTTGTGTGTTTCATGTCCCACTGGTTGTTTGTTTCTCTGATAGTTTCCAGCTTGATTCAAAGGCTTGTGTGGCACAGATTTCCCATCTACCAAAACTATGATGTGTCATCTTTAAAACATTTCTGTGTTTATTTTATGTCATCACTCATTTGTGTCTCAGCTTGCAGTTTAATTCCATATTTTCCCAACAGGCCCAGACTGGTGCACTGCAAATAATGCAAATCTGAAGTCATCCAAACTAAACACTGAATATCCAGTCCACAAAGCATCCTTTGCAACAGGGTATTTATATATAGAAAACATTAAAGTATTTATACATTTGCACAATGAGCTGTTTTCATAGACTGGATAATAAATTACTTTGTGTAATTAACAATAACGTGGGTTAAAAACTTCCACGCAAATGAAACTGACATTTTGTAAGCATTTGTGTCTGCATTTACAGTTCCGACTTTTATTTAGGTAAGAGAAAACATGAAAACCCGATTTTTTTGTGATTACTATGAAAATAAAAAATAAAATACGGTTTCCTCTTTTTCCTTTTTCTTTCTTTTTTTTTACACCATTGTTAAACATCATAAACCGGAGTGCGATGCTGTTGATGCAATGCCGTTAAGATCTGAACTGAAAGGTTAGAACAAAAGGATGCTTTGTGTTCATCTGTACTTTCAGTGTAGGCCTAAGCTTTACACACTTAATATTAAACACAATCTCTATAATAGTAGATCGAGAAAATATGGGAGAAAATTCGAAAATCATTCAGAAAATATTACAGACATTTTAACTTTAGAGTGTCGATCTTATAGTGTAGTTGTTAATTTGATTCTGAAATATAATTTAGTTATTTATGGCGAATAAAAATGATCAGGTGAGTGAGACAGAGCTTTTCTTGTTCTGTGTGCAGAGAAAGAACATTTCAGAAAAGGCCTATTTAGTTTCATATATTTTTATTAATTCCACTTACATAAAATAATATCAAAAAATCTCAAAAGATCACGTTTCTTGATTTCGTTTCACAACAGTTCACAAAAAATCACTATTTCAAATTACAAGACACTGAAGCCGCCACGCGCTCGTGCGCTTTTTGTTGAGGCTTCATAGAAATGTACCGTTGTAAAAAAAAAAAAAAAAAAAAAAGAATAAGCTCAATCACATGGCTTTACATCACATTTTGACAGTAACATCTAAAGTCCTCTAGACTACGCTAATAAAAACCACACAGGTAAATACGTGTGACATGCCATGGACACGTTCATTGTAAAAAGCGAGAGTAAAACAAGCACCCGTTTATTAAGAGGTTAAAGTCGTACATTTTAAAGCCTTACATTACGTAGAACAACATTTGTTGGTAACTTGGTAAATAACCAGGGTTTCCCATCAAGCACAGCGCAGTTAAAAGTGATATCTCCCTTTTTACGCACAGGACAGCAGGCTGCGCGCTATGGTGTGCGCTCTCAGACGCAACATCACCGAGCATTAATATCAATGATATAAAAGTACAGATCAGTGGACGGAAAAACTGGAGCCGGTGCGTCACTGGATTTAAAAGATGACAACTATATGTCTGGTGTAACCTCTTTTTTCTCTCCATCCTTTCACAGACGCACGCGGCTCCAAAAAGAGCACCTTGTCCCTGATGTTAATTTCCGATGGCTTTGAAAATATGGCACTATATCTACTTTTTGCTTGTTTTTGTGCTCTCGAAAACGCCGATCACATGTTGATATAGTTGTGCTCTCCGTTACGCGTGGCCGTGGCGAGCGTTTTAGGCTATGCGCCCTCCCCGTTTACAATTGATGCCTGTGCTCGTTGTCTGTCCTGCAGAAAGGGAATATCTTACTGCTTTTCTGTCCGTTCTAAGGTTTTGATAAACTGCAGATTATCTGTGCTTGCATTGTAAACGTGAGTTATAACCTTAAACGACATATGTCACATGAATTAATTGGCAATCTCGGTGACTGATGGAGTGCTTTCTGAGGTAAAAAAAAAAATTTTTAAAAGTCACCTTTTTTTTTTAAAGAACCCGTCGATTTCACGTGTAGGTGATGGTGGGTGAGTTACTTGCCTGGATGTAAGCTACTTAAAATCAAATATTTTACAACAGATTTTGGAGGCTTCAGTGGAGTTCAGCGGCTGGGTTCCTTGTAGTTGCCGTTGATTTCCTCGGAGATGTTGACCGCCTCTGCACCCAGCGGGAGTCTGTCACTGTACTCTGAGCCCACCTCAAACTCCTCCTGGTTGGTTTTGGATGAGGACCCGGGGATGGACTCGGTAACAACACTCCCCTCAGCCTCTCCCTCCCTGTCCCCTTCCTCTCCCTCGGCCTCTCCCTCCCCTTCTCCTAACTCACTGGGGTTGAAGGTTTTCTCTGACTCCACAAAAGATGCCCTGCGATCAAAATCTCCAGCCATTTGTTTCTCCATCTGATCTGGGTTCTGGGCCTTCATGATCAGTTTGTAGGTCTTCCCCTGGTACTTGTATAATAAATGGCAGCAGGTGGCCCCCAGCAAGGGCACTGTGGCCAAAGCCAGAAGAAAAATACTGACAACCACAATGATGAGGAGGGAGGGGATTTTCTTCCTGGTCGTGAAGACAACTTGGACTTGGCAGTCCTGCCCCCCATAGGTGAGACACAGTGTGTAATTGGTACCAGGCTGTAAATTACGGAACTGGTAGGAGTTAACCCCCTCCTCTATTTTAGACCACTCCACCATTGAGTGTCCATTGCCTGTATTTACACAGAGATAGAGTATGTCTAGAGAAGAGGATTTGCTGGATGAGGATTGATACAGACTGAATGTCTCTTTGTTCACTGTTTCCAGGTGTTCGCTTTGACTCAGGTGAAGGTTAGATTTGCTGCTGGGGAGCTGCAATGGATTCAGCTGGACTTTGGCCTCAGTCTCTGACACTTCCAGTGCAATAACACCAAAATCAAAAGTGTACTGTTTCAGGTCATCCAAGCTCATATTGAAGGCGTGGTTGGAGATGTATTCACTGCCGTCCTGCACACCACACTTGCTTGCAAAGGTGGGGTCTTTCAGAACCCCCCCATCCTTCTCTGTGTCATCATGTTTGTCGGATGAACCTGCAGGGCTGCCCTTTGTCTTTTCATCAGTTTTGGACCAGTTAATCACGTTGTTTTTAGAGATCTTGGGCCCTGCAGGCTTGTTAACAGTAGTATGGCTCTTTTCCACTGTAGTATCAAGCACTGAGTTGGGGGTGTGCTTTTGGGTGCCTGCCAGTGCCACTTTAACACTACTCTCAGCCCTGCCTAATTCATTGGCTGCAGAGCAGGTGAAATTTCCACTCTCCTTTTTACTTATGCGAGGCATGATGAGGGTACCGTTTTGATAGAGGAGGAACTGATTTCTGGTTGATTTGTCATTAACTGGAACTTCATTTTGTGCAACATTTGCAGGCAGGAGAAGCTGAAAATGCTGATTTCCTGCATTTATTTCCCACATGACTTGTGGTGCTGGGTTTCCTTGAGTTTCGCAATTTAAGATCACCATGGATCCCTCATAGAGCTCTGTGTTCTCAATGTCAGGGTGGTAGGTAATTGTGACAGTGGGAGCCTTACAGTTCAGTCTGGGCATGTTTGTAACTAATGTACCTTTCAGGTGTTCAGGAGCATCACATACAATGGAATTCTGCTCAGGAACAGAAATCTTGGTTGTGGTGATCCAATCCCTCAGCCATTCCAGGTTGCAGGAGCAGGAGAAAGGGTTGTTAAAAATCTGAAGGTGAGACATGGAGGAGAGAGCACTGAATGTTCCCTGCACGATGGTGGAAAATCTGTTGTTATTAATTCGCAGTGACCTCAGGTCCTTCAGAGTGGAAAAGGCGTTGCTTGGAAGATTCAGCATTTCATTGTTGTTCATTTTTAGAAGCTGCAGGGCACTGAGGTTATGCAGATCCTCCCATGGAAAGTTTACGATCTTGTTGTAGCTGATGTCCAGGTTGCGGAGTTGAATCAGGGGGGCCAGAGTGTCCTTCTCTATGGTAACTATCTCATTATGGGCCAACCACAGAGAAGTGACCTGTGTGACATCAACGAAGCTTTTACTTTTCAGTAATTTGATCTTATTGGCAGAAAGACTCAGCGTGGTGACATTGGAGGGAAGACCCACGGGTACTTCCAGCAGGTCTTTGTAAGCACAGTCAGCAAACTGGTGGGCAAATTTATCCAGACAGCTGCAGAGCTCTGGACAACACTGCACAATGCCCACCACGGTAGTCCACACGGCAAGGAGCTGCAGGAGCCTTCTGGCCATTTTTTTGCACCTGAAAGTATCAATGACCAGATATTATCCATTGTGTTTATCTGTTTTCATCAGAATAACAGTTGAAAACAATGTTTATTTGTCAGAACAGATTTAAATCATTGAGATGAGTATATATTGATATAGTAAATGATAACAAACATAAATGCTGTATTGGTCAAACCTACAGTAATTTCAGCTTTCCTGCACAAGCAGTGGTGTTGAACCTGTTAACTGTAGAATTTCACCTTCTCTCTCTCTCATATATATTATTATGATTATATATATATATATATATATATATATATATATATATATATATATATATATATATATATATATATATATATATATATATATATATATATATATATATATATATATATATATATATATATATATATATATATATATATATATATCAGATTGAAAGTACTTCTATAAGGGCAGAATCTTAGATGCTAAAGCTTTTAAACACAATTCATAAGTGCAAACTCATGAAAAATTTAATGACTGGGAGAAACGTAGCTTCTACAAAGGAGGGTTATCTTGTAGTAGAATTACACTGAGGACCAAATATATATTTATATATTTTTCCACACATATAATAATAATAAGGCATGGTTTATGAAAAATAGCTTATTTATTCAAGTCATTGAGAGGAGTGGGTATTGATATACTAATTGACACCAAACATGTATAAACACTGTGTTGGTCAGACCTGCAGTAATTTCAGGGTCAGTCTATCCTGATCTGAGCGCGTCTCAATGCATAACGGACTGACGGACTCTGACTACGGCGTCGAACCCGTTAACTACAGAATTGGACTTTCACAAACGCAAAACTGCACTTCTTTTGCATTTCCAGAGCTGTGCTGCTTTTGTCCATTCATGCACACATGCCCTTGTGGTTTCAAGTGGATGTTGATTTACAGTAGCTTTGATTTCACTGTCTTGACCTTTAATCAAGGTTATAGTATTTTCTTTTCATACAGTAATAATTAACAACATAATTATTCTTACCTGTGTAATGTTAAGTTCAATTCCTGTGTTTTATAATTTACTGTAGTTTACAATCCTCTGAAACAAGTTTAATGGTCGGAAAAACTCCAGTCCTCATATGTTGCGATTCCTTTTAAATGACTTTTGCAGACCTTAACAGCGTTGATGTAGGGCGGTGCAGGAAACATTTTTCCGGTAACTCGGTGTAATCCGACGGCGCGTTTCCTTCCTCTGCGTGTATCAGGGTCCGCTGCGCGCTCCCGCCGCTGCTGAGCGAAAAATGACCCGGGAACGCGCAGCCTCTCCCATCTCTCTCCTCACTATTAAAGATACAGAAGCTCCGTGTCCTCCACCCTCCCAGGAAATCCATAATTTAGAACGTGATGTTTAATTTATTTCCCCGACCCAGACCTAATCTTTGACCTCATTTGGTTCATATGAAGCATCTTGTCATTAATTTAAAAAAAAAACATACAAAAGTTTACGAAAACATCGACACGTTTAAGTTTTACTTCCCAAGTCTAATGGATCATGTTCTTAATGTTTTTATTGCGATAAAAAGGGGGGGGGGGGGGGGGCAAAGAAGCACGACAAAAGGCTGAACTCAGACCAGCACAAGTCATGCAACTAAGTCACATCACATCCAAACCATTAGATCTTAATCACATCAGTTCAACGTTATGTGATGGATGATGTATTTTAAAGCTGGAATAAAACACAGCCTAAAGCTATGCAGCTATTTTTAAATACTGGTGTGTTTTTCTCCATATTATCCGGAACAGTTACAAGGATTTTTTTTTAGACAGTAGCTTTGTTTTCAATGCTTCCACATTTCAGTCCTTTTTTTTTCGCCAATATCAGCTTTATTCATTCTAGTTCTGCAAATGTTTGAGGAAAGGAAGTCCGTTTGAAGAGATTCAATTCCTGCTCGAATACTGCCATCATCTGGTAGGACTGAGGTATGATAAGTCAGTTAATAAAATCTCCTGGCAAGAAATTGAATTACAATGGCCCCAAAGTAGATCAGTAAAAGTTGATCAGGTGTGAGTCATTAATAAATTGTTAGATAAAGTCGTAAATGCAAGTTGTCTGATCTTTGTAGTTTATACAGTAATGGCCAAAATCCGAAATTGTGAAAATTAATGAGAGAATGGGTTTTACTCAAAAGATATGTGTCTCAAAGCTACATATCTACTTCAAAACATTGTTTGTATATTACAACACATTCACTGTACAGATCCTTTCTGGGGGTAAGATTTATAAAACTATTTGAACCAATTAATGTGTAATATGGTGAAATAGAATGAAAATATCAGCTCTTCTCATTTAATTTCCACTAGCGGAGGGAATGCCTCAACTATAAGATTTTTTTTAAAAATTAAATTATTATCTATTTTTAAATACTTATTTCCTGATTGCATGGAAAAATAAAACAACTTTAAATGTTGAGTGTGTTGAGTTTGCAAAGTTCATTTCACATGCACATTTCATGAACGTTACAGGTGCAGGTACTTCTGCTCTAAACTCTACCTGGAACAGACAGACTAAAGCTGGGACAAAACAGCACAGTTATTGTTATTGTTTATTTTTCCTTCAAGTTGGGTTCCGCTTTTGACATTGTTTTTACTCTCGCGTAAAGAGACTGCGCGAGCACAGCATCAGAAAGATGTTAGCCTAGCCAAACGTTAGCCTCGTCTGCAGTAAACTTCCAGCTAAACGAGCGGAAATTATCATCATGAAAAGGTCTTCCAAGCCCTAAACTGTATAGTTTCAAAGCAAAGAAAAAAAGGAGGCAGAAGAATAATCCAATTATAGAGGTATTTAATCTTTTATAATGTTAAAAAAACTTTGATGTCACTAGCAACAGCTAACTGAACTTGAATGAAGCAAAGTTGGCTAATTATGCTAGTGTAGATAATTAAACTGACATATGTGTTAAGACATCAAGTTTACTGCTGCTGAACTGGTTTATACATGTTTCTATCTGGTTAGCTGGTTTCTATATGTTACTATCTGTCTCATATGTTTCTGTTTGGTTTTCTGCTGGTTGGCCAATTTATCTATGTTTGGCCAAAATGGCTACAACTGGACCCCCACCAACACCCCCACCCTGTTATAGGGAGTTTATAGATCATACTGTCCATATGTTTGTGTCTCTGCTCAGTCAATGACCCACCTCAACCTGACCCAGTTGATCCACACCTCACTTTTCTTTGAATAGGATGGTGAGGAAGATAAAAAAATATATGAAAAAAACTAAAACTAAGCAGTCAGAAAAAAAACAATAACTAGCAAACCTGCTCAAAAAACAAATAAAATTAACTGAATTTGAGAAAAAAGTCAAAACTAACTAAAACAAAACTATAATGAAAAATCCAAACTATTTTAACTGATCCTTAGTGTCTATTTCTACATCCTGCTATTTTATTTATAATGTGTTAATATTCGCTCAGTGTTAAATATGTTTATTTAATGTACTCATTTGCATTACATTTTCTTTCTATTAAACGGTTTCCTTGTGGGAAGGAAACCTCTCAGTCTCTTCACTTAATTCAATTTAATTTATTTATTTGTCATTTCTCAATCCAAAATACAAAAGAAATGAAATAGTGTACTCCTAGGTAAACAGCAGTATAAAAAAACAGGCAATAAATAAATCAATCACCACATTCAACAAGCTAAAAAAGATAAAATGACTTAAAATAATAATGCATTAAAAAGACATAAGTTAAATAAAATAAACAAGTGTGCCTAAACGCTCACAATGTGATTACACTGAGATCTCACTGCCTGGGGAAAGAAGCTGTTTAAAAACCTGCTAGTTTTGCAGCGCATGCTCCCAAGTCTTTTACCTGAGGGCAGTACACAGAAAAAAGGCTGTGAGAAGGGTGGTAATTGTCTTTCAGAACAACCACTGCCCTGCAGATACAGCACTTCTTATAAGTGTCCAGCAGCGATGGAAGGGGGGCACCCTTTACCCTGCCAGCTGCTTTTACCACCCTGTTCAGATGGCGTCTCTCCTGCTCTGTGCAGCTGCCAAACCAGGAATTCAGATTATGCATCAGGACACTCTCCACAGTACCCCTGTAGATGGTGGTCAGGTGAGTGGTGGGTAGACCCGCCTTCTTATACTTCCTGAGGGGATACAATCTTTGCTGGGCATTCTTAGCAATGGCAGCAGTATTGGTGGTGAAGGTTAAGTCCGCTGCCAGATGGACTCCTAAAAACTTAATGTTGCTGACCCTTTCCAGTGCAGCACCATCAATTCTCAAGGGGTGGTGGTCCAGCCTGCCAGTCTTTCTAAAATCTATCACCATCTCCTTAGTTTTACTTACATTAAGGAGGAGGGTATGTGCCTTACACCACCGTATGAGCTGCTCCACTTCCCTTCTGTATGTGGCCTCATCCCCATCCTTGATGAGTCCCACCACAGTGGTGTCATCCGCATACTTAAAATGTCTATTTCCTTGTCATGGGGTCAAAGATATAGAATTGTATTGACTACCCCTGTCTATTGGAATGAACGTCTCAGTTTAATCAGTGGCATCTTTATATGGTGATAACGCTGCTTGCATGAACATCAGTTGGTAATATCTTCCCTAGTGTGAGAAACATAGGGACCCTGTACCAAGATGGCGGCTGTAGCACCTGAGGGTGACCATTCTAAAATGTTGATATACTGTATAATGTTCTATATCTGTCATGGGGTTAGGATTTGTCAAACATGTCACTCTAAAATACACTTTAATTCAGGAAATTCCATCAAAGATCCCCCAGACCCCCGTTATAGGCTAGACATAAAGGACATAAAACAAAAGAAAATGCCTATGCCTCAAGGAAGATCAACATGAGGAGGACTAAATAAAACCATGGTGTTGTAACCTATATTAGGCTACAGGTTGTGTCCCCCCCCCCCCCCACACACACACACAGTGAACCAAACACTATGCCCCTGAGTGATTCCTTTAGAAGCAGATCAAAATATTTTATATGAAACATGTAGCCTATATTAATAATAATAATAATAATAATAATACTAATAATAATAATAATAATAATAATAATAATAATGGATTAGATTTATATAGCGCTTTTCAAGGCACCCAAAGCGCTTCACATTAGTGTTCCATTATTCATTCACTCTCACATGCTCCCTCTGGTAGTGGTAAACTACATATGTAGCCACAGTTGCCCTGGGGCAGACTGACAGAAGCGTGGCAGCCATTTCGCACCTACGGCCCCTCTGACCACCACCGAACATTCATACTCATTCATACACCAGTGTGTGTGACACTGGAGGCAAGGAGGGTGAAGTGTCTTGCCCAAGGACACAACAGACTGACGAGGACAGAGCGGGAATTGGACCGCCAACCCTTTGGTTAATGATTAATGGACGACCTACTATTATGGCTATTATGTTCTGTATAGCACTGGTAGATGTTATATATTTACACAGGGCAGCAACAGGGTTGTGTAGATCAGGGGGGCTCAATCCTGGTCCTCGAGAGCTACTACCCTGCATGTTTTAGATCTATCCCTCTTCCAACACACCTGACGGTCATTATCAGGCTTCTGTAGAGCTTGATGAGAGGTTTAACATTTGAATCAAGTGTTTTAGAAGGGGGATACATCTAAAACATGCAGGATAGTAGCTCTCAAGGACCAGTATTGAGCCCCCTGGTATAGAGTCTCTGGTAATCTTTTTTTCTATTGAGGCAGTGACAAAAATTGACCACCAGATGTCACACTGTTGTACTTCATAGCTTGGGTCACCAATACAATCCTGGGCCTCAAGGGACAGTATCCTGCATGCTTTAGATCAGAGGTCTTCATTTCTGGTCCTCAGAGCTCACTGTCCGACATGTTTTAGGTGTCACCCTACTCCATCACACCTGATTCAAATGATCAGCTCATTATCAAGCTCTGCTGAAGCCTGATAATGACCCACCGCTTTGAATCAGGTGTGTTGGAGCAGGGTGAAGTCTAAAACATGCAGGACAGTGGACGCTGAGGACCAGGGTTGAAGACCTCTGGTTTAGATGTATCCCTCTTCCAACACATCTGATTCACCTTTCATCAACCGCTGCAGAAATCTGATAATGATGTCAGGTGAGGGAAACATCTAAAACATGCAGGATACCGGCCCCCCAGGACCAGGATTGGATGACTCCTGCTTCATAAGATATGTGAAAGTAAACTTTATTTTAATCGATCCATTAATCCATTCATCCATTCATCCATCCACCCATTTTATTATTTTGTAACATGTCCAATTTCTGCAGTGGTGGATCTGTAAAATTAGACATATTGCAAAAAGCCTATACACAAGGTTTTACATCAATGACCAGATATTATCCAATGTGTTTATCTGCTCAGAACAACAGCTGAAATCAAGTTTTATTTGTCCGATCAGTTTGAAATCATTGAGAGGAGTATATATTCATATACTAAATGATAAATATAAATACTGTGTTGTTCAGACCTGCAGTAATTTCAGGGTCAGACAGTCTTTGCTGCTCAAGTATAACAGACTGATGGACACTTGACTGTGGTGTTGAACCTATGAACTGTAGAATTTCACTTTCACAAAAGCAGAACTTGTATAGGCACATACATTTTCTCCAGAGCGTGCTGCTTTGTCATTCATGCACACGTTTTGTTCACCATAGCTTGTATTTGACTGCCCTGAACAAGGTTATAATGCTTTGTTTTTATACAGTAATAATTAAAGAAATCATCTGTGTAATGCAAAGTTTAATTAATTTTAATTTACTGTAGTTTATAATCCTCTGAAACAAATTGAATGGTCTGGAAAAACTCCAGTCCTCATAAATATATGAGGACTGGCATTTTAAATGACTTTTACAGATTTGAATTGATAATAAATGGGGAGGAAACTTTTTTCCGGTAACTTGTTGGTTTTGGGGGCGACTTTATCATGCTCCCACCATCAGTTCTGTTACAACAGGGCCATCTACTGTAAGAGCTATGTAAATACAGTATAAATAAAATGTGTTACATCAACATCAAGTTTTCAAGTAAATAAAACTTCCATGGTATGTATATATATATATATATATATATATATACCTGCATATAGGCCACACAGGCAGGGGCCTATAGAGAGGCTAATAAAGGCTTCTAAAGGCTTCACGGGGACTGAGTTGACAAAGCAAAAGGCAGATCAATAAACAGGCAGGGGTCAAAACCAAGTGTCCAGTAATCGAAATCAAAAACCAAGTCACGTTACTAGTTTTCAGGCGAGAGTTAATCCGGGTAATCAGTCCGACGAAGATATCTGACAAGGGGGCGGCAGGTTCAGAGTCGAGTGTTAGGTCCAGGTCCGATCACGAAAAAGCCACAAACAATACCATAGCCAAAAGTGCACAGACAACAGACTAGTGACTAGTGATTACGGGGTTTTACAGAAACCCGCCCCGCCCAAACCCAAGACGTGGCTCGGCCCGCCCCGCCCAACCCGCATGATGTCACGTATCGATAAACCCAACCCGCCCGCTATCAAGTATCGATAAACCCAACCCGCCCGCTATCAACCCGCGAGCTTAAATTTGTCTCTAAACTCACATAGTACATTCGCAGCATCTTTACCTTGCGCTTCTAATGTTAAAAGTCATGAAGCATCATTTTTGCCTCCTTTCTAACGTCTCAATATGCACTCCAGCACATAAAATAGACTCCACCCACATCATCACTCTATAAAACGAACACATACGTTTCCGTACAACCTTCGCATCGCCTGTTTTAATCTTCTCCCTGATCAAGTCCGACATTTTCACTCTTATCTCTGAGTGTTCAGGGAGATTTGGCGCTAATAACAAATAACAAAAAGTTGGGATAAAACAGCATTCAAAACAGGAACTGACGGGCTTGCACATGCGCGAGCCGAGCACGCACGCACACACACACACACACACACACACACACACACACTTCAGCGGGTATTGATCATCCCTGACCCGCCCCACTCGCATCCGCAATATGTATTAATACTGCGACCCACCCCGCCCGACTCGCGGGTCATAGGAGAATTAAGTGTACGAGTAATTGGAAGGAGAGGAGAGACGAGGATGCTACTGTAGGTTAGCGGGGCTCCTTTCCGTTTCATAACACGGCTGTGGAGACTGCTCCATGCACGCACACACCTCTCTATCCTCCCTCATCGGTCTTAACATGGTCTGTAAAGATATGAAGGCAACCCTTTCCTGTAGATGGCAATGCAAAGGATGTGAAAATAACGTGGCTGTTACCCATTCATTCTGACTGGAGCGTGCCGCCTCTCGTGGAATGAAACTGCCGATGTCAATTGAGTTGTCTTTCATCATCATATTTTTTATATGTCGTTGATTATTCTTACTGAGGTTATTTTAAGTTGAAATATTGTATACCTTCAGTCTATCCATATTGTGCCATTTTTGGGAATGTCGTATGGAAAAATGCGGGTATTGATCGTCCCTGACCCGCCCCGCCCGCATCCGCAATATATATTAAATATAACCCGCCCAACCCGCAATATGTATTAAAAACTGCGACCCAACCCGCCCGCCCCGCGGGTCACCCGCGGATATCCGCGGGCCAGCGGGTAGCCCGCGCATCACTACAACAGACAAATGCCAAAGTTCCAGAAACGGGTCATACACAGGAGTAAAGCGCTCATTTGGGTGTACAGATAGAGACAAACTAGCGACAAGCAAATACTCACACCACACTTATAAAAGGGAGAGGGCAGGTGGACTCCAATCACACAGATTACGAGGCGGGAAGAAAACACTGGTGATAGAAAGCAAAACAGGGGGACTCAATCACACAGAAAAACAGATGGGAAGGAAACACTGGTGACAGGAAGCAAAGCCAGACAACGTGCACACAGACCAACATAACAAAATAAAAGCCCAGGACGCCAACAAAGACAAAAATAAATAACAGAACACAGGAAGACTAACCAAAACTCACATGACAAGACGACAAAGTCCAGAATCATAACAAATATTGCTTTTATTTATTTGTCATAGTGTACTCCATGCTATATACCAGGGGTCTCCAACCTGTTCCACAAAGGGCCGGTGTGGCTGCAGCAACACATCAGATGTCAATCAAATAATCAACTGATCTCGGACTCATTACAAAACTTCAAATCACTTTTAAAAACTCATCTGTTTAAACTGGCTTTTTCTTTTTCTTAAATGTTTTTTGTTTCTTTGTCCCAATGTGAAGCGTCTTTGAGTGTCCAAAAAAGGGCTATACAAGTTTGATTTATTATTATTATTATTATTTATCTCAGTCTTCAGAGAGTTAATTGGTCAAACTGTGAACACTTGGTTGGTTGGAACAAAAACCTGCAGCCACACCCCTGCTATATACCCATGTTTTATAACACTGTTCTACAATGTTTTAGAAAGTATCTGCTTCAGTCGTGATGACGTCATCACATTGTCAGCTGAGGAACAACACTGACACATGGCTAAATAATAAAAAAACACAGGTCTGTCCAGTAATGACCAACTTGTTTTAAAGTTCACTGCAACGTAACAATGTCCACTGACAAGACACAAGCATCAGCATTTTAACCCAAACAAAACAAAGGCTAATGTTAGCCTTGAGTTTTCTGTTTTTACTGTACTGTATTTAACTGCACAACATTAGTAGATTGAACATATGTTCGAATTTTGTCTGGACTCATGGCTATAAAACTGGACTGTCCAGACGTCGGTCACGCGTCCTCCTGTATTTACACGCAGAGAGAGAAAGAGAGAGAAAGAATAACATGCGACTTGTCGACTCCTCCAAATTTAAGTCGACTTGTGCTATGGGAGTCAACGTAACAACTAGTCGATGTGTCTGTTAATGCCGTAGTGCAGACAGTGTTTTGAAGTAGATCTGAGACCAATATTCCTTTTGAGTAAAATCTATTCTCTTGTTAATTTCACATTTTGACCCAAGAGTTGTCTTGTAAACTTGTGCTGACCAGCATTTGGGACTTGAGGTTTTTTTTTGCACTCAGAACTAGCTACTGCAAATTCTCAGGGTGTGGTTCCACCCATGAACCACAACTTTCTGTAGAACAAAACAAAACAGAAAATGTAGCATGTTTTTCCACTGTTTCCTTTGTTTTGGCTCCAACCCAGTAGGACTTTCCTGTAAAAGCACAACAGGAAAACTGGGTAACTGTGATCCATGTCCTCAGGGGATCAAGGCTTATTTGAGCTCAGAGCTTTATCAGAGAAGGAGTAGCTCATGGTCACCATATCTCACTGAAGGACTGCTCTTTGGCGCCATTCAGATTTAGTCCAGCTGCAGTAAGGACAAGAAGATGGTGATAAAAGTAGATCTACTTTAAATCCCTTTAATTTCATCACATCAAAGTGGTTGTGACAGTCTTTGCTTTATTAAACCTGAGACTAAACACTAATCAGATCCAGACCACATACGAAAATACAGACTATTTTAACTATAAGCTTCTCAACAATCTACAGTAACAGGTCAGACTGACATCTTCCCAGCAGGGACATAACTTCTAGGTCAAGTGTTGTGTCAATTCCGGCTTAAACCTGAGCCTCTGTGAGCTTCATTAAAGTGAACCGGCAGCAGGTAACTGAACTGTGCTGTATGCGGCAGGGAAAACCAGACGTGGCATGCAGACCTGCTTCACTGTCACTGATCTAAAGTCCCTGCTGTAGCTGTAGAAGAAAACAGTAAATAATGTGGGGTTAGGTGGGGTCTGTGGGTGGAAAGAGTATGTCACTTCATACACCCAATATGATCATGTTATGTCACTGTTATGCAATAACTTTCTTCCATTGTGGATGCCAAGCAATCCACACAGCCCACCAAACCCACCCAACAGCCCTTGCACTGTCATACATGCCCCACACACACACACACACACACACACACACACACACACACACATGCATACTTGTTTCCATGTCATGAGGACCAAGTTTGTAATCAAGTAGCCACTGTATTTATTGGGCCACATCATTTCTATTTTACTAGCGGGGACCTTTATTTATATTTAACTCTTGTGGGGACCTGAATTTTGGTCCCCATAGTGTCAGAGGTCCCCATGGTGTGACTGTGTAAACATATCAATGTCCCTATAAAGATAGGAATACACACACACACTTATTGGGCTGGATTATTTTAGCAGTTTTAATATACAGTATGAAACATCTCTGACCAGCTCTGGTTCAGGGTTAAACCACAGGCATTCAATTTTAATGGAGCTTTGGGACGAGTTAATCTCAAAGAGACTCTTTAAAGATTGAGTTCCAGTGATGGCAAAGGTGATAAAGTATAGATGTGCTTCATTTCCGTGTATAAACAAGTTGTACTCACAGTAGTGGCATTACTGATAATGTAGAACCAGCGGGAATATACATCCACACCCTTCAGAAATGTCCTTTTGGGTACATTTAAAGCAAACATATTCATTTCAGTGGTCTGGTACACTTTCATCAAACAGGTAGGGGGCTGTTTGAAGCCTGATCTCAGAACAGGTGAGCAGGACGTGACGTGTCTTCGTTTCCTTGAGTAAATAAGATGTACTTAGGCTGTGGCATCATCATCATTAGTTGTGAGACTTTAGGTTCAGGCATAAGACAGATTAAATAAAAGATCCTTAAAGCCTCTGTCTGTCCTTTGAGCTGGACTGTTCACTGTGTATTTGGTAAGGAATGACCTACTACTGAGATATAAACAAGCCAGTCTCAAGTTGAATGAATGCCTTATCTTAAAAGCTCAGTTTGAAATTTCAAAGGAAATGAGGGTGAGTCCTGGAAAGGTTTCATTTTGAAAATAGGAATTTATTTTTTGGATCATGTTTAATTTTCATAACTATAAAATCAATCTTATTGTACATTTAAAGTTTTACAAAATATTTCAATATTAGATTACAGAAACAAACAAAAAATGTACCGGAATGATATGTAAATAAGCAATATATGTAGCTCTGTACTTAAATATTATAAAGAACATCTTGTTTAAAACAAGCATTTGGTTGCTAATTTTAGCACACCTTAAATATACTGTATATTGGGCAATAATGAATAAAATCCCTGACTTTATGACTCTAATGAACCTTTTCTTCAGTGATATTTTCTGATTTTAAATAATCCTGTAATTGCCAAAGCATATATAGTATTGCTTAATAAACATTAATAGAAAAAAAAACTTTCATAGAAAATCCTTTATATTAACAAATAAAGCTGTTCATTGCACACCAGTGTAACTACACATAAAATAGTTGGTCTTTTGCTGACATATCTTAAAGTGGAATAAACCATATTTTTATGGAGCAATGGAATGGAAGGAAGAGTAACAGATAGCTAACAGATATGGTCAGCATTACATTTTAATTGCACATTTCCCAAAAGCCTCTCTGTTCACTGTGGCTTCATTTATGATACTAATAGTTGGGTCATAATGCGAGGTTTTGTGACCGTCCTCTGGCATGAATGTTTTGATGATTGATTTGACCTCTATGGACATTTTAGAACAGATTTGGCCCCCCATGTCCCTCCCAAAACTCCTGGCATTTTTTTTCTAGAGAGCCAAATTCAAAATGGCACCTGGCACAATCTCTAAGAAATAACCCTTGATCTGAATGACCTACAATCATGTACGAAGAGACTTTTTCATACAAGTCAACCAACTAGGATTCCAAATCTGACATCAGATAGCCAGCTGGGCAGACTGCTCCCCTTAGGGCCTACCATCTTGCACTGAACCATTCTTCGTCAGGCCCCTCACCAGAGACCAGTTTGTCATGGGAGGCCCTACCAAGAGCACGAGGCTCCAGACAATATAGCTCCTGGGTCACAGGGTCACACAAACCTCTCCACCACAGTAAGGTGATGGTTCCCAGAGAGGGATTAAAAAAAACATATTACAATTTTAATTCACATCGGAGGTGCTACCTGCTGTATTATGTGGAAAGGTAGTTGTCACCAATAGCAACAACACCTGAAACATCCAGTTACAGCGGTGTCCAGTACCTTCCCATGTCAAGGTCATTTTGAAAATCATCCTTAGCTCATGTTCCTCAATAATATTTTTTTCTTATGTGATTAAAGATCAGTCTGTGCTGAGTTTGTCATCATCTGTCATTTTCTTGTATTTTGTCACATATTTCATCCAACATGTGTAGTGATATTGGATGGCAAGTGCATAGGGCTGATCAGCTGCAGAATCGATCAAGCAATTGATTCTGTCCCACATTGTCTTATCTTCTAGGGCAACTGTATGACTCTTGAAAGTGGAAATCAGACTCAACTTTGTTTCTGGGTGCGATGGTGACTTGGGCTTACAACACCAGACACATTTTGCTTTATCATGTATCTGCCCAACACTTGATCACAATCATTTGGCAGGTGGGTCTGCAACTGTGGAACACTCATCTAACATAGAAGAAGACTGAGACTGGCATTCATCAGTGTCTTGCTTTTTTCTGTTTTGTTTTGGCTTGTTCCAGTTTCTTAGTATTACATAGTGTCAACATACATACTTCATGGACGTATTTTCCAACTGGACCTTTATCCCAGTCGACAGTTGCACAGACATGCCCAAACTTGTCAAGGCCACTCCATAACAGTAACATATGTTTTATATTTTGCCATCTCTGAGTTGATCTAATAGTATCTATGGCTTCATTACATAGAGTACCACATTGGAGAACATATGACTGTCTGTCATGTGTTTGTGTGTGTGTCATGTGGCGTCATTTTGAATTTGGCTCTCTAGCAAAAAAATTCCAGAATTTTTGGGAGGGACGTGGGGGCTAAATCTTTTCTAAAGGGTCCATAGAGGTCAAATCAATCATCAAAACATCCTTGCCAGAGGACGGTCTCAGAACCTCACCTTATGACCCGACTATGAGGGTTGAACTGAACAAGAGAACCAGTGTAGTCATTGTATGACTTGACCATTTCCTAAGCACTCCGCAAAAAAATTATCTATCATCAGTGCAAGGAAGTCTACTTCAACTTAAGAGCTTAAGTTGTCCACTCTTTAGTGCCACAGTAATAAAACCAGCTCATCTCCACTTATCATGAGCCACACAAAACCACACTGCTGTCTGAAAACTCTGCAACAACTCAAAAGATTCATTCTTCTACCGCTTCTACATTGATTTAAGAAAGACAGATTTTCACCCAATAAAATGGTAAAGTTCTTCATGCAGAGTGAAGATTAATGCCCAATTAGCTCATGTAAACACACATTAGGCACTAATGGGCATTCTGGTGTTAGTCAGGTTTTGTTCTGTTGCACACTGCTTCTCCGTCATTCAAATGTCTTCCTGTTCCGGCTCTTTTCTAAAACTACACTTGGCTGCCAAATACCACTATGTACCCACTTTCACTCCCACAATGTTTTCAGTTCACTTTCTGGAAGTGTTAATTCTTCTTATTGTAGGTTTCATGTTTTGTTTTTCTTTCAGTGGTGGCAAGGCCTGCATCTTGGACTAAGCAGCAGCAAGGGCAAATGACCTGAAAAAGTTAATGGTACATAAAGAAAAGAATGGAATGTTCAAATAGTCAGTATTTAACGCTGTTGGGAAAGTTCTGCTATGGCCAGTCCTAGAACGAGCCATAACACCTGTGGTACAATAACCTGCACATTATTTCTCTTTGGAACATGCGTGCTTATTACATCTTGTCTTTGTTTTACCACTTGTAATACTTGTGCTTCAAGGTGATATCTTTGCACTACTTTTGTATAGTCTTTTTCCTTGGATACACACTCGTAGCTGCCGTAGTTCTCTTTTGCCATGGCAGGGATGAGGTGGAGGCAGTTTGACTGCATTTGAAGACAGGGGCTGCTCTGACCTTCATGCTCCCAGATGTAGTCTGCATGGTAAGAGTCAATGGGACATGATAGGTAGAACGGAACACCTAGTGGGATTGAATGAACTGTCGTTGAATTTCTCAGAGACGGAGATGGAGAAGCCGTTTCCCGTTTGCTCCGGTTTACTTGGTTTTGCTCTAGAAGAAAACCAAAATACATTTGCAATGTGACCAAAAGTTTGCAACCAAACTTTTTACAATTTTGCACTTTGAATGATATATCTATCAGTAATTACCTTGTTCTGATGTAGGACACACACTTGATTCTCCAGTCATTATGTTCTGAATTCCCTCACTTGGAACAAAAACAAAACATATTAACATTAAAAACATGCTACAGAACCAATAATTTTTCTTTTACAAAAAAATTACTCATTTACTGTTGTCATGGTTTGGATTATCTGTTCAAGTTTACATGAAGATTTTAAATATATTTAAAATGCCTGAATATTTGCCCCAAAAATATCAGAATTTAGCAATAATTGTTGGACTCTGTTGTGATATTTTGCTCATACAATGTAGTGCTGGCACAAATCCTGATATTAACACTTTCCACACTTACGGAACAGTTGGAATACATCCTGACGTGGTCCAGGCACAATATGGGTCTCGAGCCAAAACACACTCAGCACAGGATTTGTTGTATTGTTCACATTTCTGGAGGTCCACGACAGAAATTTTTTCGGGAAATCCCACAATTAACTTTTTCTGAATGTAGAGCACAAAAAAATTATTTTAACTCAATATTATTGTTATTATTAGTATTAAAACACACAAGAACAATTAGACTATTAATCAGCTCAGTCACTATTCAAGTTTTGTCTCTCGATCAGTTGATCTTAGCCAATAATTTTCTGGCTCTCAAACTTTTAGGTGTTGGAAACATTCACCACCTAAGCTCTGATATTTCACCATAGTTTTATCTTGTGAAGGTGTCTCCATTTGTCCTCATCTAACTCATTCTCACAGGAGTTTACATTTAAATGACATATCTAATGGTTGTTTTTGCAAATCTAAAAAAAAAACCATGTAATTGTTTTTTTCTGAGGTACAATAAAGAAAACAGTAAGTATTATATATTATTTAGCTTTTAAAGATTTGATTAACAAATAAATCATTTTAAAATACACAGAACATTTGTGACATTCCCACAACTGTATGCTTTTGTCCATAAAGTTGTAATAATTTGGTTTTCACACATTCCTCTTTTTAAACCTAGTTAAACACATCAGTAATGACTTTTGACCTGGTGCAATGATTACAAACTGAATCCCAATTACACTTTATCAAGAATAAATTACATTGCCACAAAAATGTAATGAGAAGAGATAATTCCATCTTCCTGGCCAATAGTGTATTATACATTTTTCTACCTATTTATTAATTTCCCTTCAAGTCTTTCCTGATTAAAGCAGCATTGAATTTCTAAGACACATAGAGAGCTGGGGAAAAGCACAGGCTTGAATAGGAGGTCTCATTACATGCCATTTGATCCTGTATCAATAAGAAAATATTGACTAGAGGTGCTTTAGAATAATGACGTTAGAAATGCAATATCACTAATGCAGGAAAAAAATGTGCAAGCACTTATGATCCAACAAAAACATGACTCATAACCCTCCAGTGTACATTGTATGACATTCTGAGATGGCATTTTAAACAAGTCATACCTTTTGGGCGTCGAGTTTCATCGATTGTATGGCTGAGTGGTTGGAGAGTTGTGTTTCAGAGATGATGAACGGTTCAGAGCCAGCCTCTAAGACTTTATGGATCCTCCCAGAATCTGAACGAACAGCACAGACAGTAATGTTATTTTGGAGCGCCATGTAATCGCTAGGTATTTTTAGCTCATTGTTCTTTAGAGATATTTTAAACATGCATGATTACGATTACAATCAACAAAGGAAAACAAAACACCTACACTAAAAACTACACAATAACAAAGACATTCATGTTTTTACTAAACCAGGACATACCAGTGGCCAGAAACAACACGTTGTGCATCTGTTTGTTCGCTGCTTGGACTCGGTCCACGGTTATCTTAGTGTAGTTGTTGCTGCTTAAATAAAATGGAGCTTTATAGTGCACAGAATGCACCCACTTAGTCATTTCGGAGTAATCTTTCACCATATTGATCGTGGCTAGTGGTAGGGTTTTGCTGTTCTTTACACACTGAAACAGACACAGACATATTTGGTTGATTCATAAGCAACAGGATCTGATGAATTAAACAAATCAGTAGTATTTTCTCATTCTTTCTGTGGTAACTGGTTTGAAGGCAGTGCCGTGGTTTTCCTTACAGACACACACAAAAAAAACCCACCTCCATGAAAACACAGCTGTCAGTTAAATGTTTACTGCGCAGACAGGATAATTTCTAACACTTCTGGTTCCCTTTAGTTCCTTAGATACAGAGCTGAACTCAAACACACACATCACACTACATTCCACCCAATCTACATATGGGAACACTGAATCACACTTGGTTAGTTGACACGCACACTTTTCCACATTTCCACCCATTTATATAACCTTTCTGCTTTTTTTTTAATGCAGTATATCTCATAAACATGTGCTTAAAAAAACAGCCAAGAATACATTTGAATGAAATGTAAAAGGAAGTTTTGGAAATAAAAACAAGAACAGAGTTCACTCTTAACGTAGCAGCAAAACACATCCTTACTGTTCCTGGGCGTGGGTTGGGAATCTCTTTGTCATAGCCCTTAAATGTGGAATTCTCAAATATTTCTTCAATCATTCCTACAGTGTAGATGCAAACTGCCGTGGAGTTCCTTGAGGGGAAATAAAGGGGAAGTTAATACATACAGATCTCACCTTGACAGCCACTTTGCAGCAAATAAATATCTCATGCATGGATTGAATGTTGACTCGTCTTACAGCCCTTATGGCAAGGAATATAAAATAGTGCAACCTCAGTTTCTCCCACAATCAAATTACAAGAGGTAACAGGTTTTGCAACAGGTTCATTTGTCTTCATGGGCCAAATGCTGAGCTTTCAGTTTGTGTTACACAGTCAGCATGTTACTAATACTGTTGCTTCATTAATGAAAAAGGAAGGAAAAGGATCTAACCAGCTGCTTGTGAAAAGAGCGTAGACTCTTGTATTGCGCCAGTTCTCAGCATTCATCACATAAATATCCTGGAGACGATTAAAATAAAGAGACTCCTCTGGAAACCCACAGACAAGTCGTGCCTTTACAAAAGACGTCCACAAATTTTGGAAGAATCGTTTGGATCCACCTTCATCCACCTGCAAAATGATATGAAAAAAGTACATCAGGAAAATGATCTTTCATTTTTTATGCAAACTGACACTTGCCAGCTAAGAGATATTTGATAAGACTGTTACGACATAAACACCTTGTTACTAGGCATGTCTTGGTTTGCACAGATATTAAATCAAAAGTGTATTCAAGAGAGTATTTGACCACAACAAACACAATTCAAAACAAAGCTGAACAAAGAAGAAGAAGCCTGATCATGTAGGCAGGAAGACCACCTGGAGTATCGCTAAACTGATGATTAGATTTTGTTGATGACTTGGAAGAGATCCTGGATCACTTTGGAATGTATTCTCCATTTACCGCAATGTAAAATTTATAAGTGATCCAGGATCTCTTCCAGATCATCACCAAAATCTACTAATTTGTTCCTTGTGACATCCCAACACGTCATGAAATTTTCATCAAGATCCATCCATAAATTTTTTTTTGTTACCTTGCTAAATAACAGACAGACAGACAGACAAACAAACTCCGGAAAAAACATAACCTCCTTGGAGGACCTCTCTTCATTCAGAGGGGGAAGGTATGCCTTGGTGGAGGTTTGCGCTCTCAGTGTTTTTCTAGTTATTATTTTACATCCTGGCATTGTATTGACAGATGATTACATTTCTCAGTTTGTTTACTGCCAAACAATTAATTTCCTGTTAGGTTATCATGTTATCCATAACAGCTGTCCATGTGAGCATATTAAAATGAAAATTTTAAATTTAAAAAAAGACCAAACACTCCTTTAATAACTGGATATTTAAGTCAACATCAGAGATTACGAAACATTTCTTTCGTAATTTGCGGATGATTGATAATGATGCTTGTATGTTTAATTAAATACTGATTTGTCTACGCAGCTCTGTGCTGTTGTTCTGTTTCTGTTAATAAGTTATGTCAAGTGTTTCATGAATAATTATTTACCAATGTTTATAGATCATTTCATAGAGTCAGAGGATCCAGTTTTCAAGATTTAGGAGGATTTAGTTACAGAAATGTTTTTATTAATCAACCCATAATTAACAATTGATTTATATTGTTTACTGTAATACCCATTGATACACTAAGTCTATCAATTCATGCAAATAACTGGTATAAAATTCAGTTTGTCATATTTTCATGGTCATCAGATTTGACCCATTTGAACATTCAGAAATTCCATAGTGAACAAGGAAACACTGTCATTTTGAACAACATTGATTCACCAATAAATCCCATGTAGTTTCATAACTGACAGTGGACAGACACACCTGGTTTATGTTTAGTTCATAATATATTTTACTGAAAAAAACAATTACGTTTTCTTCAACTTTAACCCTCAACTGTAATCTGACCTTTAATGAACAGCTGCAAGATCAATGATTAGATGTAGGAAAATACGTAATTTTCACTTAAAAACACAATATTCACAGCATAATATTAGCATAAATGATGATAAATTGGGATTTTCAATTGGGAAATGACACAAAAATTGCACTGGATCTTTATGGGTTAATATCACATGTGACTAAGAGCTGCTGAGTCTAGAGAGAGAGTGGGTAACCCTTCATGTTGTTCTGCAAAGTAAGCATAGTCCCTCAGAAAGGATTAAGTCCTTCAATGCACTAACATGCATCACCATCATTTACTTTATTTGAGCATGGACTGGATTTAACATCCCCGTTCAGCTCTACAACTTTATCACTAGATTTCACTAAATATTACACACAGAACATTTAAATGCCTGTGTTTGTTAAAATGCATGTGTTAGAACAGAGAAAACATTAACTAGAAAAGCAGCTGGAGAGCAAAATCCTCCAAGGCAGATCACCCCCCCCCCCACCCCAATCATCACCAAAAATTAATCATTTGTTCCTTAATTGTGCCAGTATGAAATGTTCATCATAATCCTTCCAGAAGTTTTTGAGTTACTGCACTTGCTACCAGACAAACAAACAAAAACATCCCAATAGTAATGGGTAAATGCATGAAACATGGTTTGACCTTACATTGCATCAGTATGTTGAGCTTTAATGGTTTGTTGTGCAAACCCTGTGGCATCATGGGTTTGTGCTTTTTAAAAGTAGGGAGTGTGTGAGTGAAAAACTGACTCATAACAATGACATCTATAAGACAACAAATGTAATAGTGTCCTTCCCAACATATGTTGTTGTTCAGCCTATGACATATTCTTCTATTGTGGAGGATGAATCATATTACCTTACAAACTCTTGCAACTCTTGAGATCCAGGGGTCCGCCTCTGGGTTATGGTCGGAGTTCTTTTCACGGAAAAACACATAAATTTTGTCATTATCAGCATCGTCCTTCTCCCTCTTCACCCAGGATGCAGAGATGAATGTGGGTTCTGTGAGAGAACAAAGTGTTTCAGTGTTTTAAATCAGTTCTAACTATGGGTGTGACGAGATCTTGCGAGATGTCATTTGGCAAGATTGCTCGTCACGTTATAATTCTGTCTCGCTAGATTTGTTATCCAGCAGCAGCAGGAATGATGTTGGAAAACACAGGTTTTACTATTGATGACGCCCCCGCCACTTTCAAATGGTGACTGATAAGACACGGACAATATGCAGACACTGTATGCAAACAATGCCGTACAGTGCGGCTAATACAAGCACAATGCAAAGACATTTCCAGCAGCAACACACAGCTCAGTACTCAAACCAACAACTGCACCTGCCAAGAAAACACCAACAAACCAGACAACGCTTACAAACACATTCACACCTCAACTTCCACAGTCAAGCACCAGATTTGATTTTGAAAAAAGGAGAAATATATTATTTTATTTATTTTTATATTTTATTTTAGTTTCAATTTGTAGAGAAAGAAGTAAAAAAAATAATTGATAGAAGTTCATTAAAAGTTCATGCTTACAGAGTTATAAAATCCATGTGCAACTCAGTTAAATAAAAGTCTATCATCCATTCATCTAATTTTTAATATTGTTTTCTTAAAATCTCGTCTCAATCTTGTGAACCTAATCTCGTGTCTCGTCTCATGAGCTGAGTGTCTCATCACACCCCTAGTTCTAACTGATCTGGTGTTGACAGTTCAGTGCAGTGGATGTGTGATGAGAGCAAAAAAAAATAAATTACAAAACTGAGCTGAGGAACGTGGGCTGGATGTAGATCAATAGTATCGACAAAAATGTCTCATGATTCATATTGAGGGATACTAACGAAACTGGACTTTTTTTTCTGTCCACCTGTGTCCAAGGAAAAGCCAGCTGGCATTGTGAAATTAATATTATATTGATTATTTAAGACAGAACATAAGGATTTCCTCACCTGAGATCCACTTGTCATACATCCAAACATTTGTTCTCCTCCCAGCTGACCTTCTGAACTGTAAAGAAGTTCCATCACTCTCCAAAGGTGCTACTGCATAAAGGTCATCCTCTAAAATATAAGATAAGATAAGCAGAGATAAGCATCAAATGTTCAATTATTGTGTGAGTTCCAGTGGAAATGCAGCAGATGGCCTACTCTACAGGCATACACGAGTTGTTATGATTACATAACCTGAGTCACAGTTTTTTAAACCTTAAAATACACACAACCTATGATTACACAAGAAATTGTTTTTAACATACCTACTGTGAGAGACAGCGAGTTTTGTGTGCACGTGAACGGCGAGATGCCCGTCCCCTCGTAGCTCTCCACTATTTCTTGTGACTGATTATTTACTGAAGAAAACTGCAGGACAACAAAAAGTCACCAAATTAGTTTGTACTCAGAAAATGTGGGAAAACTACCAGCACCCATTTTCAAATTTAAATTATACATCAGATGCTTAATTAAAATTTAACTAGAACTTGATCACACAGCTCTATACTTTACTGAGAATGGCCCTGCTGCTGTTAGTAGCACTTCAAAGACCAAATGGCAGTTTACAAGACATATGTGACACAAGCTTAACATATGTTTAACCCTCCTATTGCGTTCAGTCATACCCCCCTTCTCATGTTATTTTCCGTCAAAATTGACCGGTGTGTTTTGCACAGTGATATCTCTGGAACCCCTCATCCAATTTTGATGGTTGACATCTTATTATAACAGTCAAAGTCAGTAAAATCAAGGGGTGTTAGACTGAATGACACCAGGGGTGAATTTCATGTTATAATTTGCAGTAAATTCAAAGATAGTGTTTACCGTACATTACTGTATATTATAAAAAATCTTGCCATGTAGTGCCTGTTTACTGGAGATGGATATGCTTTAGTTAGTGTTGTAGCTGAGATTCTTCCCGTTCCAATGATGTATGGGATGTATTGATTTGATACAGGAAAACCAGTGTTTCAGTGTACTACAGTATGATCCGGACCCATCACTGGGCCCATCAAGTTCAGCAGTCAGTGCATGCACTGTGATGAATATAAAAGAGGACACTGATACTGTTTTCCTCGATGAACATTTATTGAAAAAGAATTATTCAAGACCATAACAGAACATCAACGTTTGTGTGTGCGCGCGCGTCTGTGTGTGTGTGTACAGTATGTGAGTATATATTTATAAATATACATGCAAATGCATTGTAATAATAATAATAATAATAATGGATTAGATTTCTATAGCGTTTTCAAGGCACCCAAAGCGCTTTACATTAGTGTTCCATTATTCATTCACTCTCACATGCTCCCTCTGGTGGTGGTAAACTACATATGTAGTCACAGTTGCCCTGGTGCAGACTGACAGAAGCATGGCTGCCATTT
Organism: Siphamia tubifer; assembly: GCA_020466265.1. Lineage (NCBI taxonomy): Eukaryota > Metazoa > Chordata > Actinopteri > Kurtiformes > Apogonidae > Siphamia > Siphamia tubifer. Next base: position 22,703,678 of record CM035788.1, on the reverse strand, counting down.
CGCGCCTACGGCCCCTCTGACCACCACCGAACATTCATACGCATTCATACACCAGTGTGAGTGACACTGGAGGCAAGGAGGGTAAAGTGTCTTGCCCAAGGACACAACGGACTGACTAGGACAGAGCAGGAATCGAACCGCCAACCCTTCGGGCAGTGGACGACCCGCTCTTGTTATACAATATCAACATCAACGTGTGTGTGTGTGTGTGTGTGTGTGCGCGCGCGCATTCACACACATAGTTGGCAATGCACAATCGTGGTGGAATGTTCCTTGCAGATGTAAGCATGGCACTTCTGACAGATGTGGCTACTCTTTCTGTCTCGAGGGGCACAGAGCTTGCACCTGTGAGATGTTATGGTGCATTGTATCATAAGAGCACGAGAAAGTGAGGGGTTCCCGTGTCTGGAAGGTGTGTGTGTGTGCGCGCGCGCGTGTGCGTGTGTGTATGTGAGGGGCATTAGCGCAAGAAAGTGAGAGGTTGGGGCACAGAGCTTCCACCTGTGAGATGTTATGATACATTGATACATACAGCACGAGAAAGTGAGAGGTTCCCATGGCTGGAAGCCATTCATTTCCTATGCGGGTCAATTCTGACCGAAAACGTCATGGGTGTTACACTATTGAATAAATCACTCAAAATTCAATGCAAGTGGTGATCATCAATTTTATTTGTTCAGAGGCCTAGTGTGGAGGATATGATGAGATCTTGAGGCGATTGGGTGAAAAATACAATATTTATGATAAAAAACAAAGTCATTCGGTCACTTTTGACCCGGAATGTAATAGAAGGGTTAAGAACATACCAGTTTCCAGCACTGTGGTTTGTGTCCATTTGTGCCACAGACAAACAGACTGTCCTGAAACTTCTCGATGACTGTGATAATATTTTCACAGTGATCCTACAACAAAAAGAGTGGTATAGCTATGGTAACCACTATCTGTGTATACTTATCATATATTTAATTCAAAATATCTTAAAGTCAGTCTCTACTTACTTGACCATCCATTTGTTCAGTTGTTGTCGTCAGGTTAAATTCCTGCAGAAAGCATCCATTGTTAGACACATTTTAAACATGTTTTGTTAACCAGTTGTGAGGTGTATATTAACTAAAAACCTTTATGAGGCAAAATGAGAATGCTGCATTCATGTACAGAAAAGTGATTACAAAATATTTGAGATAGCTGCTTGACTGATAAAAAAACTAAAATATGAAAACCATGTTTGGCTTTCTCAGTTTTACTGTAAAGGCAGTTTCGCTCAAGATAGTGAAGAAGGGGTAGGATTAAATAAGCTTATGCTTCATCCTACTCCTTTTCGGACATGTCATTGTTATTATTATTATTGTTGTATTGATTATTGTTGTATTGATTATTCTTGCACTTTGCACATGTTCGAAATAAATCATTCAAATCAAAAATCAAATCAGATAATGCATTCTCCTTAAAAAGCTTGCTTTGCTCTTAGATGCCACTGTCTTTTCCATTAGTGAAATGAAGGTCCATACTTGTCAGAACTAAGGGCTCATTTGCTCTAATTTCTTAAAAACAGCTAACAATTATTATTATTACTGATTAATGAATAATAATAATAATAATAATAATAATAATAATAATAATAATAATAATCTTTATTTGTATAGCACCTTTCATACAAACACTGTAGCCCAAAGTGCTTCACATTGATTAAAAATTCAAGTACAATTCTAAGACAGGGTGAAAAATACATTACACAAAATAAACTGATTATAAAATATGTGAAGGATTAAGCACATATAGATTACACAGACAGACTGCCAGATGGATGTGTTGACTGAATTACAAATAATTAAATTATAAAGCTTAGTTTAATAATGTAAATCTATGGCCTGGTTGTATCATGCAGTTACGACCAGAAGTTAATCAGCAGCCTCTGACTTTACTAAATAACCAGCTGGTTTGGAAAGGCCAAGACTGTCTGTGGGCGCTGCCAGACAGAGCCATTGTGTTCGCCACAATAGAGAACAGCCATCTGCTATAGTACAAGCACTTATTATGTTCCCAACTGCTTTACAAACTAAACTGTCACACACATGAATCACAAAATGCTGCCAAGAGCTTAGCATTAAAATAGAAGCGAATCAAGTGCACAACGCATGATGCAGGTAATACAATGAACAACAATATTCCAGCACAACTCACCTCTAAGACATGATGATTATTCACATCAAGTCTATATACAAAGTCACTTCCCCCAACATACAGCTCTTGGAAGTCCTTGTCATAAAACAGCACACTATGGGTTTGCTTTACTTTGTGTTTAAATACACTGTTGACCATATCTGGAAAAGAAAAAAAAGGATTAAAAAAAATCACTCAGGTACATTTTAATATAGAACATCATCATATAGAACAGTGTGATTTACTGAATATGCCAATAACTACACAGATCTCTAAAAACACTTGTTATCTGGTCATTTTCTTTTCATCATCTACCCATAAAAACATTTTAGTGGACTTAAATGGGATAAACTAGTCCTTCAGAACATTTTTTGCACATAATTTCATACATTTCTGGCAACAAGCTTTTTTTCCTTTCTTTTTTTGCTAAAATTATTATTATTATTTGTTATCATGTCGTAGTTTACTTTTATATGTGGCAAATAAATGCTCATTTTAGATGACATCTACTCTATATAATACACATTATAATGGATGGAGGCAGAAAACCCAGGTGTAGATTATTGCACAAAGTGACAATTTTACATTCTGTGGTCAGGATATGTACAGTCAATCCTGCTTGTATTTAAGCTGACAATTAATATTGCACAAACGATGTCTCAAACTATGAATTACCAGAGAGTTGCAGCATCTTAAATTGACCATAATGAACACTTTGACGGATAAACAGTACCACGGTGCTTCAGTTTCAGCTTCACAGTTTTTATGTATTGTGGTTGTCTCTCTCAACCCATCATGCATTTTTCATTTTTATTATTTACTAGAAATTTGAGGCGACCGCATTTGAATTCTAGGCGACCCCATGTAGGGTCGAAGGTTGAAAAAGGCTGCAATAAACTAAATATTTACAACAAAGTATCAATTAAACAGTGTGTTTCATGGAAAGCTAGTAAGTATGGATTATCTTACCTTCTGTCACAAGTCTGGGGGTATTTTTAAATCCAAGAGTTGGTGCGTTTTTCAGTAAAACGCAATGAACCGACTGAAAATCCACAGCGAGCAGAGTATAGATCAAAACAAACCGCTTCATTTTCACACTCGAGTGATCATGTTCTGGCAACGTCAATGATTATCCTTCTGCAGACACTCCTCCCCAGTCCGCCCCCCTTTTCCCAAGGTTACTTTTTTTTTTTTTTTTTACACAAACGGACTAGATGTTTTGGAATAACTATGCGATCAATGTATGGTGGCGTTTATATGGTTTAAAAAACGATTTGAATCACTTGCCAGGTCGCTACAGCTCACCTGTTATCGATTTAAAACGGGATGACAGTAATGAAAGGTGACGTTAGGCGTCGCGCGCAGCCAAATTTCCCGACTATCATCTCACGTGCTGACCTAACAAGACTAAAATAGATCATAAATAAAACATCGTCTTTTAAGTGCAATCGATTGCTAATCAGAGAAAGACGCGTGAACCGGTCTCTTTTCAACTTCAAATCCATCTTTGTTTTAAACCCATCAGACATGCGCAGAATCATATACATTTCTATTTCTAGTTTAAGACTCGTTCAGTTTAGTACGTTAATCTACTAAGGAACACATTCACAAAACCTGTAAATAAAATCATTATTTTGAAAGAAAAAAAGCACTGGGAAGCAGACCGGATGTACGTAAATGCACACAATTTATCTTCAAATGTCAAACTGTTTCTGTATTCATCACTTTGGCCACCCACGTTTGTTTGACTTGATACAGCATACAACCTTAGATGACGTTTCAAATGGGGTATTTGATGTATATTCTAGAGCACAACACAACTTTAAAAGCTTTTTAACATTATTTTAAATGCCCTACCAGTGGCAGGATTGCGGGTGTATGTGGTTATATATACGTTCAATTTATTATACTTTTATGTCAGTAGTAAACAGGAAATGTAGGAGCATTTTATGGTTGAGCAAATGTATGGTTCAGTCTGTTCGATCCACATAAAAGGCCTACTGGTGTCCATCAGCTGAGCATTAGTCTGAGAGAAGTAGCCTAGGTCTGCTGTGGAAATCTGGGGCACCATGATTTGAAAAAGTGTCTTTTACATGCTCATCATCTGAAACTTAATTTCCATACTCATTGTTTCTTTTATATCTCCCCTGTGATTTTCACAGAAATCACGTACATCCGAGAAGATATTTAAAAACGTTTTATTTCCAGTAGTTACAAGCAAACCAGCGTGAATTTAATCATGTTCAAAGTTTTTAGGCAAATTGTCTTGGGAAATGACCTTACCGTTTCCCAACCCTAACAGTTTTACGGTGTAGCTGCAGCCTGTGTAACTTGTGATATTGTGATATTACTGTTGTGAGCCACTGTAGTGAGCCACAGTTCTGCATATTTATTAGTTTATTTGTATTGTTAAGGTTCTATCATTATTACATTTTTCATTTCAACCTCATCGTGTTTTGTAGACTTCCTATATTTCTGCATTTTTGCTATTTTACACGTATAACTTAGTATAAACCACTTGTTTCAATGTAACGTCTGAGCTTCACCTGAACTTTCATAGATAATAGATAATTCATCATCCGCCTCGCACCGCAATGTCAGGACCGGACGTTTCTCTTTAAACCACGCCCCCTTCTCGCCCTTCGGCCAATCAAATCTGATGACGATCAGTTCTTCCTGGTTTGTCCTGAGCTCAGCTGACTAAACAGCGATGGTAAACATATGTATATTACTTTTATTTTAGATATAGATGGCATAATGGAATTTACGCATTTGAATCGTATTTATTGTTCATTATTCTAGGTTCATGTTTGTCAAGTGAGCATTCGTCTCAAGATTGTTGATTCTTCTAAATAGCTAACAAGCTAAGCTAGTAACGTTTTCTTTAATGATCAGTCGCAGATGTAAATGTAAATGTTTTAATGGAGTTTTTCCTACTGCTGTGAACAGTAAACGAACTGTTTTTCTCTAATGTAGCGGTTCCGTTTTTGCGGTGATTTGGACTGCCCGGACTGGGTACTAGCAGAAATTAGCACATTAGCAAAAATGGTAAGTAATCCTTCCGATGATGGTTAGCCACAACAAAACAAAGCTTAGTTTGTGTTTTCTTCATGGATTAACATATGTTTAATTTATAGTCCAGCGTTAAAATGAAACTCCTTTGTGCCCAAGTACTCAAGGATTTACTTGGAGAGGGAATTGATGCAAGTCCTGTTCTTTCTTTACATCCACATGTTCATTCATACATCTCAATTTCCACAGTTCCTTATAACTTATCTGTCCTTTGTTTCCGTTTTAGTATGACAAGGTTGCAAAGCTTACTGCAGATGCTAAGTTTGGTAAACCCCTTTTCTCCTTAACTTGTTTATATACACATTGCTAATTCGTTATGATTCTTCAGCAAGGATTCTTGTATAACGTGTGTTCATCTTTTCCCTCTTGCAGAAAGTGGCGATATTAAAGCCAGTGTAGCAGTGCTCAGCTTCATCTTCTCCAGTGCAGCAAAGCATGATGTTGACAGTGAATCTCTGTCAAGTGAGCTGCAGCAGCTTGGTCTGCCTAAAGGTATGTTTTCGGTGATTTTTTTTTTTTTTCAGTTTGATTTTGTCTTGTAATTATGTCTTTCAGGACAGAGAGAGTGATCTGCCTTGGTGGAGTCAGTGATCTCCAAGTGCTTTTCTAGTTTTTCATTAGATACCTTATGATTTCTTTAAATCACTTTCATATGACTTGAAGCTGAAACCGATTTTTATGTACTTTATTTCTACATTGCATCAACAGTAAATGCAGAGAAACACTTTAGTACAAACTGTCCTTTATCAAGTACAAAGGCATGTGACTAAACTCTGAGCTGCAGGGAGGGGGTTTTACATAAAAATACACTGATGCCATTTTAATTCCTTGAGGCTTTTATTTTTGTTAAAGCACAAAAAACAACAACAAAAATTCTGAGTCATTGCTGTTGGTAATAGTGATGCTGGGCAGACAGGTCTTTCAGACAGCAAACACATCGTTAATACACAGTTATATATTTAGATCCTGATGCAGACAGCTCAATTTTCAAAACCAAATGTGTCAAATCACAAGCCACTGCATTGCTTGCTGAGTGACAGCAATGATGATAATGATACCAGTGCTTGAAGGAACAGAGTATGCCTACAATACACTCAGTTTTGTGACTTTGGTTCACTAGTAATTCAGCAATTCACAAGTTTTCAGTCATACTTGGCTTCCCAAGAGTTTCACTTAAATCTGCTGTATTTCTTTCTTTTTTTCCCATTAACTGCCCTTTTGTTGTAGATCATTTGTCCTCACAATAGACTTGTATTTATTTTATGTTTTTTGCATATTTTGCTTTTAAAATTTATACTGACTTTTAGTTGCACACATCTTTTTTAGAGCACACAACAGGACTATGTAAATCGTATGAAGATAAACTTTCTGCACTGCAAGACAGACTAAGACAGACAAGTCTGAGGTGTAAGTATTTCTCTTGGTCTTTGCCTTTAAAAGAGGAAGGTGCCCATCAAATATGCTGTCTTCTGTCTCTGATGGAATTTTCACTGACAAAAGCAGTCTGTCTGTTCTGCACTGTAATGAATTTCAGTGGGACGTCTGGAGGATGTTTCTTGGCGTGTCGACTACACTTTGAGTTCCAGCGAGTTAAGGGAGGTGAATGAACCTACAGTTTGGCTAAAACTGCAGGTGCAGGGTGCTGAGTCAGGCTCGACAGAGACAACTGTTATGTCTGTTTCTGCTGACAAGTTCAGAGTCTTGCTTTCAGGTCAGTTCACAGACTTACTAATACATCATTATTCTATTTTTTTTTCATGTGGAGTAAATCTTTTGGGATGTAGTATTATGTTATCTTTATTACATTTCTGTGTTTATTTTTTACAGAGCTCAAACAAGCCCAGACTATGATGAATGCACTTCAATGAAGAATGGATGTTTTCTGACCCTGAGGACTGATCAAATGTGGACACAGATGCCCAAAGTGCAATATTTAAATCCAGTATAAGACTTTTTGTATAATACTGTCATCTGAAATGTTATAGCTCATCATTAGTCCATTCGTTTGATTGTTGTTGTGTAGTTGTATTTTCTAAAACATTAGAATTGCTGGAAATATGTTTTTGACACAATGATTTATCATGCACATATTTTAAAATAAACTGTGATCAAACTTTGTGTTTTACAATCACATGTTCATTAACAGTCCAATAAAACAAGATAAAAACCGTAAGGTTTTTGTTTGTGTAGTTGCCTACAAATCCCATGATGCATCTGGTTCTATGTTTGCAATTCTGAGCTCATGTTGTGTTTCTCGTGTCTATAATGCGTCTGAGAGAGAAGCACTTTGACTTTGCAACTGGTGGCGATGAGGTTTTACATAAAATGTGTAAATTGTGCACCTACATCAGGGAAATAAAGAACATGAATGCGATCCCGGAAATCTCGCGATATGTACAGACTGACCGGATAGTGCTGGTTTTGTAACGTCAACGCGGTAGTTAGTAATATATTATGAAAGTCCGCTTTTAATTGCAGGTTATAACAACAGTCCTGCTGAGAATCAGACTGCATTAGTTGAATACTTGTAACTTGATGAAAACGTACCAGCTTTCAAGTTGTAAGCTCGAATTACAGTATGTTATAGGTAAGTTATCTGAATTGACTCCTCATCACCTAAATGAAAACAATTACACATTTCTGTCCTGCGAATATATTTGTACCAGCTTGATTTTCCTTTGGTGTTTTGGACGAACAGACCACATGGCCATGCAAAGTCAGACTATGCTTGTATAATGTTTAGTCTGCGGCTGTGGAGTATATATTGTGGAGACTGACTGTAGTAAACTTGAGTCAGTGTAAACCCCACCACAGCTGGCAGATAATTGTTTGTCATAATTTTTCACCTTTTTCTATTCTGTATTTCATATGTATATCTTAATGCTGTTTCAGAGCATTTTTGCCAGTGTTTTTGGAAGAAAATCTGCTGAATTCTTCCACCACAGCTCCAACTGTCCAAATAAAATGCCTGAAGGACCTGAGCTCCACTTGGCTAGCTGTTATGTAAACAAAATGTGTGCTGGAGTGGTGTTCACTGGTGCAGTTAGAAAATCTGAAGTCAGCAAGAGTCCTGATGTGCCCTTCAACTCTGATGCCTATCACATCACTGCCACTTCCAGAGGGAAGGAAGTGAAGCTGACTCTGACGCCCATAGGTGATGATTCAAAACAGAGAGTGAAGACAGGACAAGCTGACCAGCCCATGGACATAGTCTTTCGCTTTGGGATGTCTGGCTTTTTCCGCTTAACCAGTGAGGATGTGCTCCCAAAACATTCACATCTACGATTTTATTCCAAAGAGAAGCCTTGCAGAGTGCTCAGCTTTGTGGATACACGCAGGTTTGGCACCTGGCATCCCAATGGGACATGGCAGCCAGACAGAGGACCCTGCATTATGTTTGAGTACAAAAGCTTCAGGTTGGCAACGCTGTAATACTTATGTATCACTTACATATGCCCCAAGTCAAATATCATGTAACACTGATCCTAAAATTATTTTTCAGGGAGAATGTTTTGTCCCACCTTTCTGACCGGGCCTTTGAGCGACCCATCTGTGAGGTTCTGCTCAACCAGAAATATTTTAATGGGATTGGGAACTACCTGAGGGCAGAAATTCTTTACAGGTGAAGAACTCTCTTATCAATTCACTTATTTATTTAACTTTTTGGTAGGAGTGCACCTACCTAATATGACTGATTCTTCATGATTTTCAGTTGTAAATTCACAATTTAGCTGGATTCATTCAAATTTGGATATAGATTATCATACTTAGGGCAAATGATCCGTATCCCTTCCTCGCTTTAAGAATCAAAGTATTCCATGGACATGAAATAGAAATGCATTTAGTTTGTTAACCCACATTTAAGAAAGATGTAAAACAGAGCATCTTCGCTTCCGTACTTGGTAAATTATAATGATTGAATCCATTGTCTCTAACTTCTAAGCGCTAATTTTTTGCACTTCCTGTGTGAAAAAGGAGGGTGGCAGTAGTTTTGCATTGTTAAGATTAAAACCAAGAACAGTACCAGCTCTCATGAATTTCAAGGTCTGTTTTTCCCTGATATAAAGTGAATGGCTTTCTTTCTTTTCAGTTGTCTACTTCCTGTGGGGATCAATGGTGATTCAGCTTAATTTGAAAACAAAAGGGCCTTTTTTGTGTGAGCTTTTAAAGAATGAGTCTAAATTTATGTCATTCTAGGTTAAATATCCCACCCTTTGTCTGCGCCAGAACTGTACTGAAAGGCCTTGAATCAGAGGATTCGTGTGAAAGTGAGAAGCCTGTGAAAAATGAGTTGTCAGACTTGAAGGTGAAAGAGCTCAGACAGAAATACATTTATCAAGTCACCCCATGCTGGCCTCAACCATGTTGCATTTTCTTAAACTCATTTCTTTCTTCTATACTAAAGGGTTCAAGCAGAATCACAAAGGTTAAGGTGAAAGAAGAGAAGGCAGATCTCCTCAGACTTTGTCATACTGTACCTATGGAGGTTGTAAACCTAGGTTTGTTTTCTAGTTGAATGAAATTAAACTCAAATTTGTTTCCATTTATGTTTTATAACCATTAAATCTTAATTTCATTTATTTTGTTGCTGACATTCTGGTTTGTAATTTAGGAGGAAAGGGCTATGATCCAGAGAAGGCCGACTACTCTGACTTTGAGGCGTGGCTGCAGTGTTACAGCATGGACGGAATGAAATCTGTTCGGGACCACAATGGTAGAACTATGTGGTTTAAAGTGAGTACAGGACAAAGCTTTATTGTAACCTCCAGAACAGAATTGATGATGCTAACTAATGCTAATATTTGCTGTTCTTGTCAGGGAGATTCTGGCCCGATGGTGCCTAAAGGTATGCAATAAATTAAAATAAGAATCACAACTGAACAGTATCTGAGAAGAGTAGAGGACATCAAATTAACCTTGTGCCTATTTCTGTCCAACATAGATTTAAAGTCACCCAAGGCAAAAAAGAGAGTGCAGAAAGAAGATGACCATGATTATACAGACAAGAAAACGGTGAAAACACTTAACTTTATGCAGGAATTGAAAGGAATCATGCAGATTGAACTCTAACACCGATTTTAATTCTTCAGGTTTCCAGGGGTCATTCTAAAACCACATTAAATAGAAAGCTGATCAAAGAGGAAACTGTGATCAAAACCCAGAAGAAAGAAAAGGATGCATGTCTCAAGGAAGCCGGATCCAAGAGAAGAAAGACAGAAAAAGCTCAGGAAATAAACACACCTCACTGTGAAAAGGGAACAACGGCACGTAGGAGGAAGAGCAGGAATAATGACACTGCTGTACGTGACTTAACTATTGCATCTTAAAATAAAAATACTACATTAACCACAGTTTTATTTACAAAATCCTATCTCATTGCAGGTTCACAAAGGCAGAGCAGGAGACTGAACAATACATAAATACAGGGAGACACTGTTTTGTTTTTATACATTTTTAATAAAATTTTGTCTTTTTCTGCTTCTTGGCTTGCTCTTGAACTGCAGACCATGTCATGAATAAAGTTTATTACAAGACAAGAAGAAGTGAAACAATTTGAAAGGGGCTGAAGTGGAGAATAATTCCACTGGACGTGATTAGCACAGGCTCGGTGCCGTCCTGTCTCTCCATGAGATCACAACTGAAAGGGGAACAAAGGTTTATGCTATTATTATTTCATGCCACAATATAACAAAGGCAATGCTATAAAAAAACAAAACATCCAATACTCACTGCCAGGCTTCTCTGACATTAAGGGCAGTATGTAGGCTTACAGTCACACTGCTTCCATGTGACTCATACAAGCGGATGACAAGAGAGTCCTTCCTGTCCTCTGCCTGTTGTGGTAAATACAGTAGAGCAAGTAATTAAATGAGATTAAAGGATGTGTTGAGTCAAACCTTTAACAAATGTCAGGTGCACAATGTATTTGATTTGGTTAAAGTGGCTGAATTCAATTTTCCTGTTTGATTTTATTTCACAACTCTATATATTACAAAGGGCCCTTTAAAAAGCCACACGGAAACAAGCAGTATTTACATGAAACAATGCCTGAGTGTTTGCATGGGCAGCTAGCCATCATTTAATCACTTAAGTGGAGGTAGATCAAACAAGTACTGAGCGATATACCCGTTTAATGGTCTCAAGGATCACAGCAGGATGACTGACGGAAAAGGCACTCCAGGCCACAGTGTCAGGACAGCTTTGGATCAACCGTAAAGGAAAATTGAGGTTGTATGCACACTGGATGACAGAGGAATCTTGAAAAGATCCTGCAGCACAAGAACAAATTCTTGCATGAAATTTAATCAAAATTAATGATTTTCAAAAGCATGAGCAGTGGAAAACATACCTGAATGTGGCATGATGCCATAGGTGAAACGATGAGTTCCCATGTCCGCATTGGCATCAGGGGCCTTTGGTGCTCTCAGTCTAAAAGACATGTACTGTTAGATGTAAAAATGTATATTTGGTACAAAGTATTGCATTGTGTAACTAAATGAACTGTGGGAAGCCTCACAGGGATAGTGTCATAGTGTTCTTGTGGACAGAGTAGCCATATTTGCAGTCATTTAGCAGCGCGACTCCAAAGTTGTGTTCTGACAAATCTGCCCATTTGTGACCCCAAACCTGGAAATTAAAACCGCAGCATAAGTAAGGAATATGTCATCATCTACTATATATATGTATAAATTATAATTGTAATATTCAGAGATTGTGTTAGTACCTCGAATCTTGCCCAGTCCCATGAAGTGTTCCTATGTGTGGGTCTCTGCAGGTGTCCAAACTGTATCTCATATGTAGCGTGGGAGCTGTGTACTCGTACAGGGAATTCAACCTTGAGAAACTTGTGAGATTCTGCCCATTTCACCTAGAGTTAAACCATTCACATACTGTATGTTTTCACTATATTTCCACAGTTTTTTATACAAACATGACTGAAAAAACCCGTGTGAACACACTGTAATGTCAAAAGTACTAAATCACAGGGTACCTCTGTGTTGAACTTGATGTAAGGACACATTGTGTCCATGATAATCTCTTGTGTGATAGTGCTCTTATCACTGATCCTGAGGGTGAAGCTGACGACACCACGAAGCCCATCAGAGGAAATCACATGAACCGGCTTCACCACTTCCAGCACTGGTTTCCTACATCATCATTTGAGTTACATTTATGGTATGTATAACAAGGACATGTAAAGGGTTTGATGGTGTGAGATTGTTAAAAAAAAAAAAAAAGTGGCTGCATCTCGAACAAGTGATACCTTGTCTGAAGATGGTAGTCCATTACATCCCATGCATCCCAGTACAGTGGTACATCATCAAACATGACAAACTGGTTCCCATTACAGCCGTCAGAGATGGCTTCTCTGAAACAAGCAGAATGGTAAGACAGATTTTAGACCAAAATGTGTATGTTGTAATGTAGCAGATACAGTTATTCATTGCTACCAAAATAGTACCTATTTGCCTGGATCAGATGCAGAGAGGCCAGAGTACCATCTTTATTTACGACTGTCTGTAAGATCCCATTCTCCATGAGGATTGTGCCATCAGCCTGTAATATTACAGTCTCAGTTTGCCCATTTGAATTTCAGAATAAAATGTGTTCCATAAATATTTCTGCAACTGACCTGAACAGTGACAGACACAGGAGTTGACGGCTGTGTGCTTATGACAGGAGACACACCGATGCTGGGAACGTTCACTAGAGCTGCAACAGGAGACATGAGAGAATTGTAGTTTGAAGTCAATAACAAAAAAGTATATTTTCCTGAATAATATAAATTAGGATACTAAAGTTAAGCGTCTGGCTCACCTAAATTAGTTTTACCAGCATCATCTTGAGTCACAATGACTTCCTGGCGCTCCCACGGCAGAGAGTTGAACACACCAGGTGGGTTGCCCTTTGACCCCAGGCCTTCAAATGCATCTTGCAGCAGCTTGGCACCAGCACAATGAATATCTAAGACAATAATATGTGTCTGTACATGGGTGCTTCTATGAAACTGGTCCTTAAAACCAGGACACGGGGGCTAAAAATGAAGTAAGTTTGGAAGCACTTTGGGTTTACTTTAAAAGTAAATACTGAGATAAAAGAGAAACAATTTCTCAAATAAAACAGATTTTTATATTCTTTTTATATAAGAATCTGCATGTAACATGGTAAAAAGGTCAAGAAACAGACATGGTGTTTTTTTCTTTAGCTTTATTTTCTCACAGGTGCATTTTGGGAATCAAAGTAGTTGTGCAAAGCAGAGTGTTTTACAAAAATGACTGCTGTTGCAAAGTAACTGACAATTTATTTCTGTTTAATTGGGCAAGTTCTGCATGTAGCGCGAGTGGACACGACGAGTTGCACACAAAACCTAGAATGAGACTGAGATTCTTTCAAATGCTGCCAGTCTGGGTTAGAAAAATCAGTAGGATCGAGAGATTTAGCACTGTCTTTATTTATAGTGGTATAGAAGGGCATTTCAAGCCATGCTTTCCATGGCTCTGACACATCGATAGTTTTTCTTGTCCAAATTTTGGCCCCAATATTTTCTCAAATATTAATTCAGTTTGGGATGGCTCAGAGCAAGAGTATCAATTTTTTTTTGCATTCATCTGAAGGGCACCAATAGGTACATCCTGGGGGGGATTATGTCGACATTTCTCCTTTATTATTAGCCTAAAAATTCCTTACATTGACTTCCAGTTTCTTTTAGAGTTGATTTTAAGATGTTACTCTTTGTTTTTAAAGCACTCAATGGCCTCGCCCCCACATATTTGTCTGAGCTCCTGAATGTTCGCAGCTCGACCAGAGTTTTGAGGTCCTCAAATCAGCTCTTGCTTGAAGTCCCGAGAGTCAAATACAAACACTGGGGTGATCTGGCTTTTTCAGTGGCCGAGCCCAGACTCTGGAATACACTGCCCCCCAATATGCGCACCATCACAGACTTTGGCCTGTTTAAATCCAGGCTCAAAACATATGTATTCAAACTGGCTTTTAATACTCAGTAGCCTTGTGATACGTTATTTAAATGCACTTTAGTTGTATTTTTCTTATGAACAGTTTTAATTTTGATTGTCTTGATTTCATTGTGAAGCACTTTGGTCACTTTGAGTGTTGTAAAGGGCTCTATAAATAAATGTTGATTGATTGATTGATTAAAAAGCTGCTTAAGTGTCAGATACCAAAATGAACCCAGTGTCATAGAAGCACTTACATATATTTTGGAAAACATCATAGTTCTGATTTTAATAATAGTTTTAACAAATACTATACCTTCATAATACTTGAGTGCATCCTCCACCACTAACTCAATGCAGCTTCCGGGGATGACATCATGGAACTGGTTTAAAAGCAGCATCCTGTGAAGATAAAAAAAAAAAAAACATCATCTGAATAAAGTGACCATATGTTTTTTCATCCCAGTTATTATACTTTAATAGATGTGTTTGGACCTCCAGAGCTCCTTCAGTTTCTCCAGGGGATACAGAGATGTCTGTCCTCGACACAGTGCCAAGCTGCTCGCGATCTCAATGTCATGAAGGAGGGTCTCGCACTGTCGATTTCCTCGCTTAATCTGAAAACATGGAGAAAACGGCACAGAAACATTTTTTTTTTCATACATAAAATCACGTCAACAGATAAATAGTTGAATGTGGTTTCAGCTTTTTATCTGTTTCACATGAGTGGTTTGATAAACTACTGTAGAATAGACTGAGTGAAAATTACACAGTAACTCAATACGATTACAACTAGTGACTCATACAAATGGCATCATAATGAAGTGATTACTGTATGATACTGTACTTGATACACAACTATATAGTAATTTTTGAAATATCTGTAGAACTAAAGAAAAAAAAACTATATTTATACACTGAATTATAGTGTTAGTTTCACACAAATTGAGATGAAACGATGCATTAAAAAGTGCAGAATATCTCAGTTTAGTGTCTTTTAAATGGTGGACTTTAACATTATAACACCAACCATATCATATTTGATAGATAGGTTTTTAAGCCCTTTACATAATCAGTGCATACAATTAAATACATGCAATACATGTATAATCCACCAGGTGGAAGGACTTTGTTATTAATGCGGAAAGAGATAGATCTTTGTCAAGTTTGAAAAGGAATTACCGATTTATTGTATATGTTTGTGTTATATTTTTGTTTCTTTAAAAATAATAGCTGAGCATTGAGACCTGACGTATCAAATATGACATGGAAATTGATATTTGAAAAAAATAAATTTGTACTTTGTCGGAAAGTTTCAAAGAACTGGGATTTTCTATCAACTATTTAATTGTTCAGGCTTTACAGAGTTATATAAATACATACATATATAAACTGAATATAAGATTCATAATATATTTCATCAGTGTGTAAATCAGGTTCACCATTAGATGCCACTAAATATTACACACGGATGGAAAATAGTGACTCATAAACCAATTGGTATGGTAATACATGTAGAGCGCCTGCATATTTTAATCAGAATAGCAATTTTCGCTGCTAGGGCATTGATAATATATCATGACACAAAGTCATATTTTGTCTCTCTGTCTCTTATCTTTACACTTAAGTACACACAACCCATTTCTTCTTATTTATACATTATACACTCATAGTTTTTTTGTTGTTCAGGGACATTCATTTCTTCTAATATAATTTTCATGCATTCATACAACTTTATAAGGAGGACAGTGTCAAGGTCCACTGTACCTGTGCCTGTGTGGTGTAGGTACCATTGTGCAGCTCAAGAAAGAGCTCTCCAGTCCACGTACACAGCAGATCTGACTCAGCCTTGAGCTGTGAGAAGAGACGGTCAGGAGTGGACATCTGGACCCTGACGCACACATGAGACACAGGAGTCACAGTGAACAATGATTTCTTTGGCTGCAGAAGGGTTATCATTTTGACTAAAACATGCGTAAATGTTGACGTAACACCACAATGACACGAGAAGACATCATTTATATTTCCTTTTTGTATTGATGTAGTCTGGACTAGCCCACTGCCTATGTGCATCACAGTTACCAGACTGCAGGAAACATAAATGTAATACTTATGACTAATTTTATGGATGGGAAGTGGTTCCACCTCCATTTGGACTGGGTCAGTTTATTGAAAGATTCTGAGCTACACTTTAGGGCAGGAACTGACTTGGGAAGTCCATCTGTATCCTGGACCCGCTGGAGTCTGTCTAGCATCAGCTGAGTAGGTCCACCTCCACCGTCGCCAAATCCAAACAAAGCTGCACTGTGGTTAGCCCTGCCTTTGTCCTTGTTGTTTTTCACTGTTTTTATTAGCTGAGGGCAGAGAGAGAGAATACTGTAAACCATAACTGACTTGTAAAAAAAACCCCAAAAAACTATTTAGACTCAACAGTCATTGGGCGATTCAAAAAAACTAAACTCACATCTTCAACTTTTCCTTTCATTTCATAGGAATTTCCTGGTGGGAAGTGTGTTAAAACCTTGGATCCATCGATGCCTTCCCAGAAAAATGTGTTGTGCTTTGTGAGAATCAAAATAAAAACAATTACATTTTCACTTTCATTTTGTTTTCAGTATGTGTCTGTTGTTTTCTACTTACTGGAAAGGTGTTGACCAGGTTCCAGCTGAGTTTTTGAGTCAAGAAGTGTGAAATCCCACTTCCCTGCATTATCTGAGGCAGTTGGGCTGAGTAGCCAAAGGTATCTGGAAGCCAAAACTAAAAAAGAGCAGAGAAAATGATTTAAGTACAAACATATTATGAACTACAACAGCACTCTGAGAGCGCAGACCTATGCCAAGGTAGACCCCCCCCCTCACCACCACCACCCCCATCACCACCAAAATCTAATAATTTCTAGATCTACCCATTACCATCCTACCCTGAAAATGTCAACGAAATCCATCCATACGTTTTTGAGTTATCTTGCTAACTAACAGACAGACAAACAAACTCTGGCAAAAACATAACCTCTTTAATGAATTGGTTTGCTTTATTCATGTTACCTCTTTGCAGTATCTCCCAAATTCTTGGTAAAAGAAGCGTTGGCCCTCTAGGAACTGTCTGACCATGGACTCACCTGAGGGCAGGTTACCATCCTGACAAACAACACTTTAATTAATACAATATGTAAGACACTATCCTCATAAGAAGAGATGAAGTCAACAGTTATGTTCCAAAAATACTGTAGATTAAATGTCAGTCATTTTCAGTTTCACGGTTTGTTTGTTTGTTTGTTTACCATTTCAACCCAGGTTCCACCAACTGGAACAAACTGGCCCTTTTTCACAAAATGTTGAATCTGTGAAAACAGTTCTGGGTACCAACTCTTTACCCAGTGAAACTGCTGGGCCTAAACAACAACAACAAAAAAAAGAAACGAGTGTTAAAGTTGCAGACGTTTCATCAAATACACACAACCACCTGTGTATGACTTTTACACAATTGCACTGGTATGAAATAACCTGGGAACAAGTAAACACAAACTCTGGGTTCTTCTCCATTAATCGGATCACAGTCACCCAACTCCGGCCACACTTGCGAATCGTCTCTTCATAGGGCCACAGCCAGGCTGTAAGAACACAGTCATAATCATAAATACACTGTAAACCTCTTTAATAAACTGACCAGCAGCCTTTTTTTTTTAATTATTGCTGAGCATCTCTTTAGTATCACAGGAAACATATTTAATTTCTCTGTTTGATGACTACTACTGTTGGATTTCTTTTTTTAAGCTTCTTACAAACCTGACTGAGCAGTTTAAATCATTTCAGTTTAAGAAATGAACATCACAGAGGCACATTATTATGGTTTGATATGCAATCCAATTAATAACAATAGAGACCTGAGTCAATGTGACAGTGTCCCATGGCATGGACAGTGTGCTGGCTGTCTCCATTCTTCTGTTTGAAGAATTTGTGGGCCAGAGTTCGGGCACTGGCAAAAGAGCTGGGATCTGATGGGTTACAAAGATTCACCATTTCATTGACAGTGAAAAGTGCCTGGAAGCCCCGTTGCTCTCCTTCTCCCAGTTCCTATAGAAAAAGTAGAGACAGATGTTTGTCTTTAATAAAACTGGACTGTATGAATACAATTAAAACAAACAGATATTTTATTCTGTATGTACCTTAACAATATCAACCAGCATTTCAAAATCAGTCAGCAGCTCTTGTACATCTCGGTTAAACACCACCAGTTCTGCTTTCTGTACTGAAAATGTTCTATTTGGGTCTGGTGCTGCGATCATCGACCCGTGTCCAGCTCCAAAGAGCCCATTACAGGCCAACTCCACATAAAGGGTGACACTAAAGTACAAAAATATCAAACAGGTTGTATTAGATATGAGCAGTGACTTGCAAAGAAAACACAAATGTTCTGATCCTGTCTGAATCTCTTGGGCTTCTGGTGCTATGTTTTTGACATTCTTGCAACAGTGTTTGGTATAGAACTTGGTCCTGAGCCATAGACAGACAGGCCCGTTTGGTTCTCCTCCACTTACACCCATTCTGCATCTGATAAAGCACCAGGCACTGACCTTCACAACTCTACTGCCCAGATGCCTTATTTTGCTTAAGTGAAAACATGTTCTCTATCATCACATGATTGTTGGCTTAGAGTCTTAACTTAGATCAAATTTAAGGAGGTTAGATTCTCAATTGTGGGTTCTAGTAATGTTTTCAACAAAACCTGGCGGCTCTTATGAGAGTGTGTAGATGGAATTAGGATTCACCCAGAGAGTGACTGGATGTGCATCCAGCAGTGGTCATGTTTGTGTGTTTTGTTTTGTTTTTTAATTAGATTTATTTGTGTTTTGTTGTATTCTTTCTTTTCTTTCTATGGTGGGTGGGAAGGGATAATGACTTATTATTGTTAATTCATAGAAGCCGTGGAAATTAGATTAAAATTGTTGTTATCAAAATACATTGTATGAAGACTACTGCCTATTACCTTTCAACTACTACAACACCTGGAAACACTGTACATGTAAGATCTGATTATGTGTGTGTGAAAATACAATAAAAAGATTTTAAAAAATAAAAATAATATAGAAGAGGTTGAAAATGACAAGATAGTGGACATGCAAAGAGTTGAGGGATTCAGACTGACCTGTGTGGTTCTTCATCTCTCAGACATTCAGACAAGATGTAACTTGTCTTTTCACCCTCTTTGGTCAGACCCTGAAAACACACATGTTGTTATGAAACCTAGACATGGATTCAGTGTATAGTTGGATGGAGAATAACTGCTACAATATTACCTGTACTGGCTGTTCATGCCTCCAAACCATTGCTTCTCCATCACATTCCCACAGAAGGTGCACCTCTTTGCTTCTCCAGGACTGTGGGATGTTCAGGGTCACTTTAAACCAGCAGGTCCACCATCTAGGATAAAAGCTTGGGTTAGTGCCAACAATTGAACCTGTACAGTGATGAGGATGATAAAATATGTTATCTCTTACGTTGGTCCAAAGGTATCACCAACTTTATAAGGTGCAAAGTTCTGTTTGGACACCTCTGGGAATGTGATGCGTTTTGGGGACAGGAAGGATGCAAGGTTTTCCACCGGGCAGGATTCTCCATAGAGACTGCAGAGAAACAAATCAAAGCCAAGTCAGTTTATTTTTGTTAAAAATGTTTACAATATTAATACTCCAAAGTAAGATGTAGGAACAGACTATGCCAACATAATGCAAAATCAATGTCATAGCCATATCCACTGTTCCTTTTTTTGTGATGGTGCTTTAGTTGTTTTCTATTTTTTTGTACCCGGACACAGTAATAATAATCATATATTTTATTATACTCATGTAAATATGTCAGAATTAGTAAAAAATAACTACTTTTCATCTACAGTCACTAGGCAGGTGACAGAAACAAGACATGAAACAGCCAACATTAATATCTATATGGTTCTATATAATATGAAATTATAGGCTCCGGCCTCTGACCCTTGACACTTTCACAAACCTGAGCATATTTCAAAACTTAGTAAAAAAAACAAAACAAAGTGCAGTTCATATGCAATGCAAGTATGTACACAGGATATGAGCAGAAGAGCAAATGTGGACATTACATATATGAGCAGATTGAATTCCTTTGGCCATGTTTATCAGTCTAAATGACAAGTACAGAAATAATATGGTATAATATTTAGCAGAAATATGCACTCTATACCAATAGAAACAGACACATCTACTCTCCAACTTAATTGGAGTGAATCCACTGTCATTGTTCATGAATGAATCACCCTTACCGTCCTCTCAGATTACAGTCTGTGAAGTAAACATCAGAGATAAACTTCTCTGCTCTTTCCAGGAGAGTGCGTCTGTTTTTCAACACAGGCTGATGAAACATGACCATAAAAAACTAAACCAAACAAACAAAAAAAACGAACACAGAGATGCCTACAGATTTACTCAACAGAGAACACACACACAGAGAAGATCTACTCGTGAACGTGCAGAAGACCCGGAAGTATTAAGTGTTGTTGCACTTAATTAAATAAACCACCAGAGGGCGCTATTGGCCAATAGCTGTAAAAAACAAATGAACTGTTGTGTTTATTCCTCAGGTCAGGAAGAGCAGAGAAGTGGACAGAAGTGTTACAATTATCCTATTTGCATGAATAGAAAAGTATTATCAGTAAAAGTATGATAAATAAATCAGGTAATTATGTAGGAAGATGACAGAGTTTTACTTTTGGATCAATATTACTTATTAATACTGCATTCATGTCTGTTGCATTTTCTTTTAAGCACATGTTTGACATTCAGTCCATTTTAACTACTTTACTCCTGGTACTGTTTTGTATAATTTCTATTCTTAAAGGTCACCAAATGTCTGAGACTTATAAACACCTCATCAGTTAACTTTACATAAGCATAAGAAAACCAAGCCTGGTTTCAGGTCTGTTGACTATGCATTTTCTAGATAATCTAAAAAAGTTTTAAATTGTGCATTTAACTTCATAAATAGAATAATTTCCTCAGTCCATTAAGAAACACTTCCTCCTTCAGGTCACCTCAGATGTGGGGAAAAATGAGCATATTTGGAGATGCATGGTTTTTAAATGAATCTGAAATGTTACTAAATATGTCAGACAAATGTAGTGGAATAAAAACTGCATTATTGGTCTCCGATATGTAGCAGAGTACGGGGATATAATTGCATTAAATTAAAATACATTAGTAAATTATATGTCCCTTGCAATACACCACAGTACCATTAACTGTGTCATCACTCTTTAATGTTCAGAATGTGGAATAAAAAAGTCGACACTGTAATTTTAGATCTAAATTTTATTTATTTTTTAAAAATGTACACAAATGCAAATGTTATTACTCTTACACTTACTGTGGACGGATAACGAACCTGAAAACTATGGCACACATAGTGTAGATGAACATTGAATACTGCTATACACATGTAGTCTCACATTTGTGGTAAATCAGCACAACAGTGACAGTGAAATGAAGCCACAGGCAGAAGCAGTTGGAGGACTGATGAAAATGGTATGATATGATCACTGTACTATTCTTCACCATTCAATTTCCATTTATCAGATAATTTATTGATGATTATGGGTATTTTCTTAGCTCACAGCAAAACATATTACATTTTATTCCATTATCATGTCAATACTGTCTCCTGAACGTAAGCTGAGGAACACCTAAAACATGGTCCTCAAACATGCGGCCCGGGGCCCAATACCGGCCTGAATAAAAGGTCCAATCACAGGATGAATTTGCCAAGTGCAAAAATTACACTGACGTTATCAACAATAATTTTAATTCAGGTTCCACATACAGACTAATATAATCTAAAGTAGCATAAAAACCTATACATAGTGACTACTGACTACTCAAGTTCTAGGTTCGTGGACTAGTTTTGCATCAAAAAATTAAAATGGGTCCACTTGAACCAATTGAACCTTGAAGAACTACCAAAGAACAACGACCCGGGCAAATGAGAAATTGAATGAGAAGCTGTTCTTATTTTAGTTCTAATATTTTGCTTGTTACCAAATAATAAGGTAGTAATGTAATGTCTTTTATTGCTTTAAAATCAAGAGGAAAAAGTCACCATTATTTTAAAGGTTATGATGCTATTATTTGACCAGTCTGGCCCACTTGAGATCCACTAGAGCTGGAAGTGGACATGAGTTTGACACCCTTGACCTAAAGTGAAACCAAAAAGGAGTAAATATAATACAAATTGAGTAAATGATGACGGAGCATGGGATTATAATGATGTAATAATCTGGGCTGTGGTTAACTGAGCAGGCTTCAGTCTAACTGGGCTGGGGAGGTTGTCTTGTGATCCGAGTGGCGGGCAGGGGTTAGGGGTCAGCCCACGTGCAGCCTCTCAACACAAAGGCTTTTATTTCTCAGAATTTTTTCACAGGGAAGGAGCTGTGTGTTTCTGTGTTTGTACACAGCTAAGCGCCCTTTTATTATAAAATCCATAGAGCAGCTCTAAGTACAGGGTTAGTGGTGGAAATGTGGTATAGCCCTTCCCTCTCAGGCCACCCTACCATCAGCAATGTCTGTCAACTCCTATCCCCCTATTGTTTGGACTGCGGTTGGGCTCTCCACCATGCCCGGACAGCCAAAGGGAACAAATGCCACTGTCCGACTTGACCTGAGATTCTCACCAGTCCAGCTCCAGCTCCAGCCTGCTGCACTTGCCTAGAAGCTTCTGTTGAGAGCACTTCTTGAGAAACACACCACATCATGTCAGATAAATAACAGAGGATTATAGATGACATTTGTTCCTCTTGCCTTAAGGAAATATTTGTACAGCATACACTTTTCAACATCTAGCAAGAAAGCCTACCGCATTCTGCCACAATACAAAAAACTGAAAAGGAAGTTCAGTCAAAATGTGGCTTGGGAAAAAAAACAGACTGTTTCCCAGATCCCTACAGCTGCATGCAAACTCACTTGCAATGTGCATACTTAAACTTTGCATGCTTCCAGAAATGTCCACGTGGACGCATATGGTAAACACAAACACAGTATGAGTGATGCAGAAGGACAGTAATCTGATGTTGTTGAGGTGTCATGACATGGGAGCTCTTCTGTTTGTGTTCATGTAAGGCCAAAATGATGAGCTACACTGTTGAGCCGTACTCATCTCTCTCCCCAATGTTGTATCCAATACTTCTGTTCTTGTCTTGTTCATCGGCAGATCTGAGAAATAAGATCATTGTTTAAGATAAATAAGATTAATTGTTCATTTAAAGCATGTCATTTCTAGTCTTCATTGCAAGATGTATATTTTTATGGTCTTTTTTATACTATGTCAGTATAAAAATCTAATAAATTGTTGTAGTAATGTAGAAACAAGGTAAAAAAAAAAAAAAGATCTAATCTGTGAATAAATGCAGGTGATTAAATAAACTGAAAATGCAGATAATATTTGACTTCAAGGAACCCACCTCTGATACATGCACCATTAGCATATAATAATAAAATAATGGGTGAACACGAAATAGCATTTCTACACCATTACCTCTTAGGTTGGAATACATTTGTTTCCAGACACATTCTTCTTTTTATTCTTGTTTATACATGCCAATAATGACCTTTGACCTGGTCCAATGATGATATACTGACTTACACTTTGTCAAAAATAAAGTACATGGTCACAATCATTTTGTGTGAAAAAGTAACAAATATTTTATTCCAATTTAATGGTCAAAGTATAATTTTACCTCTATAGTGCTTGTGTTACTGTTGCCTTAGTTTTACATTTATTTTCTTCAGATATATTTCTGCTTATGTATTTTATGCACTCCTTTCTCATGATTCCTGTTTTTGTGCAAAGTCAGTGTATTTAAGTACACATACAAATATATATTGATTTATGAGTCTTAATGACATTGTTTACAGCAATTGTTTGTTTTTCAAATGTAACAAATAAAACCTTTTACTCATTGCACTCTAATGCAAAAGCCAGGAAGTCAACTCCAAAAGTCTTTTATAGGAAACCACAATGTTACAATCTGGATTCTTTATTTACGCAGTGTCAAGGACCGTGACTAACAGTGGCAAAAGTGAGTGTACGTTCCCAAAAACTCCTGCTAACACAGCACATATAAAGAAAATTATTTTCTAATTTAAACTCTGAACCTCATACGTATAGTTCACTTAAGGTTTACCATTCTCTTAAATTGCTCTGTGTGACTGGCCACTTATATACCTCACTAAAATGAGACGCAGAAAGGTCTAAATTTGACCTACATGTATGTCCATCACAGAAACTCACCCAGAGACACTGTTTAACAGTATTGATGACATGTTGTCTTTTAGTTCGATGAAAAACACATTGAACCAATAAAGACCCAGTGTTACTTTTGTGGCCGTTCCCAAGTGAATTTTCATCATTTATTGTAAAAAAAAAAAATAAGTAGTCATATATTTTTCCCCATATCTAATTATAGATCATATAGATGTTTATAAAAGCTCAAAGAAAATTTAAAGTATAATAAAATAAAAAATAAAAAACATTTTGAAGAAAGTGTGTCTTTCTATAATATTTCTTATTAATGGACAATAAAAATAAATGTGTCCATCCATCATCATTTATCAATCCAAATAAATTTACTGGTGAATTAGTTGCAGAACATAATACTGTTTCCATAGTAACTACGGAGCCTCTGAAAATCCAAATGGTTCACATCTGATGACCACGAAAAGACAACAAACTGCACTTTACACCAGTTAATTACATGAAATTAGTGGGTCAACAGGTATTAGACAGTTTACATCAGTTTGTGTTTTTGGTCATTTGAGTCTTTATGGGTTAAAGGGACACGCCACCCCCAGGCCAAATTCAGTGTTTCCCCACTGTTCCCAGACCTAAATAAGTGTGGAAGCATTTTCCTTGCGACCCAACCAATGTCCGAATCTATGACTGACCACGGGTTGGATTCCTACAGTAACTGCATTCTTGCGTCGCCAACTAAGTATTTTTGTCTAAAGTGAATTAATGTACTTGATTTTGTCTCCTCGTTCATTTCTGCGTACTGGGTATTACTTCGAGGGTGAATGATGACGCAATTCACAGCGCAAAGGACTTGTCTTGCTCGTTCGGAACTATTTTTCAGTGCGGAGAAACACAGCCGACGCACACCAAGAGCCTCATTTGTAGTGGGTGAGGCTAGATCAAGAGTGTTTCCAGGAGGTGTCATGGCGGCATTTTGTTCGTATCATTAGTTTCAATATGTGCCGTGTTTAACAGATTGTGAGAAATCATCCACTACAATACCCCGTGATTATAGAAAGTTTCGACAGGAAATGAAGGACAAAATCCAGAGGTATGGCAGTCAAATGGTAAATGACCAAAGTCCGAGCTCTTAATAAGAGACAATGGCCTTAGGGCAAATTGTAACTCTGTAAAATATTGTATTCTTATACCAGTAAAAATAAGTTTATTGTAATAAAATTCATATGTATTTTTTACATGTGTGTGTGTATATTCTTTTCCGATTTCAACTAAGAATTTTTATTATTCATAATGAATGTAGTGTTGTGATCATTACAATGACTAGCTCTTATTCTGAAATATGATCTTGAAAATATGGAAATAAAATGAACCATATTAATATTTTATGAGCTCAGGATTTAGAAAAATCCCGGATTTCAAAATATCTGAGGGTTTTTAAGTATAATTTTTGTTAAAATCTTCTTAGAGCAAGCCTACAGTATAATAACATCTTAATTTGTTCAGAAATAGAAGTCCTAGTATAGGACTACAGCGCCACCATATAAACACGGCACATATTGAAACTAATGATGCAAACAACATGCCGCCATGACACCTCCTGGAAACACTCTTGATCTAACCTCACCCATTTGTAGTTACACAAACACGGCTATCCACTGTGCGTTGGCTGTATTTCTCCGCACCGAAAATAGTTCCCATACACAAATGAGTAAGCCTTTTGCCCCGTGAATTGCGCATTCATTCACCCTTGAAATAAAGGCCCAGTACGCGGAAAGTAATGACGAGACAAAATCGAGTACCTTAATTAACTTAGATACTTAATTGGCGATGCAAGAACGCAGTTGGTGTAGGAATCCAACCTGTGGTCAGTTCTCATAGATTCGGACATTGGTTGGGTCGCGAGGAAAATGCTTCCACACACTTATTTAGGTCTGGGAACAGTGGGGAACACTGAATTTGGTCTGGGGGTGGCGTATCCCTTTAATAGATCATAGTATCAGTTAAGAATATTATTGTCTTAATTTACTGTTTATTCTTTACCTACCGTAGTTGCCTTAATATGCAGCAGATTAATGAAACAATGAAAACGAGTCCCAGTGCAGAGCCCACCAGTATCGGAACCAGTACACCTGTGGATCATGCACCAACAGAGGCAGAGGCATCGTGTTATACAGGTTTACACTCACTCTTTGAATGTCTTCACTTGGATATAAGCTTCATTTGTGGATATTTATAGAATACTTACATGTTTATGTAAGTGTTCAACTGTTCAAAGTAGGGATGGAAATACATGGAGCTTTGAATTAAAACATTCACTAGTTAACCCTTTAAACTTCCACTCAATTTCACCTAAATTTCTCAATAAAGTAAATTGAATGTTCTTCTTGAACCATTATGATAATATGCAATTGTTGTTTGATTATATTATAAATGAAAATATTAAAATGAAAACTGGGATATTGGAGGTAGGTCCTGTTAAATGATGCAATAGATAAAACATTAGTGGATATTTATTGATGTTTTGGACTATATATGGACAATTTTTGGGTTGTTTTGGATGTTTTTGTTGGACTATGACTGTTAGAATAGGAAGCCTAAGTCTCCGCCCCTTCCGGTCGGTCCACTGGGTCTAAATTCGGAAAAATTAACATGAGTGGATGAGGAGAAAATAATTATTTTCTGGTCCACTTTACTTTATGCCCTGAATCACACATTTGCTGTACTTCGATTAAAATCATAAACAATGGTGTGCGTTTGGAGTTTCTTTGATACGTGTTTTGTGATTTATTAGCGTGTAAAAATATGGAATTATTTGGACTCTGTTTGGACTACATATCAGACGTTGCATAGCTGACGTCACAGCAGAATCTTCCCCTGCAAAACCGTATACCGCCGCTTCTATTTTTCATTTGAAAACACCTGTGTGCTTTGTGCCCCGGTGTAATCACAACACCATTTCCACATGTCCCCTCTACCGCTTCCCGGCTGACGAGAGCTTGTCCCGCATGCTGGCTCTCACTCGACCAACTATCTCTCCCCCGGAGTTGCTGCCACTTTCCACATGCCCCGATTTAAAGTGGTTTTCTCCACGTTTGATGCTCTTGCCTTCGTCCTGAAAGAAGGAGGTGAAGCTCGCCAAAGTCACAGCCATTTTCAAAGAGTTTGACGGTGAAGCTTGGTGGTGACGTCATATTTGTGAGACGAACGTTGTAGTCCATTACTTACTCTCACATAAAACCTAACGTAACTTTTGATGCCTGTCCAAAGTGAGTGCTTTCTCAATGTGAAAATCTATATTTAAAATTCACAGACATCATATGTGAAAACCGTAACACATTTCAAACGGGACCAGAAAATTACTTTTATCCCTCCATTGACTTGTGTTCATTTTTTATGGCACTTAGGTCCCATTGCCCGGAAATCGACCGGAAATAGAATCACATCACTTAGGCTCCCTATACAGTTCCTCTGTGGATAATAATGGGACATAAAGGTTGAGATCAGTTGCTTCTCATTTGAATTTTGAGCAAATGAGTGATTGTACCTGCTGTGGTTATTTTATCTGAAAGTGACTTTTTCTTCCGATGTGTGAGAATCTTCGTTGTCAGACTACATTAGGTCATGTGACATTTAGGACAGGTTTGGATAGTTTACTTAACATTTTTGAGAGACTACTTCCAGCCTATATGTGGACCCTTGGAAGTTTAAAGAGTTCAAATGTGGTTAAAATAGAATATCTAAGTTATGATATACTACAAGAACTATAAATGCCAAAAACATAGTCTATGAAATATATAAATTAATGATTTGAGTTTTAGTTAGTGTTAAAATCATCAATCTTACTTTTGTTTTCACAGATAAATTTTAAGTCAAGGGAAATGTTAACGACTAATAACAGGAAGATGAGTAAACAACTGATTTTACAATATAAACCCAAAGACACATACCAGTGTTCATCCATGATAGATCAGCTGAGTAAAAAGAGGAAAAAAGCGGCAGTTAACAGAGAAATATGCCTACTTGAAAAAAACATTTAGGGAAAGATTGAATCAGTTACATTCATTTTGATAAGGACCTTTCCTGATAACTAATCTAAAATGATTAAATGTCAGCTGTCTATTTCAAACGACCTTTACAATCAGTCTAACCTGCTTGTTCAAGTATTTATTACTGACATTTCAACAAATTTTAAGCAGATTAGAGTTTAAGAATTACAGATTTTAGTTTTCATTAATAATATAGTCATTGGGATATACCTGATCCAATACGGAGATGACACTGTTTTACTTATATTTTAATTCTTATGTAACAGTTGACATAATAAGTGGAAAGATCCTTTTTTTTTTTTTAATAATATCATTACTTATGATATGAGTTCAGAGTGAAAGGTGTAAATTCATTATGAAAGAAATCGGTCATGTATGCTTCATGTAAAACTCTTTTATTGAAAATCACTGTATATGTGGCTGCACTCTGGGAGCACATGTTCAGAAGACAGAAACGCTATGTAAAGTGCATAAGCTTTAGCAAATTCTTTTCATTTAGCTGAATTACAGTAATTACTAGTATAGCTCTACATTTACCATAGTAAACTTGGCATAAAGTACAATACCATACATGTTTCTTGCCAGGTGGTCTGTGTGCTACATATACGTCTGTGTAGTCATATATATATTTCTAAGCATGAAATGTTAATGGATGGAACAATTTCTCCTCTCCTGCTGTTATCTTTAGCATTATTTAGCAAAGAAGTGCAAAAATCCTTAAGCTCATTATCATACATGTTTCATTTTTGCTGTTTTCATGACATTTCCACATGTTTAAATCTTACAGTATTTAACACGGTGGCAAAAGACAATGGATTCTGTCTACAAAAAATAGCAACTACAGTAGATTCAATCAAACAATTGTGCTATTGTCATAAAAGCGGCATTAGAATTATGTGCACGTACTAGGAAGCTTAATATATTAAAATATGCCTGTATGAAGAATATAAAACCTCAGATAGAGAATGCAGGGGATCACTTTAAATTAGTCTTTGACACAATGACGTGTGCTAGAAAAACTGACATAGGCTACTGTGAGTCTCAAAATGCCAAGAATATTTCTAGTCTTCCCACTCCATTGGCAAAAGCCATGGATGTGGATAACCCTGGCTCTGCGGTTTCCTGGGAACAGGAACAGGAACAGGGGACAGACTCCCATATTTTGTCATTGGCACAGTTTTCTTTATTGCTATGGAAGGCTTCCCCTGGTTCATTAATGCTTTTGTCAGAGAACGGTCTAACTCAAATGCCTCATCTGTTGGCCGCCCGCGGAGAAGATATCTAATAGTTGGGAGGGCTAGGTCAGACTTGCAGTCCAGGTAGCTCTTGAAGTTGAGGTCAGGAAAAACTGCATCTCTTAGAGCCTGAACTATTTGATTCTCAGCGTGATACTGTCTGAGTTGTCGGAAAACTTTATGCTCTAGTGAGACATAGCACAGCGGGGCTTCAGCCAGCCCTAACTTTCCCACAGAGAGGCTGGTGTGGCTCTTCTTCCGCATAGATGGATTCAGCATTTGCTGTTTGGTTTTGGACACACTCCCAAATTGCTGGTTCTTGAGGTTGTTCTTCTTGCCAAGATAGATCTTCTCCAAGCCACTTGGTAGGAGCTGATAGAGTCCTTCATCAGCTAGATCAGCTAGGTCACCCACAAGCAGCTGCTGAATGATTTGCTTCCTCATTTGTGGAGATGTGACCGTAAGAGTACCATGTAGTCCTCTGCCTACATCGGACACAAAGGCAGTCACAGCTTGTTAAACATCCCAGTTTGTGAGATATCCGTTGGAATACTGTCGGTCTTCACATCCATGCGACAGCACTGCCCATAGTGATAGACTAAGAAAGCACAAGCCATCGCCTTCTAAATGACACTTATTAAAGCTTATAGCACAACACCATGTCAAAACAGACGTAGACTACTGTTAGAGAAGGATAGCATCGGAAGGAAAGCTTTGAAAATGAGTGAGACATGCAGATTCATACCGCACTATATGGCCTTGAATACCATACAGTGTGGTAAACCAGTCAACCACATAAAAGTAATCCTTTAAAGACAAATTTTAGGGATGCAGATTTTCTGAGTATGTCAGTGGGTTGGCTAATTTGTTTGGTCTTAAGAGGTGGCCTAGTTTTCAACAAGCGCATCATCAAAGTCCATCAACTTTTCACATGGTTGAAAGACATTAGCATAAAAAGTCAAATACACGCAGCAGATACCACAAGCAGAAAGCCAGCGTGACAGCCATGTGCTTTAAGAAGAAAAATGCCAACATTTCATCCAAACCTGTCTTTCAGCCATTATAGAGCAGATTTCAGGAGCAATGTCATTTATATGACCTTTGCTTCCATATGCCAATAAGAAAGCATGCTTATTTTAAAGACCATACTTACCCTCCTTAAAAGATACTAGGACGACGCGGTTGTCTACGTGCTGCGGTTTCCTGTAGTTGCCATTCAAAGGCACAGGGGCTGAGTCTTGGACATGGGAGGAGTAGAGGGCTGTTGCCAGGGACATAAACTGAAACAACACAAAAGCAGAAAAACATCATTCCACATAACAGTTTTTGTTGCACTTTTTCCAAAAAAAAAATCTTATACCCAAAAAAAACCAAAACCATGTAGCCAAAATTAAACTTAGGAGCCACCTGTTTGCGAGAAATTGTCAGATGATTCCGGAAGAGTGTCCATAGCACACTAGGATAGCATGGAGGAGTTGTGAGTGACCCATCATAGCGATAATACTCATCCAAACGTGCAGGTAGCAGTGCTCTGATGTTGAAACCAGGCACCTGCACTTTCTGATCTGCCAATTAAATTAAAAAACAGAGCTCATTTTATTATCAAAATGTGATTTACATACATCACATAACAATAAAAAGCAGGTGAGTTCACTTTAAACATACCCCTGTATTTGATACCATTGATGAATTTCAGGAACTGTTCAAAAGCTGGATTGAACTCACCAACCTGTATGAAAAACACTGTTAGACAAATGTGTTTATGCCGCATATAGTTACATCTTTGTCCAGATTTCCTCCCCACAGTGTCTCACCTCAAATAGAACACCCAAAACAGCCAGGCCATCGGATTTATCCACAGCCATGGAAATGTTTGGATACTTGTCTGAGTTGTAGTGTACAACATGCATCTGTGAACAAAATAGGAAAATTAGGATTCCTTTACAAAAAGCATAAATTACAGTACAGGCAAAATGTTTGGACACACCTTCACATTCAATGTGTCTTCTTTATTTTCATGACTGTTTACATTGTAGATTCTCACTGAAGGCAATAAATTAGTGAATATATGCAGAATTATGTACATGTCAATAGTGTGAAATACCTTTAAATATGTCTGACATTTACATAAATCTAATTTTACATTACATTTAAAGATAGATTTCTTTCCCAAGCTTACTCTCTTTGTGTTTTATCCTTCTTTCTTCAAATACATGTTCATACTAGCTATTGTTCCTGGCCATTAGGTCTGAATAGAACTGAATTTACTGAAGCTGAGGTATTCAAATGATGGTGCAGAGACAACACTATAACAAAGGTTCAACAGCTGTCTATTACAGTAAACAAAGATGATACCAGGCAGTCAGCTGCTTTGTTGACAAGGTTTTCTAAGGCTGGTCTCAGTCATTCAAACAAATTATGACGTTA
The DNA here is from genome assembly GCA_020466265.1 of Siphamia tubifer. NCBI lineage: Eukaryota > Metazoa > Chordata > Actinopteri > Kurtiformes > Apogonidae > Siphamia > Siphamia tubifer. The sequence continues at coordinate 22,671,516 of CM035788.1, read as the reverse complement.
TTGTATTCACTGTGTTGGTAATTAAGGTAGACTTTTGCACTATTTTGGGGAAATGTTCAATTTCCCATCATTCCATCCCTCTGAAACAACATGTCATCACGGAATTGTGGTTCAGGAATCTGGCGAGACATAAAAAGATACACGTTCTCGACGTGTCCACTGAGAAACTCAGGTCAAACCACAGCACCTTATATGTGGCTGTGGAGCAGCTGGGCCATGGGCACATAAAAGTACACAGGTTGCAACTATTTCAATGTCTTCTCATAATGTGATATTATGTATTCTTTAAAAAAAGACTCTTATTTAGTTTATATCATGAAAGAGACTCGTACATTTTACTGGTAAATCATCTGTTTAACTTGAAGTATGAACGAAAACTCTGCAAACAAGTGTGTGAAAACTGCTTACAGAGCTTGACAGATTAAATAGAAGAGACAGCCACTCCTTTTCAGAGGTGGTTGAAAACCAAAGCATATAATAGTCTGGTACTCTAATCCCCTAAAACCATACAGAAAGAAGACACGCTGTCATACTGTCCATTCTGAGATGGTCCAAAATTAAGGCTTTGCATTGTCAAATGTGCAACTAAGTGATAAAATAACCTGATTTAACTGACAATGGTATGATTATTTTAGAAAACAATCCTCTGATAATACAGTAATTGACATCTATTCCTTTACCTACAACAATATTGTGCATTGTGTAAATGATGTCTTTTTACAGTTGCCTTTTTCACAACTTGTTTAATGTTATAAAGTCATATTTAATTAGAGTGTGTTTTATACAAGCAATAAACAGTACTGTAAAGTCTCAATGAAATTAAAAGAAGCACATTAAGCATTTCTGAGACTGTCTGAAGGGTGTACGTAAATTCATTGTCTGTCAAGAAAGTGGAACACAAATATGCAGATGTAGGGTCTTTTCAGCTCAAGCAGTGTCTGTGAGTGTTGAAGGATGTTGCTGGCTCTGCTTCTTCTGTCCATCAAATGTCACCTTATAAGGTCAGACATGCTGTCACCTGATGCTAGAAATAGTTAGAATATAATTGAAACTAGTGGACCAAGCAAATTAAGCATTCATTTACCTTTGACATAAGTACTGAATTGCTTTTTTTTTTTTTTTTTTTTACCTCTGCTGCATACTGCTTACTATTGACCATGTGCTCAGAGCCTACAGGCCTGCCAGACGAGCCCCAGTGGAAATGGAGTTGAGCTGCAGTGTAACGATGAGGCAGACTGGAGATGTACATTTTCGGGGGCAGTGAGATTTGCACTGTTAAGAAAAAGACACACAAACCTCTCATCACATGACAAAACGGGTTACACAATGGTCCGGCTAGCAAACAACAACATGAAACATCAGCTGATGAAGTCAGCGTGGACCGCTTATGCTGTTAAAAACCATGTGTTAAGTGTTTATGTTGCTTCCCTTCCACATGTTCGTCACTGTTTGACGAATGTTTATAAAAGAAACACCTCTGTCAGCTTTTTAAAGACATACATCACACTGATGATGCCTCTCAAGTTGGAGGTTTGAGGTCCGTCATGTATGCAAAATAAGCATCTGTCTGGTCAGGCGGTATGCTGGTGGCTGTTGGATTACAGCGACAATAATTGAGTTGTAACCAACACAAAACACATACTACATGTATGTTTGGCTCAACTGAAGATGCTCAAATCTGTCATGAAATGCCTTAGTTAACCTTGGTTTTCATGGCTTCAAATGTCAAAGAAATTCTTATCTTGGAGAGTTTTGTTTTTTTTTAAAGACAAAATTGCTGTTGAATGCCATTGCCCTTAAATGTCTCACACACACAACTGTGCAGAAGCAAAATATATGAAATTAAATATGACAGTAATGAGTTATATCAAACTCTAATTTTCTGGTTTAATCACAGTCATCATCTTCATTCTGATTTCTGTATTTAGCAGTAACATCCAACACTGTCATAAATCAGTCATTGTTGGATAGAAATTTTGAAGATATAACAGATCCAAGTCAGAGGAATATCGTAAATGAATCTTTACTCATATTTTCCCAGTGGAGCTTTTTTCTTCACGTAGAAGGACAGCAGAGATAATAAGAGAGTGATTATATGAAATTGCTGTGGTTTATCTAGAAAGAAGATCCTCCTATCATTTTCTTTAGTGTGACCCAGAAATTAGGTCCCACAGAAAGAACAGACTCCTCCATGTTTATGTGGGATCATTCCTAATGAATAAGTTGAGCATCTCTCAACATATTCATATACTGTTTATATCCAAAGCCCAGCAAAGTATAGTGTGTACTGCCTCTGTTGTTAAATATTTGACTTGTTTAATACACAACCTTGTTACCTGTGATAAACTGACATTAAAATACACCTTTCATTTCACAGACTATGTAATGTCATGTTTTCTATGTCAAACACTGATGAGATATTATTTATTTGCTCACCAGAATGTCCATTATTTCCCAGAGTAAGTTGTTCATGGGGTGACAGGTTGTAGTTGTGAACTTCAATAGGACGCAGTGTTGGATCAAACCTCAGCAGGTCTGACTTGATGTCTATTGGAGACTGGAAGGCTCCTGCACAGTATGGATAATTCTTGGACCAATGATGCTCTCCCTCTGGTCCTGGACAAGCATTAATAGACAGTATTAAGGGTAATATAAAACATATTTGCTATGGAAAGGATATTTTTAACTGTTTGTGATTATACATTTTGTGAATATCATCATTAAAAAAGTATATTTTGATTAACAAAACTTCATAAAGAATAAATCACATGTCTTTTCAAGTACTACACGGATTCATTTTCATTGGACACGTCATCAAAATACAGCCCACAGTGATGTCGTGCACAGGAATGGTTCCAAAAAGGAGCATTGAACTTTTTTATCTACAATCAAACTGAAGTATTTATATGTACGAGCTGGTATGGGAGAGGCCTATGACTCCACTCTTGGCCCTTTTAGAAGGCAGTGAGAATGAGAACCAGGCTGTTTGCAGGGAGAGCCAGTGAGAACACTGTCTCTTTCCAAATGAGAGGTTTCTATAAAGCACAGGACACTGAAAATGGCCACATTTGCAGATCAAGTCATGCAGTTTACAAAGTGACCTCAGCTGAGTGTCTCTCAATGGCATGTCTGAGGATGCAACGAGCCTCAAATGAGCTGAAATGACTGAAAGGTGCAAAAAAAAATGTTCCCTGCAAAACGAAAAGATTCAAGATTCAAGATGTCTTTATTGTCATTGAGCATTAAAATAGAGGAAATAGAATCAGAGAGTTCTTGATTTCTGGAGTTGTTGACGACAGTACTAAGATCCATACTGTGCTTTTCATTGATGGTTAAAGTGAAGCTAATTTGAGATGAATGAGTCTGGAAAAAGTAATTGTGTAATGACACATAAAATGCCATGAAAGGCACTAAATGAACCAGTTCTGTCAGCACTTCTGTATATTTGCCCTGAATTCATTATGAAGCCACAAATCATTTAAAAATTCACCATTCACCATCTGCCAACTGAACATCATTAAATAGGAATGATACAGCATGAATCCACAGCCCCGAGAGTCTTGTCCCAAAACAAGAGGGGTGGGGGGTGAATGACTTGTACAGGACATGCCAAAGGGCATCAAATGAAGCTGTGAAATCACTGAATATTTGTTTGAAGCAAAACTCAAAGGTCAGTCTAGGCAAACGCTCTCTGTAATAAGAAAACAGTTACTCTTATGGATATAATTACTCAGTGTGCAGTTCATTTGCTGTTTTAATTAGACCCAGTGTGCCCTTTAATGATGGCCTTCGGTGGCCTTTGATAGACCCTTGGCAGTATGGGGTAGAACAGACATAGAACTACAGTAATGTTTTAAATAGGAGGCTTCTTTGTCAAAAGAATCTTAAATGAGGAAAATTTATGTGTTATTTTTTTTTGGGTTAACTTAACATCAATGGTCCAAAAACAAAAACTGTGGGATGATAAACAGCCAACCTCACCATCCTCATCCTCATGCTCCCATGGTAGTTCTCTCTGTTTTGTCATGTGCCAGAGGGTGGAGTGTTGAGGTGAAGATAAATCGTATGACTCAGCTGTGCCCCCATCAACAGAAAGTGCTACCAGCTCCCACAACTACTGACTATGACAAGACTACTTGAGGGTTTTACCATAACAGATGAAAAAATCAGCTATGCTGTACTTAGAAAGACGTTTTACAGCTCTTTTCTGTCATAAATTGTTCCAGTGTGTTGTCAAGGTATGTTAGGTCTGGAAGGACTTAGAGACCACTGGAAGAAATTTAACAACTACTGGTGCATTTTATTTCCCCTACGATCTGCTCAAAATATTTTCCCCAGATTCTAAATATACAAATTTACATTTATGGCATTTATTTGCAGAAAATTATTTGTAAAATAATTTGTAGTCAATGTAATTACCTTGGAAAGAGTTAATAAATAATGCACTTTTCACTTTTTTCATTTTTAGTCACTGGCAATTTTTACATTTTCTTTTTCTGTTTCTTTTTTTTTTTTTTTTATTGTACTTTAGGCTTCTTGTCTTGTGCTACTGTGGCATTTGAATCCCCCCTCTCCCCTTTGGAGGACAAATACAGTATATCTTATGTTGCTATATTTGTAGAATGTACCTGCTTTTTAGACTAAAAAGTACGTTTTCCCCTCACCTCTATTTTCAATTTTTAAAAAGAAAATGACCTTGATGTTATCAAAAGTGTATCAATAAGAGATTATATTCTTGCATAAAAATGGCTCAAACTTTTTCTATTTGTTTCTATTTTCAAACTATTTACCATTTGAACACTGATTACTGCTTCTTTAGATCATTATTTTGTGCTGTTTAGTTTCTTCCTCCAATTGTAATTTTCTATTTTCTAAATTTTACAGTTATGACATCAGCAGTTCTCTATACCTGCCATAAAGGGTAATTTGTTACAGTTAATGCCAAGCCACTGTTTTTATTATAGCAGTGGCTTGGCATTAACAGCACTTTCGCAAAATTCCATATTAAGCAAGTATAATTTCCTCTAAGTATAATTATTTGACCATAAATTACTGTGCAGAGAGGTAGGTATTTGGACACCAAATCTGCCTTTAGTAAGCATACATTTGTCTGGATAAAAAAGAAGAGATGCAGCGTATTTCATAAATGATTTCACCTGCATTCTTATTTTTTTTAGCATTCCTTAAATGCAACAGATGTATGAGAAGCAGTGGCACAAGAGGTCATGCTCTGAGCACAGTTTATATAAGAGTTTGTCATGGTTCAGGAAGTTCCTTCCAGTTCGCCTTAAGGCATGAGAGAAATTTATTCAGCCAATTATTTCAGATTCCATAATAAACTATGGAACTGCATGAGGTGATGGGAGGATGGGGGATAAATAAGGAGGTCAAAAATGGGCAATAAAGGGATTTGACCTCTTTAACAGAAAGCCCTGATTCTTATTTTGTTCTCAAATTTGCCTTGGGTATCTTATTGACAGTTCAAAGGACTGCTGTAGGTCAACAGCGATAATGACTTCTTCTCTGACTCAGCTGTTGCCTTTCAGAGCATTGAATTAAAAAGTTCAGATAGCTAATGCAGCTTTGAGGGTAATTGGGATTGATCAAAACATACAATATAATACATGTATTTTTGGTTTGTTCATACATGCAGAGTTAATGAAAACAAGAGCAAATGAAGGTAAGTGTGATCTGAAATACTGATTTATGAGACTTACCACTGTAGGTCCATTTGGCAGCTGCAACAGAGAGAAAAACATATTTTGTCCCATGATTAAATATTAAAAAAAAAAAAGATAAATATTTGATGCAGAATATTTGGCCCCTATGAATAAAATGAAAGCAGATGTTATAGCCTTTTTTTTTTTTTTTTTTTTTTTTTTAAATTGAAGTCTTGTTTCTCACGTGCAGGTGGATGTAGGGATCAGACACCTGTCATGAAGCATCATCAGCAGAAAATGAAAATAAAAGTGCCTCCAAACTTTTTGATCAATGAGCTTACCATGCAGTGCGGAGAGTAAAGTCAGTTGTAGTAAAACAATAAGTGTGAATCTAAGAAACAGCATCTTGATCCCTCCCTTGGTGGTGTGTCAGCTTGATTATAACCCGGTGCGGAGCTGGATCATGGAGCACCGGAGCGCGAGCCTTCAAACCGGCTTTTATACTCATGTTGTCAGCTTCGTTGTAGCTCCAAATGACGTCACAGCAACAACAAAAGCAGCCTCCCAAACTACAGTCATCTGCTCAGTGGAGTGACAGCTCACCAGCTGAGACGGACCACATCCAGACACAGACCGCATCTGTCATGTTAGAGAAGACATCAGAGGACCACGGACCCACGGCGGAAGGGGAACAAGTGCGTGGGTCTGACCCCACGGCCGAGCACACGTCACACTTTTTAAAGTAGTTTATGTGAGTTTAGACAGTCGGAACTGGACAAGTACCAACATTTAAGACCCTAATGAACACTTTTAGTTCTGCTAAATCTTTTTTAAAGGCCCTGTTCCATTATTGTAAGTTTTTAGAAAACCTGGTGTTTATTGTCTTTTATCTCACTTTCCGTCCATTGTTCAATAATTCACTTTAAGATAATATATAGGTCCCACCATAATGTACTGTTCTGATCGACACACTGATTTCTTTTCTTTTCTTTTCTTTTCTTTTCTTTTCTTTTCTTTTCTTTTCTTTTCTTTTCTTTTCTTTTCTTTTCTTTTCTTTTCTTTTCTTTTCTTTTCTTTTCTTTTCTTTTCTTTTCTTTTCTTTTCTTTTCTTTTCTTTTTTAATTAATGCAATTAAATTAAAATTTAAACTCTATAAAAATCTAATCTGGTCAATTCAAGCCAATTAGTCGATTATTCGTGACAAAAAAAAAACAACAACCCTGACTTAAATTACTTCGTTCATGGGCAGAAACACTGTCCCTGTGATGGGAGTAAATAACACCGTTACCTTTTTCAGTAACGAGTAATCTAACTACTCCTACTGTTACCGTTACCATTTTCGACCCCGTTACTGCAACAAAAAAACATCACTGCCTCTCTTTACTGTCCTACACAGTAAATTTTGCAGTGTTAAATCAACACTTAGAGAGTTTATTTAACTTCTTCTAGAGTGTATTTGGTCCCATTGTCTCCAAATTAACACTGCAAAATCTACAGTGTACTCTATGCATGTGGGAATGTACTGTCATAATTTTATCTTATTTTATTTATTTTGTTTTTTCCCCCCATTTCCTTCTTTTTACAAACTGAATATTTGTATGAAATATGTATCATCTATTTTGAATGTACTCTGGAGCTGGAATGGCTGAATGTTCATTAATATTTGTACTTGTAAACTTGAAAAAAAGTTTTTAAAAAATATATGCATGGTGGGGGGGACGCAACAGTTACTTTTACTGGTAACTAGTTACTTTTATAGTGGAGTAACTCGGTAGAAGTACCTAACGAGTAACTATAACTAATTACATTTTCAAAGTAACATGCCCATCATGTCGATGACGTAAAACATACATCTCCTACAAAACGGGATCCAGACATATTTGTACCTCAGTGTTCAATGTTACTTTATTTATACCAGTGAGATTTCTTTTACAGACATTCAAAAGATCATGAAACCAAATTAATAACATAAAAGATCTTTTCATGATTTGATTGTGATCATTTTCTTGATAGATAAAGTGTAACTGGGACTCAGTATGTAATCACACACCTGGTTAAATATGATTACTGATGTGTATATCCATAAAAAGAGGAATGTGAAAACAAAAGTACTTTAACTTGAAGGGAAACAGTATGAAAAATGGACTGGAGTATCCAATACACACACTCCAGCAGGCTAATGATGCATATATTTGAAGGTGAAGTATTTTCACAGGTGGATTTCTTGCAGTCTTCCTGCTTTAAACAATTAAATATTATCCACAATTTCTGTTTTTCTGTCTTGAATAACAATAAATCTTTAGAGTAAAAGAGCAGTAACATGATCTGCAGTTATTCATTTAGATGAAAGAGGTATTAGTATTATTTTTGATATTAGTGCAGTGGTACTAGACACCTCACTTTGTTTCTACATGATTTTATATACTGACTAACACAGTATATAAAGACAAGACCATAAAAAAAGATATCTTGTTTATAAATATGAAAAAGAGTAATGTCTCTGACTTAATGGACAACAGTGTGGAATGTAATTCAATTGTAGAATCTAGTCAATATAATAATTAATTTAGTTATGACATCATTTAGTATTATGACTTAGTGTAACACAAGCGGCTCTTGGACATAAACACTACTATTAGTACTAATTCTGCATTTCTATAAAGTAAAACAGAAATATCCACTCACCCAAGATAAAAAAAAAAAAAAATTAGTAAGTACAATATTTTCCCTGACTAATGATTATTTGTCCATAAACCTAATAGGGGCCAATACTGCAATATGAAGCAATACATTTGAGGTTTATTATACTTAATGACAATATATATGCATATGAATGAATAAATGAATGGATGAATATGAAATTGTTTCAAATTCAACATTGGACAATGCCAAACCATCATACAATGTATACTTCTTATACTCTGTACTGTGTTAGTTACATCTAGTTACACCCAAATGCAATCGCCCACCTCTTACCTATAAATGATGAAATGAGGAAGAGTTGCTTCTGCCGTTACATTTTGTTTTGATTAGGTGTCACCGTTAGAGTGGTGTGGTCCAAAGTGCATCAGACAAACCCTAACCCTCCGTAGTTTACAACTGGCACTAACTCCAGGAAAGAAGACACAAAGACAAGCAGCAAGATGAAGCACCTGCTGTTTTTTGGACTAGCTTTTGCTGTACTTTACATTAGCGATCAACAAAGTACACCAGGTAAAAAAAACAAAACTATCTTCTTCAATTATTGTTAATTCCAAAGACACAGAGTTAAGTTAATAAATGTGAAATGTATACTTAGCTCAGACCTTTTCATTACTACACATAATACGGTCTTTTCCTGAAGCATTACTAGTCTTTTTGTTGTCTAATATTTGTCAAATCACTGTGTTTTTTGTTTTTGCCTGCTACTACATTTGTTATTTAACTGAAACAAAATCAAATGCATCGTGCTTAAACTTGAATTCTTTTATGTTTGGCATTTCAATTACTTACAAGAATGACATCTGAGCTGAACTAAGGACAAGCGAGGATGAATTGAATACACTTGAATAAGTAATCAGTATAGTGGGTGGAAAATGTTTCAGTAATTATACTTATACTTATATAATGCATCTGTCAGCAGGACTGAGCTTTTGGTACTGGCTTATGTCTCTGTTGAAACTTGCAACAGAAGACAACAGTAATTGGTGTTACACGTCACCAGAATTGTTACAATAGTATTTAATTTAAATTTACTCTCAGAAATGTTATTTACACATTGCTAATGGTTGTGTTAAGCTGACTGGATGGTTCCTTCTGCTATAATTCTCAACTTTTAAACACTGAGGTCATTTCTGTCTGGGTTTGACTCTTGCCAGTCTGTAAATGCATCTCTACTCATTACTGTGTATATCAGTAGTGAAACTGCAAATTGTGAGCATCCTAGATTACTCTGTCATTTCATTCTGAGGAAAAATGTACATGTATTTGATTTTTTTTAAAATTGAAAAGGACAGTTGGAAAGCAACTCCTTTCTTTGTAATCTATGAAGGGCAGTAGAACCGAAAGTCTAAAACAGAGGATAGGTTTTATTGCTGTCATAAAAAGAAGGAGTGGGTCTCTGCTGATGATGTTAGTTAAACATTACTCATGTGATTATAGGTATCTGTGGATGACCTTCACTGAAACATGGAACTGTGAAACAATCATACATTAACTCAGGCCTTTTTGCAGTTAAAACTCATCTACCTTTTCCTTTTGTCTTTTCAACAGAGTTCTGTCAACTTCCTTCTGATGAAGGTGAAGGTACATCCTTCCTATATGCTGTGTATTATGATTCTGCCATTGACAAGTGCAGTCCTTTTTATTACAAAGGCCAAGGAGGGAACGCCAACCGCTTCAACAATGAAAGAGAATGTATACGAAACTGTTCAGAGAATAGAGAAATCATCTACCCCATGGACGGTAAGTATGTGACCTTTACTGCATATATACAAAATCTCAAATGAAACTCCCAAGACATATGCTGGAGGTGGATTGTAGCTGTTTCTTGAGGACTTTGGAACATGACTTGAACAAATGAGGCAGTTTTATGACTGAACAGACTATGAAAAAAGACACTGAGAGAAAATAAGTCTGTCTTGTGATTCACCTTAAGCAGTGTAATACAGCTACGTGATGATGAATTACCCTTGAATTTTCTACTGCAGTGTCTTAGCAAGCTGTAGTGAGGGCATTACATGGAGCAGTAGCCATGCGCCACCTAGTGGTGAACAGTAACACAAGGTGAAAGGACAGTACACCAGATTTTTTACAAATGGCCTGATTAACCTCTATTTTATACTCTGTTGTGTGAATAACTAAAAATTTTAAACAGAATCGGTAATACTTGTGTGTTTTACTTTAATAAACTACAACTACTTCCACTCAAATAATGAAAATGATGTATCCTCTTCACAGTTACCAAAGCTTGCCACTTTCCCAAAGCAAGTGGTCAATGCAGTGGAAAGATTTTGAGATTCTACTACGACTCTGTTCATGACAAATGCAAGACATTTCACTGGTCTGGTTGCTATGGGAACGGTAACCGTTTTCTTGACCAAGTCACCTGTAACGCCACCTGTGACGGTATCCATGGTGTGTGCTAATCTGTTCCTCATGTTCAGTGTTGTTATGCAGTTAATTCATTATTTTCCATATTATTATGTGCTGTTTTCAGTAGTATTAAAAATACTGCAAAACATTTTTTCAGAATATATTGATGTTCATTGTTTTGTTTTTTAGATGACAGAGTTGAAGATGAGGACATAGGGACAGACACTCCAATTGGTGAGTTGACACAGTACGTAGCATAGGATTTAGGCTGTACACAAATTAATTAACAACATATTTTACTGTGTTAAATACTAAGTCATTTCAAGTTAAATGTTTTTGTTTGTTTGTTTGTTTTAAAACAAGCCTGGTTTTTGTTTTTCTTTTTACACACCACTATAACTGCTGTTTTATTGTTTACACTCCACCTTTTCCATCTTTTCCTTCTTCAACAGCAATCATCTGTGGAGTTTTGCTGGCAGTCATTGTTTCAGCCATCTTGATAACAGTCATTGTCCTGACAGTGAAGTCAAAGTAAGTTTATTTTCATCTGAACATCTGAATAACATTGCTTAAAATATAATTCTCTTGTCATTATACAAATCACATGTGTGTTTTTCAGGAAAAACAAAGGTGAGAAGAAGGCACCAGGGAGAAATACAGAACAGCAGTCTGAACTACCTCTTCAAGAGAGAGAAGACATGTCTTGAAGGATTAAGACTTGGGTCACTGATACCAGCTATTACAATTCTTGAACTTGAAGGAATGTTCAAGTGGTAGTTTTTTCCTTGGAGCTTCATTCAGCATTTTCTAGTAGATGATACTTATTTTTTCAGCTTTTCATTGCTTAATTTGATTGTGAAATAAAGATATGTGGCTTCCTGACTGTTGGGAGGATTAAACAGAAAATTACAACAAACATTTTTCACTATTATGAACATTTTATGAACCAAATAAAATAGCTATTATGATAGCAAAGAAAGGGGCATAAATTAAAAAATAAATAAATAAATACAATATATATATATATAAACTGTACAATTTGAAAGTGTACAAATTGTGTGTCTACTACTACTTTTGTACAGTGGCGCTTCGGCAATGTTCTGATTAAAATAATGTTTGTAATTATTGTGTTTACTTTGCACAAACCATTTTGTACATGTAACACTTCTATCAATTTCTAAAAGAATAATTTCTATGATGGAATTACACAAATATAACATATCTGCAAATACTGAAGACTGTTAAGCAGCAACTTGACAAAAGCTAAAAATCTAGTATGTTATGGTAGTCTGAAGTTTATCTGCAAAAGCAATGAATGGGTTGTGTCAGTGAAATATGATATCATTGAGTGTGGAACACAGGGCATTACAACTTTGCTCTAAGATGGTTAAATAGAGTAATAAAACCCCAGTATTGACAGACATAAAGTAGATGACCTGGCTTACTGCATAAACCTGTTCAACATATGCCAGTTAAACATCATAGCATTTCACACCTATCATTTTAGCAATGATTATAGCCAGAGGGCTAAAACTGCAAAGTAATAACTTGTTTATACATACAAAATTTTAACTTAAAATATGGTTTAGAATACACAACCTTTGCTTTTATGGGGTATTTTCAGTGTACTATTCATAGTATATGGGGTTTCTTAAGTTACAAATCTTGCTGTCACAAGTTAATTATCACAAGAAAACCATATGTTCACACAATAAATTATTTTACTCTGATAACATAACTTATACACACAATAACTTATTTGTTCAAGCTACGATTTAACTGCCTAAGATAATATCTTGTAATAGCACATTACAAGGTATTTTTCCCACAATATACAACTTGATCACACAAGACAATATTTTTTGGGTCGCTTGTGCAAGATATATTACTTTTTTGGATTGGGAGAGGGGTAGAGTCTGATCAGTTTACATTATACTTTGGCATTGGTCACATCTCAAATAATAACGTTATAAATATGGGATAGATTGTTAAAGAATGGTCTTGTTTTCCTGTTCAAAACAAGACCATTATTTAACAGTCTATCCCATAATTAAACCATTCACGAAAACACATTTGACTCATCGAGAGAATCCATTGCCAGGAATCAAGAAGGCAAAATCACGCATGCGCACTGCGGAGCAACTTCTAACCAGGTAATGCTTCAAATTGCTGCTTAATTAAGTTCGGGGTTAGAGTTTACATCAAAACAGACCAGATGAGGTGAGACAACCAAGTAAAGAGTGTATGTTAAATGTAAAGATAATATAGTGGTTATAACTCGTCTTAGTGTGCAAACGAAGACGGAAGTAGTCTGATATCCTCAAAAATAATTTTTCATCTTTGTTTTCTTTAACGCCGACCCGGTAGAATGACGTCACTTCCGCAGGTTATTTCCATTTGTTTGTGGCAAACGCCTGCAGTCTCTTTATTTTATACACCTAAGATAACGCCGTAGTTGTAGTTCACAATATGTTGGCGAAGAAACAACGTTATATACATTTTCCGTGAAGTGGTGTATCCTGAAATTCTGCTGGAAATATATCCAGTATCAAACGTGTTAGCAAAGACGGAAAAACGTGCGGTAGTGAACAGAAGTAACGCTAGTTGGCAGCTAGGTTAGCTAGCTAGTTTAGGTTAATTAGCTGACGGTTGTTTGTCTCCTTGTCTTCGGGACTCTTCTTTTTATACAGTTGGCTAACGTTAGTGGACCTTTTTGGGACTAAAAAGTGATGGAGTGCCCGCATCTGAACTCAAATGTAAGCTTTGGGCTTGACTCCTCTAGGTTCCCTAACGGTACTCCGTCCTCCTGGTGCTGTAACGGTAGGAGAAATATATTAATTCCTGTACATCACTAAAATGGCTCTTTATATAAGAGTTTCGTACCTGTGTGTGTATATTTCTGTGTCGTAGTATTGTTCAGACTAATGGCACTGATAGTGTCTCTTGCGTGGAAGACAGTTGTGAAAAGTACAAGTTGACACAAGAGTAAAAAAAAAGGTCTAGTTGTCTGTACATGGCACTCCTTATAACTAAAATAATGTATCTGTTTACCGCCAGTGTGCAGATCTAATAAAAGTCCATGGATTTGCCTTACCTGTTTGATCGTTCATTGTGGAAGGTAAGTTTGTGTGTTCGTGTACGTGTGTGTGTGTGTGTGGGGGGGGGTTGAATAACAACATAAACAACAGCATTACAAAACCCTTGCTTTTTATGTTTTTTTCCGTGTTGAAAAGTTAATTTTATATTATTTTAATTGGTAAAGTTGGCACTGATTTGACAAAATCATCTTAAATCAAGGTTCCTTTTTGTTTTCAATTGATGATCCTTTAATCTAAATATGTATGGTCTTATGTTTTTCTGTTACTTGTGAGAACTGTTGCAACAAGTTTAAGCGTGGAAAATGATTGTTTAATGCAATGTGAGTTCTAAATAAATATTTTTCGAATTAGATATGTCAATGGACATGCAAAAAAACACTTTGAAGACAGCCAAATCCTTGGCGTAAGTCTAAAAAAGGGTGAAAAACCAGAGAAGGAGAAATGTCATCATTCAGTTTGCATGGACTGCAGCAACTACAGTATTTTTTGGTGAGTACTATCAGTGACCAGCACATTTATGTCCAATTATGAGACACTGTGGCACCCAATAAAAGTTAAATGATAAAACACCATTAGGTGTCATACAGGTGTTATATCAACTATTTTCTTTCTGTCACATTTAATTTACTGAGGCCTATTTGTTATTGGGAACCAACATTTCCATTTTAAAATGCTGTAATGCTAGTATGATCAGACAAACATCCAAATGTTCTAATGTATATCACAGTGTTTCTTATTTTTGTTAAAGGATTTGTCCAAAATGAATGTAAAAATATTTTTCTACTTCAGTATGATGTTGGGTGTTAATCAGTATTGATTCATAGTTACAGATGTGATGACTTTGTTGTCAATGACACCAAGCTCGGTCAGGTACAGAAGGTGAGGGAACATTTGCAGACTTTGGAAAAGTAAGTGTGAATCTAAAGCTTTTATTCTTTTGTCTCCCTAAGTGAAAAGTTGTTTACAATAACATGAGTTAAAGTACAATGAATTTTGCCCTTACAGCTCAGCACTCATTAGTGACAGACAGAGAAAAAGAAAGCTTCAGGAAAGCCTTGTTCCAGATAGCAAGATGCTAAAAGATAGTGTAAGTATCCAAATTTTTAATGCTATGTTGCCATCCCCACAGTTAAATAGATCAAATGACTGTATACAACTACTACTAAGTATGAGTCAAAATTTCCTTTTACAAATCTGTGTTTTACAGTGTGAAACAGAGCTCCAATTAAGCATGAGTCACCAGAGCCATTTCTTTCTTACTCCAAACAATCTTAAATGTTAACTTGAATCTAGCTTTTTGTTGTCCGATTTCGGATTTTTCCGTTCATTAAAACAAATGTGTGTACTAATAATGTGTGTATGTATATATATATGTATGTATGTATGTATGTATACATCTTTTTTCAGATAGATCTTTTTTTTCAGAACGGAGCAGCTTTAGGTGCTACAGGCTTGAGGAATTTAGGGAACACATGCTTCATGAATGCCATCCTGCAGTCCCTTAGGTAAGCCTCTGCCCTCAGATAAGGTGTTCAGTTGGCAAACTGGGTTTGTAACATGGTTTAGTAGCTCTGCCCCTGGAGACTCAGGGCCCCACAACCAGTCATCCTTTATTAATACAGTCTGGGGCACAGTCAGGGGATTACACAGGCTGCTTGGAAACAAGACACAGTTAGAGGCCAGATTTTGTGGCATGTGTTCACTATATATTGATTACATCTTACCATTTTTTAGAATGTGTTGTACAATTAGTATGTAGATTAGGCCTGCTCTTTGGGATTTTGTTTCAATGTATTTCATCTGCACTTTAGAAAGTAGCTCCCTCAAGCCACTACATAATTAAATCACATTCCAGACTGTAGTGTAATGATTTACTCATAAAAATACAAGCTTATTTGCTGTACAAGAGAATTTGCAATGCATGGAACAACAAACAATATTGTTTCTTTTTCTCTCAGGATCAGGGTAGGCAAAGAACATATTTGTTTGTTTATTGTATTGTGGACAATCCCCATTAATGAACTGTGTCAATAACAGTAAAGATAGCAGCTTTAGCCAATATGGCTAGTAGCCACCATTATATTTTAATGAAAGATGAAGTTGAGAAAGATTTATTTTATATATGGGGCAGTTACAGGAGCCTGGTGATGACAGTATTTAAGCATTTGGTAAATAGTGAATGGACTGAACTTAATGGCTTTGTAGTTGACTGTTGATGAGGTAGAGGGCATTAATACTGTGTTATGTCTGAAGAGTTCAGTATGAGAATAATATATACAGCAATAGTCTCGCAGGCCTTGACAAGTTGAAAATAATGCTTTTTACAGTTAATGTTTTGGAAATGAACCACAGACAGACACGATTATTAAAAAAAAAAAGCACCCACATTTTTCTGTATGTTGTTAGTTTTCCAATTAAATCTTTTGGTGAAATGTGTTTATTTCTTTGACAGTAACATCGAGCAGTTCAGTTGTTATTTCAAGGAGTTGCCTGCAGTGGCTCTGCGCAGTGGTAAGACGGCAGGAAGAAGGATGTACCACACCCGCAGCCAAGGGGAAAACACTGTGTAAGGTCCTCTTCAGGAGGGAGAAGCTGAGGGCATTGATCTGAAATTACAGGAGCAATTCTAAAACATGTTTAAGATAACTGAATGATTTGTTTAAATGAACACAGAGTAATGTTATATTAATGCCCCTGCAAAAGAAGTGCTATATGAGTGGACAAATGTACACTCCCTCTATATAAAACTGACACAACAGCCTTGTAAAAAAAATAAACCCTGTGTTGTATCAGGCTGTGCATCATAATGACAGGGTGCTTTGTGTTAAACAGATCCTTGGTGGAGGAGTTCAGGAAAACTCTTTGTTCCCTGTGGCAAGGGAACCAGACAGCCTTTAGCCCAGACTCCTTGTTTTACGCCATATGGAAAATCATGCCAAGTTTCAGGTAAACCTACACCTTGCAGAAAATTAGCCACAATGAAATAAACTTGTTTTTCCATTTTCTGCTGACGTGCAAGGTTGACGGCATATTTTACAGTAGCAGCCAGTTAAAACTATTCTGTTTTTACAGTAACATCATTTAAGGACATTTTTGTGTGTTCAGGGGCTATCAGCAGCAGGATGCACATGAGTTCATGCGTTATCTGCTAGACCACCTTCACAGGGAGCTCCAGTGCAGTAAGAATGGAGCAGCACATCCCATCTCACCACAGGATGGCATCAAACTGTCCACCACAGACAAAAGCTGCTTGTAAGAATCATTCTGGTTTAGCCATTTGACTGAAAGCCCATGCGCTGAACTTCCTTCACTATATGTGAATATTATGTAATGTCATATATTTTCTTTTAAGTTCCTATTTGTGCTTGTTATTTTGAAATATACTCCTTTGGCCTCCATAGGTCATACTCGTTGAACATGGTGAAAGAGGTCGTTTTTATTTTGTGATGGATTTTATGTAAGATTTATGATATATTTTGTGTACTGGACTTGTCAGCATACAGTCCAGGACCACATGAAAAATGTTTTTGATTAATGGTGTATGGTTTTGCTCATGTCGTTGTTTATATGTATTTAGTGGTTCAAATGGCTTTATGTTTATTTTGTATTCTTCGTAGAAATGGAACCGCCAGTGTCGTCACATCTATCTTTGGTGGCATACTACAGAATGAAGTGAACTGCTTGATATGTGGGACAGAATCTCGGAAGTTTGATCCATTTCTTGGTAAGACATTTTCATTTGTATAGTACTTCTTTAGAATAAATGAAAAAATGAGTTCAAGTAAACCACTAGACGAGATTATAAATCCTAAGTAAAAGGGTAGAATCTAGTAAAACAACATATGATGTTTTAATGAGTTGCTGCAGTTGTGACTCATCAAAAATCTTTGTGCTTAAAAGAAAAATTATTTTCTATTCAAACATGAGGTGACTGTTTCACAGGCTTGTAAAAATGACGAGAAAGTTTGTGGTTAAAGCTGGATTGATATTTGTAAGGTCAATAAATAGACTGACTATTTTGAAGCTGACTTGGAAAATAGCTGAAATGAAGCTACTTTTTGGGGCTGTCAGAAACTTGTGGAGACAGTAAATGAGTAATCGTGTATAATACGTCAAAGGAATGCTCAGTAACTGTTTCCCTTTTAACATCATTTGTTGTGGAGTCTAGCAGCCTACTGACTCCCCGCTTAACATAATATTTACTCCCAGTCTCCAGATGATTTAATGTCAAAATATTATTATGTGAGTGTAAAGCCCATACTTTGGTTTTCAGTTTACTCGTACAATAACATAAATGAAAGGATGTAAAACATTTTCTGGGGAATGTAATTAATATTTCCCATGAGAGGATGTACTGATTCTGATGTTGATGTACGACTGTAATTCTTTTTCTCTCAGATCTATCTTTGGACATTCCCAGCCAGTTCAGACAGAAGAGAAGTAAAGACCAGGAGCCTGGGCCAACCTGCACCTTGCCTGGTCAGTTCTGTTCCCCACTGTCAGACATTGCTGTTTTATTGTCAATATGTACTGATGGGATTTTGGAACATGTCTTTTCCATTTCATTGATTTCTTTCTTTTTTTTTTTTTTTTGAAGACTGCTTACGTAGCTTCACTGACCTGGAAGAGCTTGATGAAACTGAGCTGTACTACTGCCATAAGTGCAAGAAGCGTCAGAAATCCACCAAGAAGTTTTGGATTCAGAAACTGCCAAGGGTAGATTACATCCTGTTCATCACCAACACAATACATTTGTCTGTTCTTTGAAGGTTATATGGTCAAAATACAACACGGTTTGCATTATTGAGTGGTTTCTTGCTTTGCTCTTGGTTGTAGGTTTTGTGTTTGCACCTTAAACGGTTCCACTGGACCGCATTTTTGAGAAACAAAGTGGACACTTATGTGGAATTTCCACTTCGAGGCCTAGACATGAGGGGATTCTTACTTGAGGTGAGTGGTAAATATTACCACAGCAAATATGATACATTTAATCTAAAGGTCTCACTGCACTATTTGTGTGTCTTGTCTTTTTACCTGTAATCTGCAATGACAATTTGCTGGATTTGCTGCAGATTGGTATTAATTATATGGTAATGACAAATCTATTCAGGCTGTACAACCAAGGATGCTAATTTGCAGTGTTTACATTAATTAACAGGTAATTGCAGTGCTTTGGTTCAGTCGGGGTTTATGAAAAGTTAGACATTACGATTAGACAGTAAAAAGCTTGCAATTACCATCCATCCTGTATTTGAGGAATTTGCAACACTAATATTACCCATGAGCAACTTCCATGTCTATAGTCCAATATCCATACTAACTAAAGAGCATTGCTAAATAAATAAATAATAAATGACCCAGAAAAATAGAGGCTTAAATCTTTCTCTTATTTTGCAGCCAGAGAATTCATTACCAGAAAGTTGCCTGTATGACCTGGTTGCAGTTGTGGTGCATCATGGTTCTGGGTGAGTGGACGTTTGCCATCTGTGAGATTGTATTATTTATTTCATTGCCCTTTAATCACATGATAATACTTGATTGCAATATAAGTAATTGGAAAAATGCTGCCATCACAGCCTGTGTCTGAGTCATAATTGACATTAGCCTATTGAGGGATAAGGACCGTCTGCTTAGTTCTCATTAGCTCATGATTTAATTGTTTTTACCAGAATGCTGAAGTGACTTGGTCATTTGAGTTTGTTGTGTGTATAATATGTGTATTATAAGCATTTGTCACTATGGTAGCAACATTTCACACCTGTGTTCCATTATAAAACTAATAAAAATATTATTGAGCTGGTAGCTGTGCCATATCAGTGAGCTCTAAGTCAATAAGTATATATTTTTAGTGCCGCTCAGTTACTGTCCAGAGTAATTGAGTCATTTTATTAAATATAATAGAATGCAATAAAATGGTTTTAAAGTTTGGTCAAAGCACCACACGCTGAAAATAATTACAAGACGGAGTTTTCTCTGGATTCCATCTCCAGTTTTGGTGCCGTGATCATCCATCAAGAAAATTAGATATTTGACTCAAAATTGGACATTGATTTAAAATAATAAATGTGTGTAATACTTAGGCACATGGTATTCATCTTACAAGAAAATGTTACATTATTTAATTAAAGGAATATAATTTCACAATATTTTTGGACACATGTTGAGTTTGCGTGCTTTCCCCATGTCTCAGTCAGTCCACTTTCCTCCCATTGAGCACCTGAATAGATTAATTGGTTGATTTGAATGACTGTTGATATGAATGTGAGAGTGAATGGTTGTCTTTATATGTTGATCCTGCAATAAATTATGATGGTCAAGGATTAAACTCTTCCGAAAACGATTGAATGAGTGACTATAATTAAGTAATATGTAAATAAGAAAAACTTTAAAAACATAAGTTGAGAATGGAGCAACATCCTCTATTATCTCTGGGAAACATGAAGAAAAACATTGGCTCAGTTGGTGCCCAAAATGGAAGTCCTATACTGTTGAGGAAAACTCTGTAAATGTGTTCAGTTGCATCATAAAATATACTGTCATTTAATTATAGCCTCTAGGTGGTGGTGTTGTACTTTTGGAGAAACACGTTCCCTTCACTCGCACTGGTCATTTTTGTCTTGCATGAAACTGGACAGCATAATGTGATATATATATGTGTGTGTGTGTGTGTTCACAGTGTGGGATCAGGGCATTATACAGCATATGGCAGCCACGAGGGCAACTGGTACCACTTCAATGACAGCACAGTGACTCTGACCACTGAGGACACAGTAAGAAAAGCCAAGGCCTACATCCTCTTCTATGTGGAGCGGACAGGCCATATGGACTCTGACGAAACTGCTACAAAGAACATGGCCACAGATAAACCTGGTGTGGAAGCAACAGCAGTGAACAGTGTTTCTTCGAATGTTGCTCAGGACCAGGTAACTCCAAACACAAAGGAAACACATGGGCTTTTCAAGGATGTGGCTGCCTTACACGTGGTTGAGCTGGATCCAGCAGCTCCACATAATGTGGCCGAAGATGTGGCTGACACGGCTACAGCTGAAACAGACAGGGATACCTCAGACCAGACTCCAGCAGAGGATGCTACTCAAACTATACACACCATTGCACAATAAGACTTTTACTGCCTCAGACCAACTTGTCACTCCATTTTTGCTTCACCTCACACAGTGCTTGATTTTAACCGTTTTGTATTTTATTTTTATGACCTGCATGATGGCATTGTGTATTAATTGCTGCTTGAATATTATTTGTTATGTTTGACATTCTGATCTTATTCCCTTGTTGTATTACTCCTCAGATGAGGTAGATTATCTTAATGTAATAGATTCCAAAGGTAATCATTTTTAATTAAATGAAAGCTTTAGCCTTGAAGAAAAGGTTGGTCCAAGGTTTAGCCTAGACTTACAACAGTCACTGTGTCAAGACACTGTGTCATTATAACAGTATGTTATAACCGTTTTTTGTTTTTAAAGCTGATTTTCTATTTTACACTTTCAGAGTGTAGATGTTCAGTTGTCCAATTGATAGAGGGAATAGAGGGCTAGAATGCAATGCATTTCATGACTGAATGCTTTTTAAGACGGCACAAAGTTGTTTTAACCTCTTCACCGGAACAAATGTGAAAGAAAAATTCATTGTCGAACAGTTTTGTCTTGTGTTTGCTGCCTTGCATTAATTAATCATTATTTTATGTCAATTTTAGATAAAGTCACTAAAGAAAAAGCCTTTTAAAATGTGTCAGACAAAATGAAAAATGCAGTTGAGAATCATTTCTTCTAACAATGTTGGTGTTTTTTTATAGCTTTGTGGAAAAACCTGCTAGTTTAACTACACCAGACAGCTGTTAAAATTATATGGGGAAAATAGCAGACTTTTAATCATCATGGTCCTAAAGCCTATCACTAGTTTTGAAACAAGTTGATGTTATTTATGCAGACTTATCTTTAAATGTCAGTTCTTAATCATATACTGTATTCAGGACTTATGTGTACCTGAGCAAACACTGAAATGTCCAAATGAAAGAAAGAACATTTAAAGTGGACATTTGTTTGAAGACATTTTTATAGACCTGTAATCCAGTCATAAATCTTTGTAAGAGCATTTTATGTCTTAAGGGGAATTTTTATAGCAGAATTGGACTATGTTGTGTTTTTGTGCTTTGTTACATTTTATATAATCTATGCCATGTGTTCCGATAGAAGGCAGACTTTGATATGTCTGAATATAACATTAGGGAAGGGAGCATGAATTTTTAAGTGAGGTTTTTCTTTTTTTTTCTCTCTTTTTTTTTTTTTTTTTGTTTATCTCCCCTTGAAACATCTCCGCCCACACACACACACACACACACTAACGTAAGCGCTCCCCTCGAGACACGTGCCAGCCAGTCAGCCTTCTCGCTCAGGCAGGAACAAGCACTCCTATATGCACAGGAACAGCTGCTCTTCCTCGCCCGCTCACAGGTGGCCGAGGGCCCGCTACTCCGTCCCCATTAATGACACAAGAGGCCTTTTTTTTTTTTTTTTTTTTTTTTTTTTTTCCTCTTTATTTTCTCTTGAAGGATAGAACCCAGCTGCTAATAATAAGCCCACATTGCATTATGTTTCTAGGATCAGACGTTTTGTTCAGGGCATCATCACACTATGACTCAGAGCACAAAATGTATTCAGCCTCCAAACAGTGGCATTTCCCAATGTCCTGTGTTTTTCAGAGATTACAGTTGATAACAAGCGGAACAAGGCGCGGCTGGTAGCAGCGTATGCAATGATGACATATGCAGTAGATATAGTTTTCTGCTTCTTATCAATCAGTAGGTTTTCTACTGTCAAATTGAATAATTTTAAGTGTACACTGACTTATAGTTCACCGTGTTCCATTTAGGCAAAGCGCAACGCAACAATGTTTGCTCGTGACTTTCACTCACATGGAGGGCTCATATGTTTTCTGTTATCAAAAATAGGTCAGTAAGTTTTATAACAAGGTCTATAATCAGTGAACTACACCACGAGTCTACTGTGAATGACACTAATTTCCAAAAAACCTGATTTCACTCCATGACAAATTCTAAGGCAGTATTTTATCATGATGAAATGATCGGTAAGATATTTGCAATAGCTTTGCTCTGTCGTGAAGATTTTATCCCAATGCTCGGCTTGTGTTATTAACACAGGCAAGGTAACCGGCTTCATGTAACGAGTGAGAGAGAAATGATGGATTTAAATCATAATTACTGGTCAAAATGTTGCATGTCTTCATTTTCTTTTAAAGCATAGAGACTGAAGTGTAGGATCATATTCTTCCTTGTTTTAGCTTTTAGACATATTGTATAAAAGTAATCCAAGAGATTACTTACAAATGTACATTACTTTAATTGATTCAAATATTTACTTACACATTTTTGTACTCTTATTTCCTATTACTTTCCAAAATGTCTTTCTAATATGGCTTAAATATCCACAACATGATTATTTAAAAAAAAAAAAAAAAAAAACTACACACAAACAACAGCTAACCAACATGGGGAATATTTGCAGTAGGGTTGTTTTTGGCAGTTCACAACAGAGGTGTTCTTCCTTATTTTGTGTATCTCTTACAACTAGGCCAGGGCAGTATAAACATCTGGCTCAGTCCAGCGGCTGCCTCCTGCCTGTTGAGAGCCATGACAGATGGAAAGGGATCGTATGGCTCAAGCACTTCCATCTTTGACTATACTGGCAGTTGTCTTCCTAAAATAGCCTCCACTCCACGGCCTTATATGTGCAGGCCTCTGGTGTGTGCCTGAGGAGGCATCATGTATCTAGGCCACACAATACGAGCTGCAGGCTCATTGTTGCTGCCTGCATACAGGCCTATCACAGCCCCAGGGACGAGGCCTGCTGTCCTGACGTTCTGCTGTGGGAAGGAACACTATGCATCTCACCCAACTCAACCGTGAATGTCTCCTTCACCTCTTCTCCTTCTTGGACAAGGACACCCGCAGGAGTTTGTCCCTTACCTGTCACCAGCTGCGGGATGTCTTCCTGGATCCGTGCCTCTGGAATCTACTCCATTTCAGCTCTCCATGCCAACTGAGGAGAGACAACTTTGTGCTGGGACCTTCACTTCGTTACTTGACTATTTGTTGGCACTCCAGCAGGGTCCTGCAGGTGTGCAACATTGAGGACTGGTTGAAGAGCTCATTTCAGAGGGACATCTGCAGTAAACATGAAAACCTAGTCAGCAGTTTCCTGGCCCAAGTCTGCCATGTGTAAGTACTGTCTTTATTACCAGCAAAAACAATTTTTATTTAAAAAGATCAGGAGAAGTTAAACAGTAACTTACATTTCAATATGCAGCTATGTAATCTAAAATGGTCACACCATCAGCACTTCCACAAACAGTGGGATAGTGAATAATTGATAGCCAGGACTACAGTTATTCAGTAACACACACACGGTTGGTTACTTCTTAAGACTTGACTTGACAAACATACCTTCTGCATCATACTCCCATTATTTCACAACAGCGATGACTGAAATGAAACAGATTTATGTAGAGATGTACTATGTTGGAAGAATTTTTATCTTTCCCTCTAGGTGCTTTCCACAAGATGATGTTAAGGCACTTCACAGGAGCTGGTGTTTTCACAGTTATGTGATAGAAACAGATATTCCGAATTATGTCGGGGGGGAAAAAAAAAATTGATCAGTGATGTTTTCAGGGTTATTCACACCCTCCACAGGGATCAATGCATGGCTTCCTTTTAACAGCTATGTTTAGCTTTAGATAGTGGGGAACAAAATCTGAAACAAATGGTGCATCCAGAGCTGCCTATAAAACTAAAAAAGACTCCAGTGTGTGCAGATTATATTTCGTGCATGATCAGGCGGCTGATTTTGGTAGGTCACTGAAAACCTAGGACATACCAGCTCTATTGGCTTATGGCCTCTTGTGCGTGGCTGGCTGCACGCAGAGAGCAGCTTGGAGAGGCATAATGAGGTCTCTGGATAATTTCTTCAAGGCCGCCAGTAATAACAGTCGATGAGAGGGAGCTGGGCCACCGCAGCTGGCCCGGACCAGAGGAGGAGAGAGGGGCTGGATCATTCGCAGAGAGCTCAGTGTATGACCCTGTGAGGATTTCCTGTATTGTGAAATATGATACGCAAGTCATGATGGCTGAGATCATTCCAAACTGGAACCACCTACATTTTCAAGCTTCTGTATCTCAGTGCTCTTAAAGTCACACTCATGGCATACTGATAAGCCCTCCCGAATTGTCTGAAGGGGAAAAAAAAAATGCACGTGACAAAGTAGGAGGGGAAGTAGAGACGCTGTGGTAGTGATAAAAAAAAAAAAAAAGAGTGATTTGGCTGTGGACCCTCCCAGTCAGCTGCAGACTGAAGATTTACGCAGGCAGGTGGAGCCTACAATTGGCTCTTTGTTGGTGTCAGAGGAATGAACATGTGCATCTGTCTCTTCCTGGATGAGATTCCACTCAACCTCTGACGCCAAGTTCATGCCTCTTGTTTTTTTTTTTTTCTTCATGAAAAAAAAAACATGAAACATTGTCTGTCCTGATGCCAGATAACTATAGTAAATCAATTATTAAGAAGCCAGTTACTCGATCTTCACTATCTTCTACAGTACAACTGGAAAGAACAGGCCAGAGTCCAGTGGGTGGCACAACAATCCTCAGCATAAGAGGAAAATGATAAGTTGATGTATTTTTAAAAGCTTCAAGGTGAAATATTTTAGTTTCACTCCAGTAGGAGATAAGCACCATTTGACCAAATTGAAGCCTTCACTCACAAACTGCTGCGGGTTACTATTTATATTATGAGTCCTGACTTGTGTGTAGAAAGTGCTTGCAGATTCATCTATCACAGCTGTTTGTGAAAATATTTCTTGTTAAATCTAGATCAAAAATGTCTCCTAAAACCACCCACTTAAAAGACAAGAGGAGGTGGATGTTGAATGTAAATCTTCGCTCCTTCTTGAGTTCACCAGATGACTTGACCAGACAAAATAACCGTTAGAGAGATGATTACAGGTTAGCAATTTAATGTTCCTCTGTGGCTTTTCTGTCTGTGTTATTGAGCTCAGATTAGACTACATTTCGTTTTAATGTCAAGTACAGCATGACTTTGTCCTAAAAGGAAAAACTGCAATAATGTGAGGATGACATTTTTAGGGCTTAAAGTTTATATAATGGTAGTGGTGATGTAGTTTAGTGTGGGTTATTGGCTTAATTTAGATACAAACTCCCTCTAAACCACATAGTTTATGGTGTGAATAAAATATCTGCATGTCTGCATTTAGGTGTGTGTATGAAAAGAAAGAAGAGGAATGTGATGTTGGCACATTGAGAGGGGGTGACGTGCAGGTTGTTATAGATAATAGTAATGAAAGGAAACACGTAAGCATATCTGCACAAAGCAATGGGAGGTGCCATGAGAGGCTGGATTATGTAATAATAACATGGGTTGCGAATGTTTTTATTTGTTGTTTGTACAGCTAGGGTCTCAAACTCATTTTCTTTCAGTGGCCAGACCAATAAAATAAATAATATGATAATTTATAATGTGAAATCCAAATTTTTGTCTTTGTTTTAGTTGAAAAATCCCATTGCATTATGAAAATACCTACTTGTATAAATTATCCAAACACAAAACCTGACTAAAAAAATAAAATAAAGTGACAAAAATAAGTGCAATTTTAACAATATTCTGCCTCAATGTATCATTTGTACCTGTGTATTATGGATCAGATCTACAAAGACACTTGGTAACAAAAGCAGAAAATGGTTTAAATTGTGCTTAATTTTCTTTAGACATTTCAGGTTGTTCATATTTTCTTGTTACAGCATGATTTATAAATGTAAATATTTTCATAATTTAATATGATGTTTTGAACTAAAACAAAGACAAACAAACGATAATTTATAGGCAGAAAAAAAGTGAGAAGAATATATGGAGTCTTTTTTTTTTTTTTTTTTGTAGATTATGCTCTTCCCACGGGCTACATTGGAATCTTTGGCAGGCTGCATTTAGCCCCCTGGCCACATGTTTGAGACCCCTGATGTACTGTGTTTTCAGTGGGGATGCACACTAACTGCAGAGAGAGGCTGAATCTCATAATGCCACCAACTACCAACCCTTAGAGCCTCTTCTGCTGCTCCATCTTTTTTTAATGTCAACACTTACTGATCACATCCATTCATAAAGGCACACATTTAGCCCATGCAACAATGCAAAAGAACACGTGGATCGACTGTGCGATCCCATGTCCAGAGGTTACTAGAATAGTCCTCTCAACACTTCCAGGCAAGTGGAATATGTTTGCCTCACATGTGGTTAAGTGGTAAGATTATGTAAGTCTTTATGTAATCTGCATCAGTGAACGTGAATGACATTCTCAATGCGCTGCCATCAGACTTCTGTCTGCTGGGTCGGTACTGCACGCCTGCCAGCAGGTTGCAGTGCACCCATGGTACTGGGTGGGACCATGCAGTAAACATTAATTTTACAGCCACAATTCACATGTATTTTTACAAGTTATCGTTAAGGAATCGGTGTAAAAATTCAAAACAAAGCAGCAACTTCCTGTAATTGTGTTGCACCACAACACCAGTAAACACTTACTGTACTCGGTTTACTCACAAAAGCTTTTTGAAATATGGAAAAACATATGCCCTGTGGGACAGTATGAAAAGAAAGGTCCTTGTTCTAGGTATTAAAGTACTGTATTGTTAAAAGGATCATGTTACTGCCTCACAGTGGCGTTGTTTCCATCTCATTCACATGCGGCTCAGATCGTTGATCTATATGTTCTCCTGTGTCATCTGAGCCTATTCAAAGTATATTTATCTGAACATAAGCACACACGCCAAACAGTATTGGTTACTTAACACTGGTTCTCTTTAAACTAATCCTCTACTGAGTGTACTTCTTGTACCTAGCAGTTTCTCTCTAGTCATTGAAAAGAAATGTATACTGTTTCATTAAGCTCCAGTATTTCTGTCACTGGGATGCAGTTAACTCTCTGACAATATTTAGAATTTTTTTTTGTTTGTTTGCATTTTATACATATATTTTGGTTCTCTGTATTTTTTTTTGGATAATAAAGACATAGGCAGGAAAACCACAACATGCAACACAAACAAACATGGAGGAGCCTGAACATGATACAGAATGGTCTAATTCTAAATAGGAAATGTTTGAATGGAAGTTCACAATTATATATAATTAATATAAAAAATGTAGTTTTATAAATGTTCAACTAACAATGTGGTTATTTAAGCACTTAACTGAACTTGCATAACAATAACTGTAATAGAATAACTTATGTTAATGTGATAACTATATGTAATTACTACCAGACAGATTTCTATCCCTATCAGGTGTAAAACTTGTCTGTTTAACTCATTGTCTTCGGTGCCACAGGTGTCCTAACCTACTGTCTCTAACCCTGTCTGGCTGTGGACATATCACTGACAAGGACGTCATTGTTGTGCTGCAGACCTGCAGAAAGCTGCGCCGGCTCCACTTGGAGAACTGCGTTCGCATCACGGACTGTATCCTGGAAGGAGTGGTTGCTTATGGAGACAGACTGAAAGAGGTGAAGGTGGACTTCTGTAGGAACATCACCCAGGCAGGGCTGCAGGCTGTCAGGGAGAAAAGGCCAGGCATCCAGCTGGGTGCAGAGAGGAGCGCAGGCATGATCCCTGACAGCAAACCTGAGGAGAAGGTGCCGCTCAGGAGGACTCTGCAGAAAGTCCTGCTTGTCTCCTAATGGAAACCATGCACATGCTATAAAAAGCATTTTTCTAGCATTCGGGCTAATTATTATTTACTGATTTGTTTGCACTGCTTTTGTTGTGATGCAGCCTCTTAAGCCCAGTTGTCTCCAGTGCCCACAGTTATATGTGTTGCCATGACAATGCTATGTGATGCTTGTGGCAACATACACATTCTGTCCTTCTGTGTAACCAGAAAAACATGAGATAAATACTCAACAAAACCAATTGTGGGGCTAACGGAACGCAACTAAACAGCAAGCACTAAAATGAGAAAATATCTAATACAACTTTATCGACTGAAACCAGCATACGTGATGTGATATATGATTTAATAAAACAGACCAATGCAACACATTTGCACCACTGAGCTAACACTGAGCAGATCCAAGAGCACAAATGTTATTTATCCATCATTAAAATCAATGACCAAGCCAAAGAGCATGTGTAAATTGCTGTATTATGACATGATGACAATTCTTTTATCAGCTAATATGTTACTTTGTGTTATATTGAAATGAATCTGACTGGAAATAAATGGGCTGGTAATTAACAGGTTATTAAAGAAGTTTTAATAGAAGTGTTTTTTATACCTTTAGAGATCTTTTTATATATATTCCTAATGTCAATTTATGACATTTTATTCCATGCTTCCTTCAATAGGGAATATTCCACAGACTTACATTACAGCCTTATTCAGACAGGACAGATGGTCTTAACAGTAATATTCTGCCAATACGCATTATTGATATTATGTGATTACACAGTTCCACTCACATTAGCATATGGTAATCTGATGAAAGTATCACACATCACAGTGAGAACATGCGAGGTGATGTTACACTGTGTGCTCATTTCACTGTCATGGTAAGACATGTCAGCAGCAGGGAGGATTCTCTGGGGGCTAATGTGGCCCTCTGTCTGAGCTGTGATCAGAATCATGTTATATAAGACTGCCAGACATCAAAGTAGGTTGATTAGGAAAGTGTTTTCTGATGATTAAACTATGTGACAAATGTATATAAGGCTTGTGCTGTAGGGTGGTCCCTGTCAGGTACTGCATCTCATTCATACATTGAGCACTTTTCCCATCCTCAGAAGATCTATGCCTTTACAAAGATGTCCTTGATAAGTAATGTTAGGACAAGTTTTATATTTATTTTAGTTGCTCACAATATATTATGGGGGTGTCACGGTGGTGCAGTGGTTGGGACTCGAGACAATATGTTATGTATTCTCTTGTTTGGTTTGCTATTTTTTCAATCTCTTTGTAATGAACAATAAAGTTGTTTTTGTATTATTTGAATGAGTGTGATGTGTATACACAGTTTACCAAGGATTCACCAGATAGCTAAGTAGAACATGTCTACTAATGGTTGATCTGATGAGTGATATGTAATCAAGATAAACAGACACTACAGTTGTGGAAAGAAATATTAGGCCACCCTTGTTTTCTTCAATTCCCTGTTCATTTTAATGCCTGGTACAACTAAAGGTACATTTGTTTAGATAAATATAATGATAACAACAAAAAATTGCTCATAAGAGTTTAATTTCAGAGCTGATATGATATGATATTGATATTGTCTTTATTGTCACTGTTCACAGAACAAAGAAATTGAAAAGTGCAGATTGATAAATAACATACTGTAAATCCACAATACAACATTTATCTATCCATTTCCCACCTGGTTTTCTTGATAATACACAAAATCAGTTCATTTCCTTACATTAATATCTATGGGATATTAGGCATTTTAGGCATTCCATTTTCTGTCTGTTTAATGAGTCACATGACATACACAGGAATTAGTACTTGATTACATAGCCATTGTTTTTTGATGACTCAATGATCTAATTATTTTTTCTATTCTTACTATTTGTTCAAATTAATCAATTTCTAAATCAGTTTTGGTGCTTGACTGCATTAAAAAAAACTCCATTTATTTATATATATATATATATATATATATATATATATATATATATATATATATATATATATATATATATATATATATATATATATATATATATATATATATATATATATATATATATATATATATATATATATATATATATATAACTGTTCATTAGATGGTACATTTACATATGCATTTTAATCACATTAAAATGCAACAGCCAGATTTTCTCCTTACATGAGCTCTGAATATTGCCTAGAACAGTTTTCATAGCAGGTATACTAGAAATGACATGGTGATAAAGTAAGTTCCCATGTATGACTGAGTGTAATATAGTATATATATGTACACTTCTGCTGTTGTAATGTATTAACCATCCCATAAACTAACTAAACAGACACTGTATGTGTGCAACTGTTCAGAGACTAGACAACAAAGGCTGTGTTATTTACTGTCTAGTAACATGCATCAATGCCAAAGTACTTTCCAATAAAGGTAAAAAAAAAAATAAAAAAAAAAGTTGTGGTTTGCAGGAGGAGAAGTTCCTGAGGCACATCCGGCTGCATACACCCCCACTATACAATAACAGGGGGAAGGCTATCATGTAACAACACGACTACCAGAGCGTCATTGGCTGTTTCTGCAAAGCTTGTGTTTTTTATGGCTCTATGATTTCAGAAGAGGAATCTTGAAGGACCTGTTGCCCAGATGCTTATCCTATCCTTAGGAGAACTCTGAGCCATGTGTGTGTGTGCGTGTGTGTGTGTGTGTGTTGTCAATCTGAGGCAGCTGCAGCCCTTCTGGTTAGTTAGGTCACATGTGTGCATCATTAGTCAACACTTCATTTACATATAGTTTCTTTAATTGAATCAAATTGTAGAATGAGCATCCAAAGCCCAGTCTTCAGTCTGTTTAACCCGTTGGTGCATATTAGTCACTAACAGTGGACAGTTATTATACAGCTGTTGTCTTGTATAGTCATGAGTTTTGTTGTTTTACTTCCAAATCAGTCAGTTCATACCATTACTGTAGCTTGGCTGTTCTTAACACCTGATCTGTACTAATGTGTTTATGTGTAAAACAATAGAAGTTGAGATATGAGAGAGAGAGAGAGAGAGAGAGAGAGAGAGAGAGAGAGAGAGAGAGAGAGAGATCTTTATTTGTGTTTCAGTAAAAGACAGACATTTTTCTTCTGTCACGGTTTAATTGAAATAAAGACAGAAATATTCACACACACATGTACAACATTACGAAAATATCTCCTTAGAGTGTAATTTAAGTCTGTAAGTTTTACTTCTTCCCACTCCTTTTTGAGTGCAAGAAAAAAAAAAGTTGACCATTTTGATTGATACTTTGGTGATTTTGTCTGCTCAAAATAAAATTGAACTGAACTGAATTCATTAACAGTCATAAAAACATATAATAATAATAATAATAACACATGAATAATTACATTTAAATAATTAAAAAATATGAATAAAAAAATCTAAATAATAATACAAGTTAAAATTAAATAAATATTAAAAAATATAAATAAAACAACACGATTTTCTTAAACAAATACTGCATTAGAAATGTATTATTTGACAGTGTTCTGAGATTGCGTTTTAAATACACGTTTCTTTGCTTCAACCCTTAAATGCATACTGTCTACCTGAGTGGACGTTTTTTTGTAACTCCATAAAAAAAGAAAAGTTCATTTGAAAAAAAAAAACTCACATTGCTTTGATCATGCCTAAAGACGAATAAAAACATTTAGGAAAAAAATCTTGATTAACATTCTCATAATTCATGCATCAGAGAAGTAATGACCTAAATGATAAAACAAAAAGACAGTTTCAACTGAAGATTCACTCTGTGTTTACTGTGCAGTTTTGCCATCTTCGAGTTTTGTGTGTACAAATGAAAATATTCCTTTTTATTTGCCTTTCAAAGGATCATTGACTGTCTTAAGTGAGGTGGTCTCATATAAACCCTCCAACATCAAATGCAGTTCCTCTACATGAGCCAGAGTGGGAAGGAGCTCAGACTTGTTTAAAGAAGCCTGTCTGGTGGTGGGTGGGTGGGTGGGGGGGGCTGCTTTGGGTTCTAATATGTCTTCAAACGGACCACAGTTTGCAATTACATGCCTCTGTTATAAGAACAGTCTGTCTGGTTTAGGCTCAGAAATACAGTCTGTGCCAACAATTTTCTGGCTGAACCTTCAGTCAAAATTAAATACTTTAAGTTTAAAACCTGTTGCAAATGAGCTGGTTAAAGTACATAAGAGGATATTCTCTACTTCTTTCCTTTCCCTTGAAAGAATACAGCTGTACAGATTTATATATATTTATTTATTTATTGATATCCTTCTAAGCCACAGGTGTCAAACATAAGGCCCGGGGGCCAAATCTGGCCTGTCTAAAGGTCCAATCTGGCCCTTTGCATCAATTTATACATCATTTTAGTTCATGGTCCACATTCAGACGAATTTAGTCTCATACTAACCTATAAATATTCACATGCAAAAAACAATTCTCTGTAAATGTACTTTTTCTGTTTAGTGACACTAGTACAAAGTATAATTTCACAAAAAAATCTCAATAATCACATTAAATATGAAAAATTGCAAATGTCTTAAGAAAAGTAAGTTGACTATTAATAATATCCCACCTATTACTAAATATTTAGTATATCTGTAGATCCACTGTGATCTGTAAGTTAGAATGTATATGTGTGAATGATAAACTAAAGCCTAATATTGTTTGTGTTCATAATGTCATTTAATTTTTTTTGCTTTAAAGAGAGAGAAAAGTTAGGAATTTGAACATTATTTATACATTATAATTATGTTGGGGTTTTTTTTTACCCACTTCAGATCAAATTTAGCTGAATGTAGCCCCTGAACTAACATGACTTTGACACCCCTGTCCTAAGCCCAACACTCCATCTTGTTCAGGAAATCCTATGGGAAATTAAATACTACATCTTTAATTAATAAAAACTTAACTTTACTGATCAAATACATACCTTTCAAAACAATACTGAAATAGGTGTATTGTCCTTATGATGAAAAAACATCATTACAGTAAGTCTTACATTCTCCGATGGTTGCTAAGAACGATAAAAGACTAAATCCAAGGAACTGATTAAATTAGGTAGTCTCCATTAGAATAACAAATTTAATTAATCTGAGGGAAGCAGCTAATGGTCTAATCATTTTTAATTAGCTGCTGTGCTCTGAACATCCAGAACAGACTGTGAAGTAAAAGTGGCATTTTATGCAATTAGTTATTTTTGTTTTAATCATAGATTTAAAATGCATCGGTTTTGCTCAAGTCATTGCATAAGACTATATTTTAGAAATCTACATGTAGTATTTGCAGGTAAAACAATTGGTCCAATCCCTAACATGTTTAACACTTTCATCCATATTCAAAATTCTTAAACATAAAAATTAATTTGACATTAATTCAAAAAGAAGTAATGTTGTATATACATTATAAGCAAATGGGAAAAGATTTAAAATGCATCAAAAAAAAAAATTAAAAACAAGCCAGGAATTAGATATTTTGAAGAGTGACGTCTAAAGTTACTTTCTTTATCTCTGCAACATTTTAGGTAATGTGAGTTAAAATTGACATTTTTATAGTGTGTGTGTGTGTGTGTGTGTGTGTGTGTGTGTGTGTGTGTGTGTGTGTGTGTGTGTCTGGGGGGGGGGGGTATTTTAAAAAAATGCATAAATATTTTGAGCTTTAACTTACTTTTCCCAAAATGTAATCATATCTATTCTGGGCCACTGACAATTTTTTGTTGCCAGAGTGTTAAATGAAACAAACAAACAAAGCAAAAACAACACTCCTTTCCTGTGGTTAAGAATGGCTTTTGAAGTGATTACACACTTAGAAGGAGCTCTGTAAAGCTGCTTGAAAATTGTATTGTTTCAGCCAGTCTTTTAGATCATGCTGGGATGTTAAACTTAGTGGAAATAATCCTGACTGTGGAGTGAACAGCCTCACGTCAAGTGTCATTGACATTCTACGGCTTGTTGTTGTGTTTCAACACAATCCCCACAACTTCTACAACCTTCATAATGTGACACCTTGGTAAAAACACGAAAGTGAAAATACATCCCTTGGTGTGGCTGTTCATAAATCATGCTGTCTATCAGGTTTTATTGTCTTTGTCATGTCTGTGGTGACTGTAGCCAAGTATAATACAAACAAATAAAAGCTGATGGAATGTTTCAATGATTGTACCAAAGCTGTTTTAAGCCCAATGATAAGCTAACTTCCTGGTAGGTATTATCAGCAAAGTACAGTGGGGCCTCTACTTACAAAATTAATCAGTTCCAGAATTGTTTCTGTACCATAGATTTTTTCTAAATAGTCGAATTTTACATGTAAAAGGCCTAAGTCATTCCAAGGCCCCCAATACTACCCCTCAAACCCTTTAAAAAATTATTTAAAAAATTTTACCGATTTTGTATGAAATATGTGTTAAAAGAAAATGTAGGTTTAGATTTTAGACCGTCCAGGCTAATGGCGGAGTGCGGGACAGAAGACTCGAGCCACGTCTCAGTGAGAATGAGGATGCAGCAGTCTGGTGGATCATGTTTGCTGTTTAAATCCAGCTTCAGGTACGTTGGCGAGCAGGACTGATGGTAAGCGGCTGTCAGAGTCCGCCGCAACAGCCACGCTTCTGCTTCCCCTTGTGTCTCTTCTGATGTCTCTGGAGGCGTTCTCTATGGGGGGGACTCCACTGCTCTGTAGGACGCTGGATCTGACCGACAGAGTAGACTAATATTATGTAGGATGGTCTGAGTCTCTGGGCATTGCAGAGTCCAATTTTTAAAAATTTTTCTTAAGCTGATGATAGTCTGCCTGTCATCTACTCTTCTTGTACCATTTGGTTGAACCTTTGATACTAAAAGCGTTGGTCCAGGTGGCGAAATTGCCATTAAAGTGTCTGTCAGGGCACCGCCATCGACCTGTTTACTGTCATTTTCAAATACGTACTGTAATAAAGTTTAAGTGTATTTATGTCTTGTGGGTTTCAGTTTCTTTTCGTAAATAGAATTTTCTTTCGTATTCAGAGACAAAAAATTGAGGCAAATGTTTTTCGTTACTTGGATCATTCGTTAGCTGGGTCTATCATAAGTAGAGGTACCATTGTATTAGAAGCTTGAAAAGAAGCAAAGAGTTTGTTTACTTTTTTGGATTTGGATACAAGAAAAGAAAATGTGTTCACTGTGTTGATGCTGAAGTACAAACACAAAGGTAGTGTGTATTAGAAGAGTAGATTTCTACAAGTACAGTAAAAGGAACCTGTGCGTTACCTTCTGGATCCACGCTGGGAGTCGGCCTTTGTGGAGCCAATAGCACGGGCCTTTCCCCTATATGAAATATGAGCTGATAAACACAGGATGCTGGGGATTGAAGCTCTGAAGGCATATAAGGAAAGGGGAGGCCATTTGAGCCCTGAAACCCAAAATCAGCAGTTTCCTGACAGCCTTATAAGGTCATCCATGGGAGGCCTTCCCGGCACCAACCCAGTTATTAGTCAGACATAGACCGGAGGAGTGGGTGAAAAGACATCAGGGGAGGAAAAATAAATGAGGGGAGGGCTTCTGCTTCTTTTGTGCTGTGTTGTGAGTCTATGACCAAGTGCCTCCGCAGGGTCAGACATAAGGAGGGGCTCTGCTGATCTCTATCTCATTCTATTTCATTCAACACAGACGACATCTGATCCTCAGTGTGATCAGACCTTGCTAAACTGTGCCACTTTTTACAACCCAAAGCTTTATGTCATGTCCGTCTGGAGTAAACAGTAACCTGAAGCTCCTTTTTAGATGACACACAGCACTGACACAAATAGTCTACACACTAGGACAATGTATGTCAGTCAAGAAATCTGTACAATGTAAGCTCTTTATTACCTCTGTGGTCGCATTCACATACTGTATTCATGTACGCGACATATTCACACTCTGTACTGTAAAAAACAAAAACAAAAGTAGAACTAGTATAAATTAATACAGCAATAAATAAGACATTCAGTTCATGAAATGGACTAAATGTCATTTGAATCAATATTAAAGTTGTAGGATTCATTGGAAAAAGGCCTGAATTCAAATGTGCACATCTCTCCTTTCAGTCAAAATCAAAAGAATAAATATGTAGATGGATGAACCTGATCCCATTATATGTTATTATGTAAAAGTGAAGTCACATTTGCAGACTTTTGTGTTGAGATATGCACTAAAACAGCAGTCACACCCACATATCTATCACCGAAGGGTAATTACTCTAATTACTGTGAATAACTGACATTATTATTTACAATGACATTTCAGCTGATAACTACCAGTAGTCACTTTTCCATTGGACATTTGTGCTAAATGTAAAAAAAAAAACAGAAGTGTGTAACAAATGCAAAAATGCAATTATCGGTTTATTTCTTATCGTGAGATGACACAGGAAGTCATTCCATAAACATGGTGACAAATGTAAATATTATGTTGTTTTACAGATATATTCATTATTATTACATATTACCCCTCTATCCCATACTAAATGTCAAAAAACATGATTGTGTTTTCTGGTCTGTCCACACAAATCATGCCATGTAGCTTTTAAAATTCTTCTTCTTCACTTTTAACATCTGTCACCATCCGTTTTTTTAATTCATTTTACTGTAATTTGCAAAAAAAAAAAGGTCTTTTTTTTGGGTCTGGCTTCTGTCCCCACCAGGTACATTTCCTCTGTCACGGGTAGGCCAGGAAGGGTCCTGGGGTGAAGGTGGCAAGCTTTACAGCACCCTCTGCCTGGACTTCACCACTTCCCAGACTCACTGCACCTTTTCTCCATCAGACATGAAGCCTTGGAGGGATGGGAGTTGGGACCCCCCCCCCCCGACGCACTAACCGCGTCGCCAGGGGGGGACCAGCCAACGTACAACAGGTGCTAAGGGTCAGCTGCGATGTTGGCAACCCACCCAACTCATCTTGAAACACAGGAGACTAGTGCAGTCAGAGGGTCTCCCAGGCACACACTGGCTGAGGTGGGATCCTGGCCCCGCGGGACAAATATCTTATTACACCTGTCAGTTATATTTCAACCTTCCCACTTATCTCCAAACACCATTTTACTTTGAATTATTATATTGAAATTTAAAGAAAATACTACGTAACCTTGAAGAGACACAAGTGCAGCATAAAAATCTGCTTTTATATTTTTACCTAGTTTTTATTAGTTTTATTTGGGGTCATTTTTCAATTAAATATATGGGTTGATGATGTTTTAATTATCAAAACGTTGTTACTGTAAATATACAGTAGGCTATACAAATGATACCTTTCATATTAACGAAGGTAAGTGTTATTAAGTCAAAAGGAAATAACTAATTAAATAGACATTTATTATTATTATTCCTGACTCCCTAATGAAGGCTATGATGCCAAAACGCGTTGGGGTTTTTATATGATTTTTTAGAGGTTTTGTAATCAAGCCAAGTTAATAAAGGCTTTTTTATCTTCACTTATAAGAGAGTGCCTTGGAATTTTTCTTTCTTTTTTGTCTAGACATTTATTATTACTGAATATTTTTTTCCAAAATGTTTAACATATACTAAAACTATTTCTATTTATTTATATCTTAAAATATACCCTGAATCTTCTTTTCATGTCAAATTTATTCTCTAAATATTTCAGCTGCATTAAGTGCATTTGATAGAGCTTCTTAATTCTTTCCTTACAACTACATACTATTAGATGTCATCCTATTTGGCATATTTTCAGGTAACCAGTGGCCATATTTTTAACAATGTTCCTTTATACATGCTAAGCTATTAGATAAGTTGTGTCATGTGTGTGTCAAGTGTACATGAACACAACTAAGATGTGTTGTGACAAGATTCCAATCAGATTTAGCTGACACACCCAATACAACACCCAAAGCTGTTTTGCTGTTGCAATAGCAGAGCTGAAATCTACTAAGTCTATTCTCAAGCAATATGATGTAATTAATTAAAATAGCAGCAATTAAAAACATATTTTTGATGGGATATGACAGTGAATGACATCTGAATTTCCTTCTGTCAGCCAGAGGTGTGTTGGAGTGGAATATAAAATCAGTCTTATCTGGATAACACACGTACAAGGTGACGTGAAAAGGGTTGTGAATGTGAGATGTCGACTGAAAACCTCCTGTCTGAGTTGAATTTTAGATACTGCCATCTCATAATGACATATCAGTGCTGTGTGTTGGGAGTGTGCACTTCAAAGCAGGTGCTGTATGTGTTATCTTGCACCTGTTGGATAGCTGTGAGTCTGTCCTCAGGGCTAAGATGGGATGACCTTTTTAATAATGGAGCTTTGGAGCCTCTTTCTTGTCCTAGTATACTTTATTCTCCTCATATCCCTCTGGAGTAACTCAAAGGCTCCTTGCCTCGGGCCTTGGTCCTCCAGAGCCTGCCTTGAAGCTGAGGCCATTCTAAATAATTTAGTATGCAGTCGTATAAAGCAATGTGTGAACATACATAATCATATGGAATCCCAAATATAGGAACCATACAGTATCATATAAATGTATTAACCATCTAGGCTTTAAATGCTGGTGTTAGTGATGAATCCTTCTCCTCCTGTGATAACAATACTGTGTAAAATATCTAATCGCTGTAAGCTCCAGATGGGTCATAAAGCAGAGGTGGATAAAAAGGAAGTTAAGATGATGCTGATTAGCTTCAAACAAATATGGAAGCCAAAGAAGAAGACATAATTCTATCTGTTACAATATGACAGCCAAAGGGAAAAAAAAAGTGAAAGTGGCGAAGGAGCTGCAACACAGACGGAGGTTTGACTCAGTCATCGACAGTCTCTCACCTCCTACTTCCACACGGTGTGAAACCATAAGATTTATTTTCCCAGTTTTAGATGCTGAAAGAACTCAATGTTAATACTTCAACTTCATTAAATGTATAAATGTATAATACAGGTGTATAAGTCCAAGGCTAGCATTAGCTCTGTTAGTTTAGTAAAGTTTCTAATGACCACACATATGTATTTTACAGTCTCTGTATTAAGGTCCAATCTGAGCAGCAGTAAAAACTAAAGATTTAAAAATAAATAAATAAATAAAAAACTACTTCTATGAACCAAAAAGGTAGTATTTGGTGTGATCTCCATTAACAATTTTTATTCAGACATTAATTACATTGATTTTCTAATATTTTATTGCAGGCTTTTTCATTCAACACCTGTCAAATATTTAGAACTGTGCTCATGGAGTCAGGGCATAGTGATTTTAACCTTTACAACCTATTCTGTTCAGTTTTGTGTCTTAAGGCTGTGCACATACTGCCTGTATTTTCATGATGTATTGGATATTTAATAAAAATTAAATAAATAAAATATATATATGCTCATTTCACTCCTGACAAAAAACGCAACAAACCTAAAAGGGGGGGAAAAAAAGGCTAAATTAGATTCATTTTTCCTTTTGCATCATGTGCAGACTCGTTTTCCCTCATTCTTTCAGTTTGAGTGCTGCTTACTCTTCATCATTCATATGGCATCATGTAACATGCCTGACTAAAAAGGGAGGTCTCAAGTAATTAGATCATCATTCTAATGACATCCAGTGGATAAATGGCTGCTTTCATTTTCTCACTGGCCATTTTTAGAGCTATATTATCTTACTGCTCACTAACCCGATGAAAGCAGACAGACCTGCAGGCAATTTGAAATTTGTGAGAAACCGTAATGTGAAGTTATTATAGCCACCTACTTTTACTGTTGTTTTCATTTCAAATAAACAGCTCCTGATGTTGGCAGACAGCAGAAAATTTTCAGAAACCAACCTATTTTCATAACAATATGTATTTATGCACATATTTCTCCGTCTCCCTTGATACATTAGGATCTAATAATTCCAAATTTGATTTCCCTGTGGTTCCTAGTTAACTTGTTTTGGCCCAAGGCACACATGAAGAAGGAGGCAAGAGCACACAGAAGTGGGGCTACCACTCCCCTGTGAGCCAGACGATGGGTCTATTTGTGGAACTATTTCTCTTTCCGTCTGTCAGAGCATCCACAAACGCTGCCGAACTCCGGCCAGAGCACATGTGAAGGAGTATCTGGAACGCTAATAGGGAAAGACACTGACGATGCAGAAGATGCTGATAATGACCCATTGGCCAGGCTTCAGGAAGGACAAAAACAAATCTGGGGAAGGATAGGAAGGAGCGTATTGAACTGATGCACTGTGTGTTGCCCCCCCCCCCCCCCCCCAATGAGGCCTGGTAATTAGACAGACAGTATTAGAGCCCTCAGTGTCTGCTGTCGATCACAGTCTCTACAGAGAGGTTGCATACTTGGACCAGACTGCATCTCCAACTGGTCGTCCTCTGTAGGAGATGTAGGCGGACAGCCAGCCTCCTCTGACGTTAGCATGGATACAGGACTGCGCGGCAGATGACATGTGCAAATAGGAGTGGGAGGC
Organism: Siphamia tubifer; assembly: GCA_020466265.1. NCBI lineage: Eukaryota > Metazoa > Chordata > Actinopteri > Kurtiformes > Apogonidae > Siphamia > Siphamia tubifer. The sequence continues at coordinate 22,630,503 of CM035788.1, read as the reverse complement.
AGAATGTAGCACACTAGTGAGTCACAGCACGGGCACATGAGCGCACTACTTAATGACAGGCTTTCAACTTGAGTTCATAATGCATTCACTATTTTGCTGTCAGCACTCAAATTGCAAAGGAACACATAGATGAAAAGGAGCAAAAAATGAAGAGAGCTGTAATAGGTTTTAACTTGGCACCTTAAGAAGCAGGAACAGGCTGATCTCACACTTGAACCGTGTTTCAATTATGATCTATAGAAGGTTAAGGCTAAACATGTGTGCTCACACTTTAGGAGCAAAGGTCAATTACCATCACTTACTTCGAGCCAAAGCTGAAACAACTAACCAGTATAAGAAGTCATGACACTAACGTGGTGACGGATATAAATGTCGTGTTGAATGACATACATATTCATTATTACCTCCACCAAGGAGGTATTACATTCAGGTCCGTTTATTTGTCTGTCTGTTTGTCTGTCTGTTTGTCCGTCAGCAGGATTACGCAAAAAGTTCTGAATAGATTTTGATGAAACTTTCAGGAATGATAGATAATGAGTCAAGGAAGAACCCAATAGATTTTGAGCAATGAATGACAAAGGTAAAGGTCACACTAAAGGTCAACAGCTAAAACACATCAGTGGTAATATTTCAGGATTCAGACAAGATAGAATCTGGCGTTTTTTTGCATTTACATCGTCTCACCTTCGGACATTAGATGGGTCAACACCTATGGCTCGATCATGTCACATTTTGACGTCATATGACGCCATATCAAGCCTTGAAGGGGTTCTGCTGTCTCTGACTGCCTTGTTATTAATATATATTACCCTTCTATCTTGTATTAAATCAAAAAGTGATTTGGTTTCCTGGTGTGTTCACACCTCCATGTGTTGTTTCCTTTAAAACCCTTCCGCTTTGCTTGTTGTAACATTCAACACATGACTCTCGCTGTGGAAAGAAGCCTGTCCATCACAGTTTTGTGTGATATATACATTTTGCTGCACCCCAAAAAAACAAATCTTACCCGTGCAAAAACAAGAGTTTTGGCAAAATTTTAGTTTTTCCATTCGGCACATTTTTATGTGCAAGTTATATTTGCACAGTTTGAAGGTCAATGGAAAAAATGACTTGTCATCTTCACCTGTATAAAAACAACTGGAAATACTAAGACAAATATTATATTTCCATCACTTTCTGTTTGAGATTTCACTTGAAAATACATCCTCTTCATTGCACCCTCTTTATCACAAGGCACTTAATTCCTATTGTATCCTATGATTGTTTTTAACATTAAAGCAATAAGCTTCGTATATTTATATTTGTAGATTTATATCAAATCTGCCATTTACAGTATTGCTTAAAAAAGACAAAGGTAAACAGTAATTGAAGTATTTTCTTTCCTGTGTTCAAAACCAATAAATGTCTCATATTTAGGTGTATAATACTGTCAGTACTATAAATTACTCCATAAAAATGACAGAAGATTATGTGCATGATAATAGGTCAATCAATCAGTTAATTCTTAAAGCCTTAAACAGCTGCTGGGAGCTAAAAGTACCTACTGATGTAAATGGATTGCACTTACATAGCACTTTTCCACCTTCATGGTGGTCAAAGCACTTTACATAGCCACACATTCACACACATCCCAGTACGCAGCTGCTGTCAGATCTACTGGGAGCAATTTAGGGTGGACACTTTGACATGTCAGAGCCAGAATTCGAACCGCCTACCCTTCAGTCATTGGGTGACCCACTTTTACTAACTGAGCTACAGCTGCCACAGAAAAAAGTTTCTATGACAACCTATTCTTGAATTAGAGCCAGTAATGCGATTATGACCTTTCTTCTAAATGTGACCTTGACCTTTGACCTTTTGCAATATTGATAATTTCGTTATATGTATATGTGTCAGTTTGTGTAATATTTTGATAATATATCCAGTATTGATTAAGATATAGCATGATATGTCTATGCTTGACACATACAAGCAGTGTTACAGAAGTTAATTTTGCAACATGTCACCTTTGACCTCCAGAGATCTCAAAAACTATTGGTCGTAGGTGATAACACCAAGTATGAGAATTGTAGAAATTGTTGTTATACATCATTTGGTACAAATCTGCAAGTTCTCTGACTCTTCATTCTTTGGTTATAACCAATAATGTGATTTTAACCTTTTAGTTCAGTGGTTATTTAGATGTATCCTTCTACCAACACACCTGATTCAAATGATCAGCCTGTCATCAAGCTCTGTAGGACCTGATAATGACCGTCAGGTGTGTTGGAAGAGGGAAACATCTAAAACATGCAGGATAGTGGTACTTGAGGACCAGGATTGGGAACCACTGTTTTAGTTAATTGTGACATTGACCTTTGACCTTTACTCAAATGGATCATTGCATCTGATTTGTATTAGCTCTAAGTATTTTCCCACGTAAGTTCATGGTGATATCTTAAGTATTTATTGAGTTATAGCATGATATGTCTCTGCGGACACACAGATGCACACAGACAGACAGACACACACACACACACACACACACACACACAAGGTGATCACAATAATCTAAGACAACGAATGTTGGGTTAGATTATTTGATTGGGTGAGTTTGTGGAAAAACTGGTTAGAGTCTATTCGCCTACTACTACTATGATTAATCTGTAAATAATAAAAAAAGCTAGTTCTACAGCAACAAAACTTTTTTTTTTAAATATGGAAATAGTTAATTTATGGAAAAACTAGTTAATCTACTTCTACTACTATTAGTACAAGGATTAATCTGCAAATCAAAAAGCTAGTTCTACAGCAACAAAAAAATGTGTCGGAACTGACACGTTCCATGCCCTGTTGAGGAATATAATGTACAAATTTATATGAATAACTCTCTTCTATTGTTGTACAACTGTCAAATCCAGGTGTCAGTGCTGTGAAATACCAGCCATCTATGTGGAAACACTGGTATGGTTGTCTTTTTAAATCTTTTTTAATCTTGTTTATTTATTCTATGTATTGTGTGTTGCCTAATGAAGCATGAGTCTGTTTAAGTTAAGTGATTAGATAAGTCTTTTGTTGGTATGAGTGCATGTAGGATGTAGTATGTTGGTAACCTAGGGAGGGGGTCGGTGCATGGGGCACCCATGGGAGGTGCTTGCCCTGAGGCACCCTACGAGGTTAATGCAGGTCTGATGACAGATCTATATAATCTATCTAGTTTGATTTCCAGATTTTAGCAAATTCTCCTCAGAATGTTTTATTCTTATAAAATAAAAACTAATGGAACATCGCACTCAGCAGCATCACCTGACCTGAAATTGCCGTAATTTTAGTTATCGTCACTGTGCAAGGATTTGACACATTCACACAGTGAACCCTCCCACCTCTGACCTCTTTCACATGGTTTTCATGATGATATATGACTGAGCGGTGAAATTTCAGCTCTGTAGTTATGCTGAAGTAAATGAATTGTCTGACCGGTCAAACAGGACCTCACATTTCATGTTGTGTCTTGTTACATTCTGTTCAAAAAGTCAAAGGTCAGGTCAGATGCAGTAAGAATAGATATAGGGATTCTCATGTCAGTGAATTCCTAATGTGTTAAATAGAACCAACAGGATTTACATTTGCCCCAAATTCTATAAAACTGTATTTTCTTTTGGTAAACGATTGATTGTTTGACTGAGATTAGACACTGTTGCCTCTAAAGATGGAATCAAATATTGTTTACCTCTTCTCTTGAAATGATTATGACGATTAAAGGTAATTACTGATGTGTATAAAGGTAATTACTGATGTGTATAAATGCACTGTATTAAATAACAGTAACTGCACAAAATAACTGTAGAATTAAAACTATTATGTTGTAAAAAACGCAACATGAAGTGAAAATACCATCCACAGTTTATTTGATTTTTGTGTTCGTGATAAAAATCAAATGTAGCTGTGGTTTTTACAAGGAAAGTATGTTAACATAACCAGATTTGTATGTAGAAATTATGGATTTCTATTGTTATATTGGAATTAAATAAAACTGTAAATTGAAAAACAATGCTATGTTTAGATTGCAAAACCACAATGTTGGAATAACAGTCTAAACAGTTAATGATTTAACATGCTAAACATGTGTAATAGGCAGGTATGGTTGAGTTAGTACTGCAGGTTATCCAATGACTGAAGAGTTGGCAGTTCAAATCCTGGCTACAACTGTCCACATGTCAAATTGACTTTGAAAGACACTAAACCCTGAATGTTTACCATTAGGCTCTGGGTTTCTTGGTTAAGTATTTTGGACACCATGAAGGTGGTTAAACTGTGCTATATAAGTGCTGTCCATTTAAATCCAAGACATGTTTAAAATGTTAAATCTACATATTGCCCTGTAAAAGTTTGCCATTTTACAGCAGGGTTATTCCATGTCAAAGCATCCAGAGAAACAGATATTTCCCAGGTCACCTTCTCAAAAAATTCTCAAAAAAATCATATAGGTTCCTCTTATGGACTTATGAAATAATATCAAGTTTTAGATCCATACCCCTAATAGTTTTGAAGTAAAATCCTTCCAAAATTTGGGGTATTTTTATATTATGTTGACAAAGTTGTATTTGGTCCAATTTTGAGCTACCCCTGCTCCTCTATCATTTGACCTATATATTAGATTTTTGGTCTTCTTGGCTAACCTTTCCCCTAGGATCAGAATCTATACTCAGATTAGCTCTATCTCTCTTGGTTGCGCCACAATACGGCCCCAAATTTGTCTGAAAAGCCAAAAATCACGAAAATGGTGTTACTTTGTGAATGCCATAGAGGTTTAAGGAGTTGACCCTTAAAAACTTTTTTGTGACTATTTCTGACACTTCTCTTTAATTGTATTTGTATGTAAGAATGAGATATAAAACGCATTTTCTTTTGCCCCCCCGCAAAAAAAAAAAAAATTGGAAGACCATCACATCCTTTATTATTATTTTTGTTTGTTTGTTTGTTTGTTTTTATCATAGATTGCTATAATTGGCAACTTGGTCAGAAAAAAATTGGAATGATGTTATTTCATAAGTCCATAAGGGGTTTTTGTTGAGACTTTTCTTAGGGGGTCATCTGGGAGGGTCTGGATGGTTTGACACAGAATGACGCAGTATTCTTCTGGTCTTTTTTCTTATAAACAACAGGGTTTTTTTCCTTTCTTTTTTTTTTAGTGTAGGTATAAAAAGAGGAAAAAGAGGAACATGTCTGATAACACATTTATTCCAACTTTTTGTATAACAATATATAAAAGCAGTCATTAAAACTAAATCCAGTAAAAACCTGATGTTTTGATTATTATTATTATTATATTTTTACCTGAATCACCTAGTACAGAGTGAGTACAATAGTTAGAAAGAGCACACTTTGGTTTTCTTTAATTGTTTTTCCAGCACTATGTGGCCCATACATCACCTTCATCAGGCCAGGACAGACTAAAACATCACTATTTTTCATCAACACTTTTTTTTTTTTTTCGCAGTGCTTAACCTTTCTCCAACACACCCGTCACTCATGAGATTTACAGATTTCCAATGAATGTGTGCAGTAGAAAGATGGACAGGATATGTGGGAAAGTTCACAAAGGTAATTTTCAACCACACTACTGCATCTGCTGTTATTTTCATTTTTGACATGAAACTGAATCCACATTACAACAATCAAAACAAGCCACAACTGCAACTTTATCTGTACTTAACACAAACTGAAATACAACCTGAAGCCCATGGTAACAAGCCAAATGTTTGAGTGAAATCTGATATAATGATTATGGCTAGTTTTACCTACAACCAATAACAAGAATTAAACATTAAACACAAAAGTAAATCTGAAGCTTTCACAATCTCCTCTATTTTTTAACACTCATATTTGATATAATTACTATTTTCCCCCCTTTTTAAATGAACCAAAAGACTAAACAGTCATTGACAACAAAAACCATCAACTAGTCTAAAATGTTTATAACACCAATTCTTTAAATACTTTGACATAGTTGTGGAAAAATGCAGTCTGTCATGTTTTCAGTGGTATTAGAAATGACCTGTTTGGATGTTCTAAGGCTCTGTAGTCAATGTGGAAACACTAGAATTTTCTTCAAAAATATATGTATTAATAAAACCTGCTAAGTTTGACAAATGACAGTGGCTGCAGACACAGGGTTTTATGTTCAGTTAATGATATTTTAACTGAATATGTTTCCATGTTTTCTTGAATATTCTTACAATTGATATAATAACTTTCATTTGAATTTACTACATGATCAGTAAATGAGTAAATAAAACCATAGCAAAACAAACAAAAAAGAAAAAGAAAATGGAGAAGAGAAGAGAATATTATAATAATTAATGTTTTTGGTCAATATGACTTACAACAAGCAAGAAAAACATGAAGAATATAAACAAATGTTAGTTTAATCATATTTCCTGTTATAAAAAGAAATGTTGAGCTACAGACACTAGAGTTCATGTTTTCATAAAAGGCAGAGAAAAGCAATACCAACACCAAGGACAATACAAGGTCAATGAGTGTTAAGTGTACAGCCACTTTACTTTTTATGTATTTACATGTCAGGTACAAGAAAAGAGATGTCAAGGAACACACACAATGCATATTTGTCATGTTGTGTACAGTTAGTGATCTCTCAGCAAATATTTCTTTTGGAGATGTTGAAGCTCATTACTCCTAAATCAGTTACCATAAACTTTCTGACATAAATGTGTGACTGAGATGCTTTTAAAATAGGATTGGATCATTCCAGTTGAGTCATTAGTGTTTGTAAAGTGAAAACAGAAGGTTATGAATGCACATTTCCATTCAGAAATACACATCAGTCAGTAATAGGCAGCTATAAAAAGAATTTGGGATGCTGATACATTTGCATGTGTGTACACGGCTCTATGCAGAAATACACACACACACACAAACCCTTTGACCTACTGAAAGCCCATCCCCCCCCCAGCCCTCTGTTTCTCTTTGCTGAGAAATACCAGCTCCTCAGTTTTTTTGGCTCAGCCATCTGTGACACCCTGAACCAAATGACCTTGTGGAAAAGCAGACCTGTAAATTAGCCCAAGACATTTGGCTGAAACCTGCCCTCCTGAGGCTCAGATGTCAGACTCAATGTGCTTCGCTATGGTTTAAAGGGGAATTTCTCATTTACACCCTTCGACCACCATACACGTGTGGCAGAGGTTTCTTCCATTACGTAAAAAACAAAATATAGCCTAGTTTGCGCTGCGTCTTCTTTACGTAATTATAGCTTTTGGTACCAGGTTGTTTTCCTGCATAGTGATAAAATTTATTTTGCAGTTCATTGGCCTTGATATTTACAAAAGGGAAACATAATCATAGTTGCAGATACGTTTATCTCAAAGGAGCCTGAGAGCCTTTTCTGTATCTGGAAAAATAACCCACCGTCTACAACATGGTCACGTTTTATTGACGAAATGAAAACACCACAGAGAGTACATGGGCTTAACTGGGGTGTGGTGTGTTTCTGCTCAGCATTATATCATAAGCGATTCCCATGCACAAAAGCGTATAAGGAAAATGTCGCGGTCGGGAATAAAAAAAACCAAAAAAAAAAACCATATCAATCAAATGTTTTGTGGTTTGTAACAAAAATTCAGTTCAGGATGTCGAGTGTCCTTGACTGACTCAAGTTTGTGGCTACACATAATTAGCTGTGTTACGCTGACTATTTAAGTGAGCGTCAACGGATGCTGTGTGAATTTAGACCTCCTTCAGAAGTTAATGGGCCATGGGGGAGGTTTGAGCTAAAATTAGGCAGTTGAGTTTCATTCTGACTATGAGATTTGTGCCCAAAGTCCACAGAATCCCCCATCTACCTCCCTCCTCCCCCTGTCACCGCCACTCTTTAGGCTGTTGGCAGACTCATTTGTGCTTGACCTAGTTAATGTCTCTGGAGAGATGAAGGAGTAAACACACGCCACAGCTCTTCTCCGGTAAACCTGGAATTTTCCATCGTATATACACCCAGTTCACAGGCCAATGCAGTGTCCATAAAAATAGGATTGGGAGGAACATTTTCAGTATATAACCAACTATAGGAAAAGCACCAAAACTTTATAGCTAGCTATTACTTTCCTTGACATAACATATAGGTCAGCATCCACATCCACATAACATGAAATTAGAGATCTGCACCATTAACACATTTTACAAACCGTCAACGTTGGCAAACCTTAGCTCTAATAGAGGTGGACAGTAGACGACTAACTGAAGTAAAATATTAACTCAAGAATTAAAACTGGAACTTTCAATCTCCTATATTTTTTTTGCTACCCAGAGGTTTTAAGTCTAAACAGCCTTTTAGCAACCAAAAACATGTACTGAACTCAAATATTTCATAACTTTTACAACACTATTTTTTTCAATACGTTGTATTACTTTAGGTAAAATACAATTTCTCAGCTTTTCATCAGTAATAGATTTGATCTACCTGGATGTTAAACACTTTTACACAGAGATCCTGGAAAAAGGTGAGATAGTGATTCCATCTTCTTGTCACTGGTGACAAAAAGATGAGATACATAGAATATTTGATTTATTATTAGAATTAGGGCTGTCAAAATTAATGCACAGATTAATGTTATTAAAATAACACAGATTAATCCATCATCATGATTAACTAGTGCAGAGCCCATAGAAAATGTGAGACTGTGAGACTACTAATGTGTTATAGAAGTGGGTTGAAAGGAGCAGAAAGAAAGACTATAATAATTAGTTGGGTCTGTTTTGGAAGTGTGTACTTATTAACCTATTGTTATTAAGCTAGCACATCTCATGTCACCAGCTGAAGAATTCACATACATGGTCATGGTCCAGTATCTGTACAGTAGCTGGTCTGAAGATTTATCTCTTTAGGTCTGTCATTTCAAAGTCTGCTATTAGCACAGTGCTAGGCTAGTGCTATTATCACAATGCTAGGCTACTCAGCTCTTCACAGAGGCTTTAGTAAACACTGTGTGTCACCAATTGCTTCATTAAATCAGTCGTATTCCAGCCTTTACATGTAAATGTATTTAACAGCTGTAGCATATGGAAGAATCTGAAAGTTCCTGTGAACTGTAACCGCACGTTTTACCTTTTCACCTTTGACATGTTGTCTGCACAGCTGCTTGTGCGCGCTTCTGTTCAACAGTGGAGAGAGGGTGTACTTGAACAACAGCTGCATGCAAAATTTACATTAGATTTCAGTCTTGTTAATAAAGGTAAAATGTTTGCCTCAGTTCCATACCTATACTGACTTTCAGTACCCAACTCTCTCACTCGCTTTCTGTGTGTGAGTGAGAACGACAGAATCGCGTTGGGGGAAAAAAAGCTATTTGTGGCACTCGATTATCATTCTGTGGCACTGCGCCACAAATTACTCTATATATGGGAAACACTGGACCTTGCGAAAATCCATAACAGCAATGAGTTGGCATTAGTAATGCAACACGACACAGCTGTAGCCAAATCGGGGGGGGGGCTTAGGTAATACTCAGAGTGGCAAATTTAGACAGAGCAATGAAATTAGTTTATTAGTTTAATATCTTTGTTGTTGTGTCATAATGGCGTGAAACTTTGCACTGCAATCCACCATACTACTGGAAAGTCACCCTCAAAATGTTGGATCATTTGGTGGATATGTGCAGGTGTTGAGCGTTCCACAGACAAACAAGAACACTACAGACAGATTTGCTGAATTATAGACAGATGTGATCAACATGTTTAATGCAATTAAATGGAACAGTTGTTTACAGCTTTTTCGTTTCAAGTTGTTTTGTTGAAGGTGTTGAATAAACATGTTAATTATATGTATATATGTGTGTGTATATATATATATATATATATATATATATATATATGCTTTTAAATATCCTGCTATGGTTGTAGTTAAATAAATTAGTTGAAAATGAGCCTCATTTCCTTGCACATTAATCCACACTCTTCTATTTGTCTGAGTTCATATAAACTGATAGGCTGATCTGGAATTACAATGTAATCATGTGTTTTTGGTTCTTGGTATCTCATGCCAAGTACATGGAACACTGGTGAAGACTGTGCAGAATAAATACATTGTACATTGTCTGTCTAACTTGTGCTCAAATATTTACATTTTAATTCAAGTCATGAGACAACAGCATGGTCTTAGCCATTGATGAATTACACACTGTTACACTCACTCCAATGATTCTTCCCTGTAATATGTCTGACAACTTGTTGATATTTGTGTTAATATCATTAAAGACGGACTCAGTTTGGATACATTTAAGTACACTTGAGAATATAAATGAGTGTTGAAGAAAGGATTCAGTAAAGCACCGCCTTCTCTGCTGACACTTGCGTCAGAGCAGGTGTAATAAATAACAATGACGGAGGTTGTGTTTTGTTCAAGTGTCCCTGTGAACCATGAGTGTGTAACGCTGACCATCCACATACAACAGCACGCCTCTGAAACTAAAGAAGATAAATGTCATCATTAATTACAATGTCTACACCTGTATTTCTCCTCCTGTCATGTCAATATGTCTGAAAAACGCCTCCACACTTCAGGGATCTGGCCTGTGTTCATCCTTCCCTTACTCTTTTCCATTCTCTATTCCCTAATAGACAGTGAGTAATTTACACTATAGTGGCATGATTTTACATTTTATCATCAGTTTGAGTCATCGCTAGCAGCTGACTCCGACAGAAGTCATTTCTACATCTTTAAAATCCATTGAATTTTTTTTTATTTTTAGCAATATGCATGACATAGGAAGTCCTTTTTACAATCAATCATTGTAATTTCTGTTCTGGCTCAATACAAGAGCTTAACAGATCTAGTATGAATGTTATCAGTTACACCTCTGCCTTCCTTGTGAAGATAAATGGAAATGTCTGTATGGGGAAAAAAGGTCTAGGCTATCTCTACTCATTCACTGTACAATTCTGTGAAGAAGAAAGGGGCTAAGAAATATAAGCTCCATCATGATAGATATCATTATCACAATATAAAGGCTGTTGGGCTGTTGCTTTAATGATACCCTTAGACCATAAATGTCATGAACATTAGATCTTTACTGTACATTGGACAAATATATCCTCTTGAGACCCAGGGTAGTGAAAATGTTCGTTTTGGTACATTAAACATGAACATTAAACATTCTTGATTGGAAAATGCATAATGCAAGTGTTTTCAGAAATATTTTAAAAATGATTTCTGTTCACTTATTTATTTTAAAGGAATGTCCTTTGTAATGGACAGTATCTTTTAAGTGAAGCTGTAAAACCTGTGTCAACAATGTAGAAAAAGGCATTGCTGGGTCTCAGGAGGATATGCTGGAAATGAGTAAAATAAAAAGAAACATTTATGTTATGGTGATGGTATATGAAATATATGTTGTAATGATAAGATGATGAAATTATCACAACATAAATTATATCATGGTAATTGAATACAAGGTGAGCTGACAAAAAGATCTTATGAGACTCTTTGGAAGTACATTTTCTAATATTTTAGATATAAATATGTGAATTATAACCACACTGCAAAAGGTTTTCCCTGATTTCTGAACGATTGTGATGTGTACGATGGCTTTCATAAATATTATCAGACTAAAAACACTGAGTTTCCACATTGATTTGGGTCATGTTGTTGCAATATTTTGACAACTGGTGAGATCAATGTGAGTCCACATATTCCTAACTGTAGATGCATCTGTGGCACTGCAGAGTTTCCAGTAATCATTTAGACTGTGGTGGTTTAATTGGCCTGGCCATGCATTTATAATTAACTGGTTTTTTTTACATGGTAATACGGCAACATCTGCATGAATCAGGTTCACTTTTCATCAGACTTTAAAACTGGACCAGAAACTGAGACTTGTGGTAATTCCCTCTTAAGTTGTTATTTCATCACATAATTTCTTCAGCAGCAGCAGAAGAATAATTTACCATAAGTTACCAGAAACTAACAGTGAAGACAGAAATATCCACAAGCATCACTACACATGGGCTTACATATTAGCCTTGCAATGTTAATACTATTATACCTCATAGTGCTTGTAATGTTTTCTCAAAAAAAAAAGACATTACAATGCTGAGACTTTTTTTTTTAAATCCCATTTGATTTATTCCATAATTTACACAGCTTCCCCTTAGTTTTCTACCTTTACAAACAAATTAGCTTTAATGGGATCCTATTTTTAATCAATCTCTTTGCAGCTATAACAGTTTCAGTTCCTCAGAAAATGCTTTCCATGACGTTTAGGAGTGTATTTCTGGAAATTTTTTACTATTTCTCCAGAAGTGTATTTGTGAGGTCAAACACTGATGTTGGATGAGAAAGTCTGGATCATAGTCTCCACTCTAACTCATCCTAAAGGTGTCTTTTCAGGGTGAGATCAGGCCTCTATGCAAGCCAGTCCAGTTCCTCTACACTAAACACACTGATCCATGTCTTTATGCACTGGTGCTCCATCATGTTGGAACACGAAAGGGACATCCCCAAACTGTTCCCATAAAACTGGGAATATAGCATTTTTCTATATTTCTTGTTCTGCTTAAGTATAAAGAATTCCTTTGAGTGGATTTAAGGTTCCAAGTCTGACCTGGGAAAACCAAACCCACTCCATAATCCCCCCGTCAACAAATTTTACACTTGGCACAAAATACTCAGGCAAGTACCGTTCTCCTGAAACCACCAAACCCAGACTCATCCATCAGACTGTCAGACAGAGTGGAGAGATCAGTCTCCACACTGGGCTTTACCAGGGTCCCTGTTCCTACATGCAGAACAAGCGTAGTGCGTAGGACCCCCATGATCCATGGGGGTCCCCACTTTACACAATCTCAAAGAGGATGTGTTTTCTACTAATGCACTGTGAACACACCTGATTAAAAGCAGTGGGTCGTTATCAGGATTCAACAGAAATTGATGACGAGTTGATCATTTGAGTCAGGTGTGTTTGACCAGGGTGACATGCAGGACAGTGGGCCCTGAGGCCCAGGGTTGAAGACCCCTGCTGTAGAGTATCAGGTCAGCCTAAAACAGCTGCAGGAGAGGAAAAATAGAGGTGAGTAATCTGACACCCAACATATTTCTGCAATGATTGACAGCACAGCGCCTGACCAATCAGTGGTCAAATGTGCTGACAGGTTGTTGGATGAGGAGGAAAAATAGTTCTAAATGATAGTATGAACCTGGAGCAAGAAAAGAAAAAAATAAATCAAGAGGAAGCTTGTGTGTCACTTGAAGGCCAGTATGTTGTTGAAGTAAAAAAAAAAAACTGTGCGGCCCGGTACCGGCTCTGCTGGTACCAGCTCTATCTCCTCCATGCCAGAGGATCAGGAGCTGTTGGACCTGGTAGGGACTCTGTCTCCTCTGTGGTGGAGGTCCAGGACCTGTCGGCCAGTTCTTCTCCTTTCTGTTCCCCTGTCTCTGTCCAGTGACCCATTCCTTTTAGGGTCCTGGTTCTCATCCTATGTCTATTAGTTTCAGTTGAGTTTATTATTCCTAGTCAAACTGTCAGATTTTCTGTCTGTCTTATACTGTGTGTCATGTCCTTCTCATTTCCATGTCTCTTACCGGTCTTCCTTTGTTCTGTGTTTTCAGTCCTTATAGTTCAAGAGTGTCCAGATCTGGTCCTGCATGTTTTAGATGGATCCCTTTTCCAATACACACAATTCAAATGATCAGCTGATCCCCAAACTCTGCAGAAGCCAGACAGTGGGCTACAAGAGGGAAACATCTAAAACATGCAGGTCAGCGGCCCTCAAGGACCAGGATTGGACACCCCTGCCGTTCTTCTTTTTCCCCCCATTATTTTCCTCCTCTCACGTTTTATCCTCTATCTTTAACTGTTGTCCTAGCCCTGTAGTCTTAATATTTCAGCTCCTTTGTCTTTCTGTCTCTCAGGTCAGTAAAGCTGGGATGCAACTGGTCTACCATGAAAACACATTCCATGAAGCTCTCTATGCACTGTTCTGGATATAATCTGCCACAGATTATATCCGCCATTTTTGTCCTCTGTTGTCAACAAGAGTTTTACAGCTCTACTTTTTTTTTAAAAAAAATCCACTGAAAAGGACATTGTATATTTAAAAAAATTGTTTATGAAAAGACTGTTGCATTAGGCTTTTTCAAATTAAGGCAATTATTCAATGTAAAATGACAAAAATGTTTACTTACTGGGTGTAAGGAGGATATCGCAGTAATCATAATTATGAACTGTTAAATGTATCTAATAAATATATATATAAATTTAGAAAAATGTTGGGGCTGAAACACTCAAATATTGAAACGGAACAGTGGTATATTCACCTATATATGAACACCTAATTCTCACAATATGACCTTTATGTCCTGGGTTATAATTTAGTCTCCTATCACATGCTAGTAGCAGCTTAAATTGGAGACTGATTGTAGAGCTTGCTTTTCTTGACATGAGAATTGACAGGTAAAACTCTGCAGCAAACTACTGGTTGTGTCATATTCTGTCTCTTGATTAGCCTGCTGTCACTCCATTAAAACAGAAAATGCATGCCTAATTTACAAAGCTACTTCGTACAGGTGAGAATGAAAACAGCAACAACAAAGAGGCGGCAAGTTGTGATATGTTTTCTTTAGAATCACTGAAAGGACATTGTTATTTTAGTATTATGTAGTCATCACACTGAAGGTGACATGGGGTGAATGCTAATGTTTGCACACGTCGGCATTAGATATTGGAGTTGGCAATAAGTAGAGAGTTGGCCGAGGTGAATGACTGAAAGATCACAGAGAGTATGGGTGAAGAAATGTGAAAAAAAGGGTATTTAAAGTGCAAGAGTGGGATTAGTTTAATGTATGTGGAGTGACAGAGGCATGTGTGTTGATGTGTGTGAGAGTGAGAAAGTTGGAGGCAGGGGAGAGAGTGTCACGTGTATGCCAGAATAAGCACATAGCTCTACCAGTGTGATCTCTGGACACAGCAGCAGCAGCAGCAGCAGCAAACAGCTCAGACCTTCAGTCCCTCAGGTCCCTCATGCTCCCTCCACATGTACTTTCTACAGCAACCACACTCCGACACCTGTCCTCCCCCACGCTTTATCTAACCCCCACCCCACCCCAGGCTTTCTCTCGCTCTCCAGCTCTCTCTGGAGAATCGTAAACCTCATACAAACTGCTAACACAAATCAGAACCATCTTGTTGGAATAAGTGAGTACTCCCACTATATTGCTAAACGTTTCCCCACATAGGCAGAGGATTTCGAATGACTTCATTCCTGCATACTCGCTGTGCATGCTGTTACGCAGGACGACTTTACTGTAAATCTGCGTTGCTGACATTTGAAAGCCATTAGACATGTGCTGCCTCATTTCTGCACATGCATAAGAGCAGTTCCGGTAGATGTCCTGTGGCTAAACATAGGGTAGAGTCATTGTTTAGAAGTGTCGTCTTGGTATTTTTGTTCAAAGAGCGGTGATGTAGAAGAAGAGCCGTTTCTTTCAGCTCAAGCTCAAGCTGTTCCTCACAAGAGGCCTGGAGAGATGCCAGGTACTTTTTTCACATTTAAAGGTTGGGATGACATCCAAACAGAAGAGCCGTAGTCCTGATGTGGGCCTCCAAATGTTATGCAAGGGTATGACTGCAGCAGCGTTTAAAAAAAAAAAAAAAAAAAAATGCATCAAGCCCGCATTGAAGCTTTTCCATTCCTATTGGGAAAAGAGGAACCTTACACCTGGGGCAGGGCCAAGGACACGTGTTAGCCACAAACAACCACATTTATTAAAGATATGTGCTGAAGGGAAATATCTGAGGTCTGGCTTTTTCTGTGAAATAACAGTGAATCGGTGACTAATGCATGTCTGTTACATTGTTTCTGGAGTGAGGTGTGAATATGAGGCATCTCAAGGTGAAACTACATTCCAACATTCTGCTTCAAAGAAAGCCATACTTTGCCCTCTGTCAGCTCACATAGCAATAACAAACACCATTAATGACATTCAATATACCTCAGAGTGTCGCTCTACAATAGAAAGGAGGCGTGAAGATTTGATTTCCAGCTGTGAGACATATTTTTAATCATCCACTTTAGATTAAAAAGGTTCAGAACAAAACAATTATCGAAATCAAGAATATGTGGCAGTCATATGTGTTTTATTTATCTTTTGTTTAAATATGTATAAAGGTAAATATTGCAATTAATTTTACATATCAGTTGAATTTGATACTTCTGACACTAAATCATAATTTCGTTCTAGTTTGATGGAATAATTTGGGTCTTGATGACTTTGGCTCTGGTTATTTTTCACAACAATAAATCAAAGTCAAGAAAATGGATGCAAGCTGAGTATGTTTCAGTAAAAAAAAAAATGTAAGCAAAAAAGAAGCCCTAGAGAAAAAAAAAAATATTTAGAATGATATACATTATAATTGCGTCTGCCAAGGAGGTTATGTTTTTGCCAGAGTTTGTTTGTCTGTTAATTAGCAAGATAACTCAAAAAGTTCTGCATGGATCTTGATGAAATTTACAAGGTAGGTTAGCAATGGAGAGATCTGGAAATGATTACATTTCAGTGGGTGATCGGAGGGGTGGGGGTGGGGGGGTCTTATGGACGGATTTTGATTACATTTCCAGGATAGGTTGGTAATGGGGAGATCTACAAATGATTAGATTTCAGTGGTGAACCGGGGGGGGGGGGGGGGGGGGGGGGTCAAGAAAACAAAAAAAATTATGGACGTATTTTTATGTTTTTTTTTTCAGGATGTGTTGAGTGTCACAAGGAACAAATGATTACATTTTGGTGGTGATCGGAGGGGTGGGGGTGGGGGTGCCTTATGGATGGATTTTGATTACATTTCCAGGATAGGTTGGTAATGGGGAGATCTACAAATGATTAGATTTTGGTGGTGATGGGGGGGGGGGGGCTACCTTGGCGGAGGTATGTGCTCTCACAGTGCTTTTCTAGTTAGAATTATCTAACGCCAAGTGTGAGTTTTGTTAATACAGAGTCAAATATATGACTAAAATATATGCCAGAATTTACACACATAATGTTTGTCAGAATTTTTTTTTTTT
Source organism: Siphamia tubifer (assembly GCA_020466265.1). NCBI lineage: Eukaryota > Metazoa > Chordata > Actinopteri > Kurtiformes > Apogonidae > Siphamia > Siphamia tubifer. The sequence goes on along the minus strand of CM035788.1, from coordinate 22,613,454 downwards.
TTTTTACAAGTCAAGGAAGTCACAGTTTGTGGTAAAACTGTTGTATCAAACTGTGAAAGTACATAAATGGAAAGAGTACACACCTGAAAGTCATGAAGTTGACAGCATTATAACTATCTCTCTTTATAATATGTTCAGAGTCACTGCAGATGCCTTGACAGCTTCAACATGACCAGACTCCTAGAGATTTTCACCTGTTATAATACCTTTTCCACCATGCCACCTTACTCTCAAAGATTGAGATGAAATATACCAAACAAACAAACATGTCATTCTTTACTATCTTTCCTATAAACCACCACTTTCTTGTCTCATAAAATTATCTGTTCTATTGACAAACCTCAGGAGGGCAAAAAAAAAAAATATTTGTCTTTGTCAATCTTTCTCTTTTGCCTCAACTGAGTGAAATTCTAGGAAACGGTTAAATTACACAATTACACAAGTAGGAGCAAGAATATGTTTCACAATTTAAAAACGTATTTACAAGAAAAACAGGAACATGAAACCCAAATGTACTTCAGTGCACGGAACAAATACAGAAAAATAAAATACAAAGTACATGAAAATTCTTAATATCAAGCAAAACTAATACACATCAGAGTATGTGTTGATGTGAGGTTTACGAACAGTTATTAAACTGTGGCTTAAGAGTCTCGTTAAGAATCTGCTTAAAAATACATTATGTAAAAACACATCTGTGGTGCCGGATTGTGATCAAAATGCAATGAAAGAGCTACGATCAACAGCTCCTCTTCAAGTGAGCTTGGAAGGTGGCGTACTAAGAAATTATCAGCCCATATCACATCACTTTGAGATAGGATCTCACACTGAAACACCCACATAATGATCCCATAAAAGTGTTAGCAGAGGGAGCGTGGGTAGTTCTACATTGGACATAGATTTGGCGGCTGGCCTGTTGTCAACCATCTCATTAGTTTTCCACAGGGAGCTTCAAATAAAGACTTTTATCATGTATCACGTCTGCCTCTAATCACTTCCCAATTATCTTCTTATTTTATGCCACATGACCACAACCCACAGATTAATCTCTAACTGTACTAGAAAGTGTGTGCACCACAGTCATGGATTGTATAAGCTTTACTTTTTCAACACGTGCTTGTTATTTTTATCTCGCTTCCTCTCTCTCTCTCTCTCACACACAAAAAAAGCCCTTCTGATGTAATCCTAACCTTCAGATTATGTTATGAAGCTGCTAATTCAGACTGTTACATCATCTAAAATCAATATGAACACAACTCTTGCTAAGATAAGCTGCAGTCACTCAGAATCACACAAGAACACGATGCAATCAATATTAAAATTGTTTTTAAAGTGGAAACCAGTGCTGAAAAGTCAGTTTCTGTATTGGGCCAAGTTTAAATCTTGTGAAGGAATTATTCAGTGTGTTGAATGCAATGTTTGTGGTGAGCTCACAGTCCTCTGCATCATGTGTAGCCCTCCTCATCTCTGGTGGAGAGCGCAGGCTGGAGCACTTACATAACCCAGTTAAAATATACCCCAGTCACATGTAACATTCAGCCCTGCAGATAGATATCCCACTGTCGCTTGAGCTGCTCTGGCAGCCGTTCAGACATTAGAGAGTATAAACACACACACACACACACACACATGCTTGCACATACACACACAGAACCATAAAAGATTTGACAGTGATTCGCTGCCAGACATTTTCGACTGCCTGCATATGAACTGTCTGTGGGAAATGGTCAGGGCGCTTTCTCTCTGAGTCAAGCGCATGTGACTGAGTGGAGGTGGACTGGGAAGAGCCACAAAGGAAGAGGGTGGGTACATGACAGGGTGCCGGAAGTCCAACCCTTTAAAGTCACAAAAATGCGCCTAGGATCACTTCTCGTCTACATGACTACATAATCTCTAACGTTAACTCTGAATGCTATTGGCTGAGTCTTGCCACACACAATTGCCCCCCCCCCCCCCCCCCCCACACACACACACACACACACATTGCTGCAGTGTACCCACACTACGCGTAGTCACATTTGTGCTGTGTGGGTGGAGTTAACTTGGCAGAACTAGAATTTACTGTAACAGGACAACATAGCTGGAGGAGTCAGCTGCACTAGTAAGAAGTGTAAGACACGTTTTCTAAGAGTTACAGAATCCAGACTCGCAGCCTAAATTACGCAAGAAGCATAGTGTTTAGACTGTAAGGTTCAGTCCATTCATGGTGTCCAGTTTTCTCTGTTTTTGTCATAAAAGCCAACTGTGGAAATCATGGAAGCTGGTTTTTGCTCAAACATTTAAGGTTTACTAATAATTTCAAAGTTCACTGTTCACTTTCAACTCAATTCTAATTGGCTTTCAAGCCTTTCTAGAGGCAGACATATTCATAATTTATTGCAAAAGATGAGATGTGTCTTGAAGCAGCTGGTCAGAGCTCCAAGGCCTTGCATACTTTACAGAGAAACTATTATGTAAGCTTGTTACAAAGCTATAAATTCTTGCAAGGGCACAGGATTATGTACCAACATCAACTACAAGTATTGACTGCATGTGTCTCTGAAGTCTGATGTAAATTATCATGGTTTAGCTTTTTGTATTTACATATACATTCCCTGAAACAGCCTAAGCTGTCGTTAACACAGTTATAAACATTCCAGCCGCTCTTCTTTTTCCTGTGAGCTCAAACCAAAAACCATGCTTGGGTAACAGGCAAGTTATTAGTGGTAAGCAATCATAATGTGAACAATGCTGTGGAAAACCTAATGATAATTGTCCAAATTTAGACATACACTGCATACACACAGACACGTCACTATAGGTCGAGGTTTGGGTCCAGGACAGACTATTGACTTAAGCCAAAGAATATGGGCTGAGTCATATGGCTAGCTCATGTCAGTGGACAGCTGCTGGTAAGACGAGACACATACAAACACGTTCCCCTGCCAGCAGCACCCAAACATTCTCACATATACATTTGTGTCCACTTGTGCATACTCACTCAGTATGTAGAAAGCAATTGGAAACACGGGTCACATCAGGATATCAGCAAACATTCACTCCCTGGAAGAAACTTGTGTTTTCAATGGCAAGCATTTTACATTTCTCACATCACTCTGAAAATGAGAAGCAGATTGCGCAGTATATCATGCTGTAAGTTGCACAAACATGCATGAAAATCCCAGAAGGCTACATATGTATACAAGGCCTCCAAAATGTGCTACTCCATAAGGCGAGGTGTGGCGCTAGGGTTCACCCACACACACACACACACATGCTGCATTTTCCTAAAAGGCAGGGTTGGGGCAGATGTTTGGTGTATGCCCTGTGATAAAATAGGCGTGAGTCTCTGATTTTGCATTTATTTTTTATGAATGAGAGCGGGAGACATCGAGTCTCTAAGGAATACAGAATCAGCCAGCCTCTTTGACAAATTGAAAATCACAGTGCCAGTTTGTGTTGTGTGACTCATCTCGTATCCTGACAGAAGAATACACAGATAAAAGGATCCTTTGAGAGGCAATTGCAAATTGCTGCTGTTGTTCTTTATGTGGATGACAAATGGCAGTGAAAGTGAATGGAGCTGGATTATTGTTAATACATAAACGTTCATGGAAAGCACTGTGCAGATTTACCAAAACGCTGTGAACAATCTGCGGTCTAACACTGAAGACAGTTACAACAAAAGATATCTGAGTGTTTTATTAAAAAACAAAACAAAAAAAAAAACCAAAAACACTTCCCTCCTTTTCATACTGACTGTACACTCTGCAAAGATACATATATATGCCTAAAATATCTCTTTTGATCCAAGGGGATGCCTGTTTCCTGTGCTTTGAAGTGAGTGTGATGTACTCAACAGTGACATGGAGCTTGGAAGACAAAAAAAAGGAAATGAGACTTGCTGGGAATTCATAGGAAGTTCTCAGTCGTCACAAAGTCTGGGGTCAAACAGGACCCGGTCTGGTGTTCAGAACAGCAGCAGACGCTTCGTGGGATGTTTAAAAGATTACAGGATAATTAAACATCTACATGATTGACTGGCTGTGCTGACTGGACTGTTGGGGCCCTTGTCCGACTCGCATCTCACTCTGAAAGCAGCACATAAAACAAAAGTAGCCACATCACCCTCTGTGATCATTTGACCCACAAGAAACTCGTAGAATCTAATTACCATGGCATAGACTCATTATAGAAGGCAAAGAAAACCATGCATAGAGTCCTCTTGCCTTTTTATTTCAGACACATTTGCACCCAGTTGTTAAAACTGTCTGGGAAGCATCTTAGAACCTGTAAACATCCCTCAGAGGGCAAAGAAATAGGCTGTCGAACGAAGTGTAGAAGGAAAGAAAGCTAGTTATGTTTTCTTTCTTTCTTTTTTTTTGGAGTGGGTGTATCCCAAACACACATGATCACATTTGCTGTGAGAGGGTTCGTGACTCACAGGGCAGAGTGGCTCCAGGCTCTGCTCAGGATCCTCTGGCCTCTGACAGACTACTCCTAATCCCACCCTCTCGGGGAGTCAAACTGAGGTCCTGTGACTCATGCCTTTACCGTCACTGTGTCCTGAAAAAATGGGAAATAGATGCCGAACATACAATTCATCTCAATGGCATTTACAATTATACAGTTGTGGGGGGAAAAAAAAAAAGTCAGACCATTAAAAGTAATCAGAAACACTTCTTATACTATCAAATACGAACTACTACTACTGATACTGATACTGATATTAATACTAATTCTAATACTAACGAAAACAGACAGAAAAGAAAACATACTTAAAAGCACTGTTTTTGACTTGATTTTTGAAAACCATGGACAGTGGATAGATATCATTGATTAAAACAAACTCTTATGAGCATTATTTGTAGTTATCATTATATGTGTATACTATAATAATAATGAACATAAAGAAAGTGTAGAAAACAAGGATGGTCTAATAATTCTTTCCAGTATTGTACACACTATTGTTAAGGAACTATAATGTACCTAATGTGTAAATATATTGAAAATAAAACATTAAATTAAAATTGACTTGGTATGAAGGCTTATTGCAGATACTTAAACTATTTGAGATTATATAGTGTCCTTTAAAAGTGAACTCTCAGTCATTTCTAAAATTGCTGACTGTGCTTTTGCCAAGCTGCTCAGTTTACCGACATACCTCAAGTCCACCATCATCATCTGGATGATATAATGAGGGAGAATGCCTGTACAATGACCAAAACTAGACCTGGACTGACTTTTCGGCCAGTTGTTGAAATGAAACCGATCCGCGTGTCCACGTGTTTGTGTCATTTCCATATCATTTGCATATGTAAACCGGCCTCACCTATCATTTCGCAGCTGCCGTCACAGAAGCAGCTTATTTGTCAGTCAGATGCATCCGACGAACAAATCGGAGAGCTGGTCCCGTGTAATCCCGCCCTCCCAGACACGTTGCCTTGGGAGAAGCAACACGGGCCGATCACTGGCTCAACTGCCTCTCCACGCACCGCGAGTCCAACACATCAGCTGCTTCTTTTACCCGACAGACCATTTGGATTTACCGTTGAAACAAAGAGAGAGTAGGACCAGCCACTCCATCCTGGAAAGGTAAGGCACCCTTTCCGAACCCGTGTCTCACCCATAAACTACTAGATCACTTCCATTGGGTCCGTGCGTAAAGGTGAAACCCAATTTTATTATTATACATCATGTTTAAAAAAAAAAGTGAAGTAATTATGTTTCGGGTGTGATTAAACCCAGTTATTTGTGATAGATTATTATTTATTTGACAGTTAAAGCATAATAATTATTATATATTATTCCGGTGTGTGTGTGTTTTTTTTTTTTTTTTAGCTTTATATAATCTAACAGTGTGCCAAATTTACTGTGACTGATGAGGAAGTCTATTGTGTCTGTTGCCTAACTGCCGTGAAACTGGCGCATAGATCACACATCGCTTCTCATATTTACTCCTCGCAAAAAAACACGGGCATTTTTCATATCTGAAATAGAGTTATTTTTAATTTAAGTTATCGCCTCCGTCCGTTTTTACATTGTACGTGCGTAAATGTCGGCGCGTAGTGGACATCTGTGTCCGCGTGCCCCACCTACACAGGTAGATAGAGACACTTCGATTACAAGGAATAAGAGGGTTTTACTCTAGAAATGTATGCTCACGAGGGGGGATGAGTGTAAGGAAAAGCAGTGACAATTTGGATGTGTATTTGTAACACAATCTGAGGTTTTTAGAGACCCGGGTAAAGTGTGTTACATGGATCGTGTTTTATAGGAAGAAAAAAATGACTGGTTGTATGTATGTATATTTTCTTGAACAAGACATATAGGTGTGCAGTTTGTTATTTTTGTGCTGGCTTTTCTGAGATTTTGTCCAAATGTTTTCAATAGTGAAACATGTAATCTTTGAATCTTATAAATAAGATGTTTCATGTAATATGATATACTTAGTTTGTGTAATAAAACACTATTTCACAAAAGTCTGATCAAGGTGATCCTGTATATGAGGGTAAATGATCTTTGTAGGTCATTGGTTGATAATCTCACGTAAATTGGTCCAATCAAACCAGAAAAATCCAGATATTTTATTTTATGGCTTCAGAAAATCTCAAATCCACCCTCTGTAACATTACGAACCAAACGTGGTCACCTCTAGACAAAGAACTAGGGGGCAATTAAATGTCCCAAAAAAAAAATGTCCCAAGAAAAAAAACAGAAGTGAGGCATTAACCATTAAAAAAAATACCTATGCAAAACTAGAGTTTGCACTAGAAACCATCTGCTAATCTCTAAGGAAACATGTTCAAGAGGCGTAACAATACAGTCAATAGGCATCTGAGGAAAACATTTGGCTGCATGAGTTTTTATTCACAGGGCATTCTTCATGTTGAACAAAAACAGAGCCAGTCTTCCATTTTGTAAAATCTCTTTATCCCCCAGAAGTGTCACTTGTGTTGATGGGAGGTCTGCAGTCTGAGCCAGTGGTTGTCATGGTGGCAGACCCCTGTCCCTTTGAATAAACAAACCCCAAATGTTGTGAATGAACGACTGTTGTGGCAGCAGCTGGCAGGGCAGCTGATATCATCTGAATAGGAAGAAATCAGGCTTAAAATGTATATTTAAAGTGTAGACTCTAGTGTAACTGTAAACAAATTGTGTGTTTGGCGAAGGGATACAAAAATGTCATTCTCTGACTGGTGCCAGGCTTTAGGGAACTGCGCAGGATTGTTGTAGACACTAGGATGTTTGGTATTTGCTTTTGATGGTGGCTGGCTAGTTACTGTTTACTGGCTCAGGTGTCATATCTGCAAAACAAACAGGTCATTGTGGTCGCAAATACTGTGATCTTACCACCACCATCTGCTTAATGCACTGCTGTTTCACTGCCTTTATTCACATCTGCATGTGTTATTTAATGTTTTTTTTTAAATCCAGACACACTGTTACACATGTTACTACTGTTACATACTTCTCACCCTTGGTCCAAACATCTTTTTTGTACCACCTGCTGCTTTGTATTCTGTTACATTACACTAACTATGGGTTTCTCTCCATCAGGTCAGTGATGGTCAGTGCTAGTTAGAGCCTGCAGCCAAGGATGTCTGCTACAGATTCGGACAACTCCATTGACTGGCTGGCGAGTGACAATGAGGACAATGAGAGTGAACAGGAGCCTGACTGTACCAGAAAGGACAGCCAGACACGGGCGCCTCTATCCCCCAGCGTCCTACCACACCTGGGCCCGTCTGACAGCAGCTGCCACCGCAGCAGCAAGATGAAGGAGGATAAGAGTAAATGGAGCGAGGTCAGACAGGCCTCCAGCCAGGGATCTCCCTCCCACTGCACAGAGACATGGGACAGGGAGGCCATTGGACTGTGTAAAGCACAACATGGTGAAAAAACAGATGGCAGAAACACTCTGCAAGCACTGAAGAGAATTCACAGCTCTAAAGAGGATGAGTGCAAGGAACGGCAGCTTATTTCTGAACAGGATCGGCTCTTTACCAGTAAGGTGAGCGCTTCTATGACTCACGTCTGCATCCCACAGGAGGTCGTTGATAGTGTCAATAAAACTGGAACGTGCCCTATCACCTAGATCTACTCCCCTGCTGGTTCTACAGAGGCCCAGTTCATATCATTTCCAGTAAAGAAAACCCTCCCCTTTAACTGAATGTACTAATGAATCTATTATCTCTTTCAGTGCTTGGAGCTTCAGTGCTACATTCATCCGCTGTCATTAATCTTGAATGGCCTTCGTTCAGGGAGATACAGAGAACGTAAGTCAGAGTTTTATATTCATTTATATATGGTTTTTATGTAGAAAATCTCAATAAATCAGTCATGTCCTAGGTAATTATTTACTCATTCTGTCTGCCTTTTTTTCTTGTGGTTGAAAATTATAGATTGCATGAAAACAGTTTGTTACTTGAGTATGTGTCCTTGAGATCCGAGTGTGCTGTGTCTGAAAAACATAGGGCTATCAAGTAACCGCAAATATTTCCTCCTTGTGATAGAACTTTTTGTGAAGGTGTATGCAGTACAGAACTAACTAAACTTAAAAGAAGCTGATTTTAGTTGTGATAAACTAGGTACATGGTGGTAGAATTGAGCGTTCCACACTGCCCACTAAAGCAGCTGCTGTTTGTGACTCGTCTGATAAGTACTCTAAGGATGTCTTGATATGGGACCATGTTCAGACATTCTGTAAAACTGCTTAGTTTGAGATCTTCATCAAACCTGAACCTTGTGTGACCCAGCACTTCCTGGACACAGAGGCAGGGAGTCTGTTCCCTCTTACACACTTCACACAACCCATCTGCTGTACAGACTCAGCCTGCTGTCAACACAGTTTATGTGGCTCATGGTACAACTTCCTTCTTTTCTAGGACTCAGCAGTTTTCAGGAGAGCGTGGCCATGGACAGGATTCAAAGGATCATGGGTGTCCTGCAGAACCCCTGTATGGGGTGAGTGTCCGCAGCATGACCTACATACCCTTAAAAGTTCCATCTATATGCATTATATCTTTTATCTGAAAATTTCATTGGGTATTTGTTTGGCCAAAAGAGTGCAGTTACAGGACACTAATAACTCATATTTTAATTGATATCGTGATGTCTTTGCATGCTTTTTTTTTATGGATACTCTGAATACACACAGAATCACCTTACAAAACACAATACTGGAAAAAAAAATCCAAAAATTAAAAATAATTTTGAAATATAACTACTAAGAATATGCTACTAGGAAGATACTATATTTGTATTATTTATTTGCAGGCATAATGTATATGACTATAACACGAGGTTATTTTTCACAGCATATTTCCGTCATATCATGCAGGCGTACTCACAATGAAACAGAAAGTCTTTGTGGCTTCAGTGCTTTTTCCAGCTCAAGTCTTAAACCTTGACTATAACCACAACAACAATATATTTAACTCCTGTGCTCAATACAATGACTCCAAATTGCATCTGCTCTCTGCGGGTCAGAGTACTCTCCTGACCGTCTGTGACACATGGATCACAGTGGGTCGTCCTGTGAGGAGCTGCTGCCCACACATACACATGCAGAATAAATTTACTGCATGGTAGCTGGTCTCACTATTGCTGCTCCTCTTGTTAAAAATGTATCAGGCTTCCACAGTGGGAGCAGCACACTTGTGTCTGCTTGATTAACTCTTCACTGGCTCAACGGCATAATGAAACAGGATACTGCTTCTTAAAGGAGAAAGTCCTTTTAATAGGCCTCTATCATTTAAAATGGTTGTGGTATCTATCTGATTTAATTATTTCCGGTGAAATCAATGTTATGATACTGATGGAAGTGTGATATAGAGAGATTTATATACAGTTATAAAAAGAAATATCAGTAATTAAACTGATGTTTTTATTTCATCCCATACTGTACATACATATACATATGTAGACCAATATCTTTATGTGTTATATTTAAAGTATTAATGTACATGGACTGCAACAAATTACAAATGGTTAACGCGTTATTATTAGCAATGTTGCTGGCTATTAATTTGCTCATTATTTAACATGTAAATGGACTGTGCTTTTCCACCTTCATGGTGCTCAAAGCGCTTTACAGTAGCCTCACATTCACCCATTCACACACCAGTAGGTTTCTAAGGTCTAAGGTCAGTCCTACTGGGGGCCTAAGTCAGGGTTCAGTGTCTTGCCCAAGGACACTTTGACATGTGGACAGCCAGAGCCAGGACGCGAACCGCCAACCTCTCGGTCATTGGGTGACCCACTCTACCAACTGAGCCACAGCCGCCCAAGTGAAGTGTTACAGAATAAAATTAAAAGATGCTCACTGGATTTCTCATGGCTAAATGTAGTGTTAACCTGTGAAGAAAGATACATAATGATATACAATTAACAACAATGGTATATAATCATGTAGCATTCACAATCACCCCTAAGAATTCTTGAAAGATGGCAGATTTTTTTTTTTTTTTGTAATAAATGGGAAGTCTTTAAATGCCACCATGGCCCAATAGAACCTTTAGTTTTAATTTAAAACACCCTTTCTGTTACCTGTTCAGGGAGACAGTAGGCTGCCTGCTGGGTAGCTGGTGGGGTTTTGCCCCAAGGTATACTGATATAAGACAAAGTGCGGCTGAGCTTGGCACAGACTCATTGGAGCCCTCACCCACCAGCTGCTGTCTTCACATGGGAGACAAAGAGTGGGTGTGGCAGTCTCCCTGTAGACAACAGGGCCAGAGGCTGGAAGGTGGACTAAACCCCTCCCTCCCACCGTCAATCCCTGTGCCTGTTCTGTGTTGCCAGCTGGCAGCCCCTGCAGCATCACAATGGTAGCTAGGATCAAAGTGACTTTTTTAGCAGTTACTGTTGTGGATAATCTTGCACATAAATTTAACATGCTCTGAACAGAGTGTAGCAGGAAAGGCCTGATCATATGACACAAGCTAATCCTTACCCACCATCTGCTTTTGGCGGGTGGGAGTTAATGAGACGTTGCTCTCTGCTCACCTCTAATGAGTACTGCGTCACAACCGCTAGTTTATTCACAATGACTCTGTTGGACACCACTGTGGCTTTAGTGTTTAAAATTAGACATGCGAAGAACTACTATACATCAGGCCACGTGTGACTTTAAAGCATGTGAGAAATGTACTGAAGATAATTTTCCACACACACACACATATGGAATGGTCTTTGTTGAGTGAGTGCAAAGTGCTCACTCGCTATTAAAGAGTGTATGTTTCCTGTGTGACTTTAATAGGGAGATATGTGCATAGTACTTGGTTATTATTTTTATGAATATATTTTTTTAAATCTTTCTTTCTTATCCATTTTCCAGGGGGAAATATATTAATATCATTCTTAAAATGGAGGAAATGTTGAAGAGCTGGTTCCCTAATGTAAAACTTCAAGACCAACCTGCTGTCACTCAAACAGAGGAAAGCGTTCCCACAAAGAAACTGAAGGTAATGTACAGAAAAATAAAACCACTGGCTATGAGCTCCTCATTTAGACAGGGCTTAATGCCAAAGATATAATGGTGATGACGTAGTGAGAGACAGATTAAAATATCTATTATTATTTAATCACAGGTCTGGGACAGGGAAAGAAGGATTAAAATCTATTTTTACAGAGGTTTTACTGCAGTCTCAGGTTCACTAAGAACAATGAGTGAAGGTAAAGCGTAATTTTGGAGGAGTGTCCTTCAGCAGATGAGAAAGGACACAATGCTATGGAACATTCCTTTACATTTAATTGATGAGGATGTATTTATGTGCTTAAATCTGACACACCCACACATACACAGGAATTTCATTTCGCAATTTTTCCACTCACCACAATGAAGCTGATCATATCAGTGCAGTTGCCACGTCAGCATATGGAAGACATTTAAAAGAATATTACCTTTAGATTCACAATGTATCATCAGTGCTGTTTCTAGTCGTTTCTAGCACTAAATGAAGCTGTATGGTATATGTAGTAGCATTGAAGAGCTAAAGCTAGTTACTGAAAAGCAAACAGACCTAAAGGGAGCTAAGAAGAGTAAATATTTACTTAATTACTGTGTTTTTTAAGTACTAACTTAAACTTTTTTCACTTATTTAACAAAAGAAAGTACAACATTTTACATTAAAATATGTGTATATCCATTGTATTTATTAACTTGGGTGCTTCCATCACGTCACATCAAGCATTTCATTATAATGACAGTATTTTATTTGGTCATATCCCCTTTACAAAAAAGTAATAATAACACTACACAGTACTTCAGTATATATAAACAGTGACTTGTGGCCAATGCTAATACCTGATAACTTGACTAATATGATGTTAGCATCTAGCTTTATGTTACGTCATGTTACATTACTTGCAGCTGTTTGACTAGAATAAAATGAAAAAAGTGAATGTGCATCACTAACCCTAACATGAATAAAACACTTGTATATCATCTAGTTTTTTTTGCCAATTGCATTGCTAATTCACATTAAATAAAGTTGGTACTTTCTTCATCACAGCTTTCTCCATTGACCACCACTGCAACAGTGAGTCCCGTCACTGCCAGTGATCCTCCAGTGGGCACCAAAGCTCTGAGAGTCACCGACCTCACTCCCCCAGGAGCTTATTCTGCCAGTAACCTAAAGTGGCTCCACACATCGCCCATCTGCTCCCCAAAAGCAGAACAGGCCCAGGCTGGCCCCAGGCACCTGCTGACCCCTAGAGACAGAGACATAACCCAGGACAGCGCCGTGTCGTCCAGCACAGACAGTCAAACTAAGACAGACTCGGTGCCCAGAGGCCCTCCACCAGGCAAAATCAATGCTCCCTGTCTAGAGAGGCTCCTAAAGTCAACAGAAAGCATCATCACCCGCAAGGGAACAGGAGGCTTGATGGACAGCAGCTGGTCCTAGTCCACACAGTGGGCTTGGTGTCCAGCTGAATCTGCTGCACAGCCTAGCCCCGCCTTCTCCACCCTGCAGGGACCCAGTCAGCTCGCTTCACCCATTCCAGCCTTCAGGAACGACGGGAGCCTTCAAAAGGGACATTACAGATTCCTCTTAAATGTGGAAGAAGTGTCGACGGCCATGTTGTACTTCAGTATGGGAATGTGCCCTCTCTGGCATTACAAGTGTCTGCTTTAGTTCCCTTTTGTTGACTTATCTTTGTTTTTTGTTTGCACTCTTGAATAGTATGTGTGAGAGTGGGTAAGACAGATTTCACATGCTGAGACCACCCCGAGCTGGTGATTTCATAATGAAATTGTTCCCACTAGCTTGTAGATGCAATAATGCAGTTTGTGTATCTGTGAAGCTACTGTTAAGCCTAAAAGGGAAAGATCGGCAAGACTAGTTTGAGCTAGAAGGGATTATTTCAGATATCCAGACATGTTATAGAGGTCTACATATTGTGCTGAAAATGTGGGTTAAATGTGATGTTATTTTCTGCCCCTTAATGACTCCATTCTTAAGTTTATTGATGTGACTGTTACTCATTTGTATACTTTATAAATAAGTCTTTTGGTACAACTGTTCTACCTCAGTGGGCACCACGTCATGGTTAGTGAGAAGGAATGTGAACGATCAAAGTGTGGACACCTCACCAGATCTGCAGTGAGCCAAAGGGCCTCTGACAGCGAGGCCTGCAGTACAAGTTACCCGTCTTGTGCAAACAGAGGATGCTCTCTCCACAGGGATGCTCTTGTGGCCTGACTGGTGCCATTGTAAAGAATGTCAACTGAAGATTTCTTTTTGAGTCTCCCAATAGAAGGCAAACAGTGCCTGTAATGTCAAACTGTGCCTGTAAGCCGGTTTAATAATGAGAGAGAACCGTTCTCAATACCTGCTCCTCTGTGGGATGTACAAATCAGGAATTCTCACTCTCCTGCCATTTTCCTGTATCACCTAAATTATTAAGACCTTGCCAACTACTTTCTGTGGTGGAGTAGAACAATTCTTTTATTTTGCCACAGAACTGGACAGTATGTTAGACCAGCAGAGAGGGATAAGGTATTTCTCTGTGTAAATCTTAGAGAAAGGTTGTTGATTTACCCTGAAAAGTGGCCTTTATAGTGTGAAATTTTATACTTTCAAAATAAATGTGGTTATATTTGTTTGATGCAAATGTTGTTGCCTCTGTATTTCCCTTAAAGTTACAATACCTCACTGTCACATCTATATTACATGTCTTCTGATGTTTCAGCAGTATTCAGTGTACTTACAGTGACACAGAAAGGCTTATTTAAAAGGTTAAAACCCATGGATAAAGACTATCGGCAGGAGAAATCTATCACAAAGCCTGATCTAAGTGTTAGGATATGAAAGAGTCAATTAAGCATCAAAGAACTCCAAAGTAAGGGAGTTATCTGATTTATATCCCATTTTCACCAATTATAGTAGTAGGGTAACAGCGGCCCCACTTTCTGGCGGCATAATACAATTTACCGTTTCTTTTTTTTCTTTTGTAGTGGAGGATGTAATATTCAGTACATGAGTTATGCTGAGCAGAGAAAGTGAAATGTCTGCTTTTATGTGGAAATGTGCCAGCAGAGTATCACTTCACATTTCTCAGAAAGAGTTACTTCTATCAGGTGGGATTTCCATTCCTCCTCTGATCTCCTTTCACATGCCTATGGTTGGCAGACAAAGGGAGGTTTAATAACAATGTACAACACATACGATGGTGGTTTGGCGAATGACAATTATAAAGAAATGTGAACATATTTTTCAGGTAGTAAAGTATCACAGGAATGCCTGATATGTGATAATAAATGAGTATTTGAAAACTAGGTGGTCTATTAGAAGACATGACATATACAGAAGTTATTTTAATGGCTTTGTGTTGTTCTACAGGAAGAAAGGAAGTAAAACCATATACATAGCGAAGCACATACAATACAGTACAGTCGTGGAAAAAAGTTTTCGCACACCCTTAAAATTTTACACAGTTAAACTTTACAATATTCTGAAATATTTGGAGAAAAAATATTATTTTTGTGTTTCAAAAGATGTGGCTGCATCAGACAAACAAATGCAAATGTTTTGTTTATTTAATTTTTGTAAATAACAAAACTAAATTATTATTACATGTTATGTCCTGGATCCCACCCCCACTGATCCAGTTTTGACCTCAAAAGAACAGAGCACGTGCAAAAGGGAGCATGTGCGTTTGGAGTAGGGAATAATACTTGGAAAATTTCAGTGACTTAAGAATTATTTTTAATGCAATATATCAAAATACATGAGTTGTCCAAACCCTTTTTCCCACAACTGCAGACTTCCAACAATAAAAATTGAGGTCACCAAATTTAAGACCGAATGCTGCCACCTATAGGTCAAAAGGTAAAAATCATGGGTTTATTAGCAGCTTCTATACATATACAATAATGAGTGCATTTGTATTTGTGATGGGTTTTTCCTGTTCTAGACAACAGTGAACACACCACTTAGCATTCTAAAACAGGTTTGCTCTTTGTTCAGAAAAACAAACAAAAAAAACCCTGCAAAGTAATAGTCAGGGTCCACTGTGACAACCCATCTGTGGATTTGGTTTCACACATTTGATGCCAGGCTCATTTGCCAGGTCTTCTTTGTCTATTTATCTCAGTAAGTAGATGAAGTCCAAATGGGGGGAGGGGGTCTGGAAAAGAATCTGTCTGTAGATTCAAATGGTTGACTTCCCACTTTTTGGCTTTGTCTTCCTCTGAAGTCACATGTTCCCATTTCCAGATTAAAAGAAGTGACTGGCATGAGGTAGACAGGTCAATTACCCAGACTGCATTGTTTCACTGTTGCCGCCCCAGATTCAATCTCCCAGGGCAAAGCTAATAGTCTGGACTCACGTGCATACAGACGACCTGACAACATCCGTATTCACAGACAGCTGGCACAGACTTGCCATTGTCTCAGCCTAAAAAGGGAAGTTGTTCTGAATGATAGGAAGAGCTGCATCAACAAAAAGCACCTTTTACACAGAACTATCCAAGGCAGTGGGACAGAAGCACAATGTGCCATGATAATGACGCTATCAACAATGTAATATGATAGGACATTAACTAAAAGGACTCATGTTCTACAGCATTATTAAACAACAAATTATGACAGTTGCTTTCATCCTTTAATGACCTGGTGCCACTTGGTATTAGCTGTTTCCATGGTAAAAATTGTTGTAATTTTTCCCATTTGTTTTTGGCCAATGCCCCGTCCTTTAATCAAGTTTCATGAAAATTGATAGACGGACAAACAGGAGTGATGACATAACCTGGCTGGCAGGGGTAACAATACATGACAAATTTGAACATGATTTTTTAAAAAAAAGGAGCTGAAGTGTACTTTTACACATAATACCATAAAGGTACATCATGTAACTTTGGTGAACAGTTGTGTTTGTGTCATCGGTTGACTATCTACATGAGTCAGGAATGACGCACATTTTTCAAGTTACATCCTGTTAACCTATGATTAATGCACATAAATGTCTTCATATACATTGCATGCTAGGACTCAAACTTCTGATTATGTTCCCTGTCAACAAATCAGTGAGTTATTTCCTCAGTCAATCAAGTCTCTTGTCATGTTGTGACTTCCTGCCAGTACTCAGGTTCCACTATTGCATCAATTTTCAGGGTAAACGATGTCTGATAAAAGTAAGTCTAAGTCCTAAGATGCTTAAATTAATAACACAAGTGCAGAGCACATAGAAAATGTGAGATTGTTTGCTACTAATGTGTTGTGGAAGCAGGTGAAAGGAGTTGAAAGGAGCAGAAATATCACACACACACAAATGTCTGCCCCCCATTAAGCTATTATTATCATCATTATTAGTATTTAAGCTAGCACTACATCTCATGTCACCAGTTGATGAAGTTCACATAGTCATAGTCCAGTATCTGCGTGGTTGCTGGTCTGAAAATGTACCTCTTGGGTCTGTCATTTCCAAGTGGGCTATGACCACAGTGCTAGGCTTACTTATCTCTTCAGAAAGGTTTTAGTAAACATTGTGACACCAGGTGCTTCATTAAATTAGATTTATTCCAGCCTTTACATGTAAATGTCTTTAACACCTGTAGCATATGGAAGTATCTGAAACTTCCTGTGAACTGTAACCACACGGTCTGCCTTGTCGCTGCCTGCACTGCCGTGCCACATATGCGCATTTCTGTTAAACAGTGGAGAGAGGATGTAATTAAACAACAGCGGTATGTGTTTGGTACAGAAATATTGATCTCTCCCTCGCTTTCTGTGTGTGAGTGAGAATCTTCTATCTTCTACTTCCAGAATCATCTTCTTGAAATACACGTTTGGTATTTGAGACTTATATTTTGAGATGGACTGAGTGACAAGTTCAAACAGTGAGTGTAGGTCTCTGGTGAATTTAAAAAAAACATTGAAATTCAAGTTAATTAAGCAGTATAATGTAAAATTATTGATATTTGACATGACTTGAGCTTGACAGGAAAATTAACATTATAGGTTTGGTATATTAAAAATGTACTTTAAATCCCAAACATGAATTCATCAGTAACATAAGAAATGTGATTTTTAGCCATGAGTGTCTATACAGCAGCAACTGATTTACCATTAGAAAATCCAGGTCAAGTCACTCCTCTACTGTTACCAGACACCACATGTAATGAACACAAGAATTGAATGTTGTAAAATTATAGACAATATATGAACTTACATCATCATTAACGTACACTTATACACACATAAAGAGACATGCAGAATGTGGAGTCACTGTCTAGCGAACTACAAAGACAATTTAGCCTAGTGCACAGCTTTTCACAGGGCAATAGAAACAGGATATTCTCACAAATATGGGCTAAAAAAAATTAAGAACCCATATTTTTAAGACTGAAAGCAGAATTACACAACACACTGTCATGCACTTGATGTATTGCAATAAACCAAGATGTTTGGCGAAAATGGACACCATGCTCTGATTTTTTTTTTTTCATAAAAGAACACAGGGTTTCCAGCTAACACAGCAAGTTTGGGGGCAAAATGCTTGAATTCCAACAAAACTTATATGTAGGAAAACATTACCTCCTGCTGGGTCCCACTTATCCACCAGAATTTCACATTCTTGCCACATGAACCACAGAAAGTGGATCCACACCCAATGTCATTTCCACAAAATAGGCAAAACATTTAATCTGTAAAACAAATGAAACATGGGCTTAGAGGACCTACCAGGCAGACTTAAGTTAGCAAATGAAAAACACAATGGTACACTTACATTAAAAAACCCTCAAGTATGGCATCCACTTAAAAAGAGTGCAACATATACTTTGATTTAGCAGTGTTTGCTTGTGTTGCTAATCTATAGCCATTGACAGTATAATTACACGAACAGTCTGAGGCTAGAGGACAGGGTACATAAATATACAAATCCGACGCTAAGTATATACATAGTTCATTAGGGACAACAATCATTTCCAACTTGTAAACAACGTACTTACTTGTTGAAGGGGCGATATCCAATCATTGTGGCAACAGCAGCATTAATCCACACAGGAACTTCAAAATGCCTACTTCCTCTCCGAAAGTAGACAAGCAAACAAAATATGAGGCCTATTTAGCATTAGTGTATTGCAAACAATGCTAGGCTAAAGCTAACGGCGAACCGCGGTTGTGGGCCACAGCAGACTAGGTCCGGAAAAAATAATGATTGGATAATATTTTAAATAATAATTGTAATAACAAGTCACTTGAAAAACAAACAAAGTGACATACAGATAAAAACTATGTGGGGTGAACTCTTATTATGAGCACAGGACAAACCTTTGGATGCTATAATATCCATAGCACTGGAACGCTCATAGTCATATATACATAGACGCCTTATCGGTTGTCAGAGACGTCCCACAGCTTCGCCATCTTGAATCTGGGCCAAAGGAGGCAGCAGTGCATAACCATATACAAGGGAAAGAGCTACTGCTGAATCTCAAAGTGGAATTATTCATCTAATTTAAAATCGATTGTCAAACTGTTTAATTTTTTGGAAACGTGACACGTGTAGCTACTATACACGGTCCTCGGATATTTTTTTACAGTGCTGGTTTTGACACTCAACACTTAAGATACACACTATCTCCCTCTGACACCAGCATAGTTATTTAAACAGCAGAAGAGCTTCGCCAAAGATGACAGACTTTGTTCAGTCTATGGGTGCTCTAATGAGTGCTGTAAGGACACGAGAGCTTGTGGAATTACTTTGCACAGGTAAGATGTATGTAATAAATAATATATTGTTAGCAAGATGGATAGAACCCCATCACCTTCCTGTCTACCTATGATCTAACCCAGTGTTTCCCAACCATTGAGAAATCATCAGGTGTGCCGTGAAAAAATATTTAATTTCACTTTATTGGTACTGTAAGTGAGCAGCGTCATTTTCGATCCATACAACAGCACGCACTGGGGAACTTATGTCTCTGCCCCTTCCGGGGGCCTGAGATTGGGACATTAATTAATGGTATTTAATGGGAAATAAAATGCTAAAATCATATCTGATTTATCATATATCCTGAATCACATACATGTTGTACCTCATAATAAATGATGATTATTGATGTGCGTTGCAACTGCTTCTGTTAACCAACGGCTGATTCATTTGTGAGTAAAACGCGTTTATAATTTGGACTACACGCCTGGCGCGTATATGACATCACCAAGGACTCCATACCACAGCTGAGGGGGTGTGACGTCACATACGCGACACATTGTAGTTTCGTACTAAGCCCAGATAAAACCTAACTTCTCGTTTGCTTCCTATCAAAAACAGGGGGTCTGCCTATCAAATATTTCTTATTAATCACTATCATATGTGAATTTCAGAGCACTAGATTGAGTCCTCCATGGGGAGGCTAAGTCACGCCCTTATACTTCCGGTCCATGGGTGTTTAGCTCGCAAAAATATTGAATGGGAGTGAATGGTGCGAGTCAAGCTAAGTTCTGATTCCGTTCATTAATAATTTCTGTTTCTCTCTCTCTCTCTTTTCCTTGTGTGTTTTGTCTCCTTGTATGCCTTTTATTGATAGAAAATTACCTGAAAACTTTAATTAAAAAACAGTCCTACCCCCTTTGTCTAGTGTTGGACTCAACCCAGGAACTTCTTGTCAGAAAATTACATCAGCGCTTAAGATGATACCCTTATGTGGTTTATTTCTTAGTTGGTTCATGACCCAACCATATTCAGTATATTGTCACAGAGGCAAAAAAAAAAGTGTAATTGATAAACTCATTTTCAAAATTGGAGATGATTTTTTTTAAATTAATGATGATTAAACTCATTGAGTTGCTCTATAAATGATATTTTTCTTGCAGCCATCTCATCAGAAAGGTTTTCATTCTGTCATGAGGCTTCAAGTAGGTTCATTGATATAAGGTAGAGTATTCTGAAAGAATATTTGTAATTAAAAGGCAAAATGGCTGGATAAACCTGAAGAAGAAAATCCACTAGTACAAGGAAAAACAGCTGGTGTCAGAGTGTGCCATACATCATAATAAGTTCAGATGTTCAGTTATAAGTAGAGCTGAAATTACCCAGTTTCATTGCAGATCAATTGTACAATTTCCGGAGAAAGAATTCAAATTGCTTTTCCATTTTTGATCAGAATAACCCTACATGGGCCTGCATTCACTACAGCCAACCTTTCAGTGAAAATTGGTCTTCATTTGAGCTCCAACTGACTGAGAAATGATAAGGCAGTATGGTGTTGAGTCAGAGCCAAGGTGGTGGTTTGCTCAGCTGAAGTTATTTATACATACTGTATCTATGTAATTATTTTTCACATCTTTCCAGATATAAAGAGGCAAATGTGAAGTGACTTCATGAAGTGCCCAGCAGTTTACAAACAGAAATACTTGGAAAAACTTTATATGCAGTCTCTCAGAATCAGAAATGAATAAATGATAGATGATTGCACCATATTTTTCATAATTGTTTTTACTTTTCTTTTTTCTTTTATTTTAATCAACAAGAAACAGAAATTGTTGGATTGAAAAAGGCATGTTACACATCTCCATTGTACATCATTCAAACCCTCTCACAAAAAACAACAAATTTACAATAAAAGAAGTCTATATTGTATGAAATATATTTCCTATGATGTGTAATCCACTTTCCAGAGAGATAGATAGATCTTGAGTTTTTTGATACAAAATCAAGCCTGATTGACTTACACAGAATGAATGCTTGTTCTTTTAATGCATTTGATGGACACTTCATCCAAATAAAGGGCATGTTGCTTTTGTTCCACCATGATGTGGAAGAAAAAACAACATGTTTTAGAGCATCATGCAACTTCACAGCCTGCACGACTGTCAAAGGCTTTGATGTGATCACCATGAAACAAGGAATGGTCTCATTATGGTATTATGAACTGTACAGTCGATTCTTTCACACCCCACAGAGATAATAGTCTCATTTGTCAGGGGAGCGAACACCTTTAATTAAGAGACCCGTGAACCTAAAATATCCCCTACTCAATTATCAGGAGTGGAGCTTATACAAATGACAAAACAGCCATGACTGCTTTTCACTGGAGACTTCCTCTGTTTTCTAATCAAACCTCTGTTAGCATATCTATCATGGTAATAAATCAGTGTCTCATCATAGAAAAACCCACAGAAATATTACATTTCTCTTAAATCGTAATAGAGACTGATGTTTGTTCTTTATATTGCACTGGGGATATTCTGGTCTCCGGCGCATTGATTACTGATACAGGCAGGAGTGGAATTGATTTTGCTGTCTTCAGTACGTATACGTTCAGAAGAATCATGAAAAGAAATGGTCTTCAAAGAGAAATACTGCTATTATGTGTGTGGGTTTTATCAGCATCATTCAGCTTGACATTTTCTCTGATACCAGGTGTCTGATAGTTCAAACAACTGCATTGGATTTTCAGCATTTTGTAAAACAGTATGTGCAAGTCAAGTTAAACACACTGTAAAAAAAAATTACTGTACAACTAACAGTAAAGAATTGTAAAATTACAGCATTAAAAACAACTGTGAGTGAAAATTCAATACAAGGTTGATTACTTGAGGAGATTTTTCGGTGAACAATTATTATCAAATGTAGTTGTAGTTTGTACAGGAAGAGTATGTTAACAAAAAAAGATTTGTTTGTAGAAATGATGGATATCTATTGTTTTGAGAAAATAAATTGAAAAACAATGTGGCACAATTTAAATCGCAAGATTACAATGTTAAAATAGCAGCATATTTACCCTCTTTTTTTATAAAATAAAGAAGTAATAAAGAGGTAAGCATACAATTTAATGCAAAATGTACATGTTTAAAATGTTAAATCTACATGTTGAAAGTGTTAAAACTGCATGTTACTCTAAATATGTTTCCGGTTTTATGTGGGTTTTTTTTACAGGACTGTTGTGGCAACCACAGCTGCCAGGTTTTTTTCTGTAAAATGAATTCAAATTAATTCTTTTTACAGTCAATAAGCCTAATTTAAGTCGTGATAAAAGTAAAGTATGTCATAGTACATCGTACTTTCCATGGGTCATATTCCCCTACTCTCTACCTTCCTCCTTCTCCCTATAGTCTCTCTATCTCTCTCTCTCTTTTCTCTTTTCTCCTCCTTTCTCCTCTTTTTTTTAATCCCAAGTTGTCAAGGAGTCAGGGTCTGCTCCACATTTCTGCCTATTTAACAGATGTTTTTCCTCTCCACTGTCACCAGTCACAAAATGTTTGGTCCCGGAGGATTGTGTTCGGTGTCAGTAAATTAAGAGTCTGGTTCCAACTCTCTATATGTAAACTTTTGTTATGATCTGGCCATATATATATATATATATATATATATATATATATATATATATATATATATATATATATATATATATATTCAATACAATTTGATGTGATTTAGATTTCATAAAGTAATGAATGGGATAATTAACCCATAAAGGCCCAAACAGCCATTGACAACCAAAGCATCAACTGGTCTAAACTGTCTAATGCCTGTTGAGCCACTAATTCTATCAACCCTTGTAAATAATTGGTGTAAAATGCATCTTGTCATTTTTTTCATGGTCATCCAATATGACCCATTTGGATGTTCAGAGGCTCCATAGTTACTGTGGAAACACCATCATCTTCTACAAAATTGATTCTGTAGTACAACCCATGGAGTTGCGTCAATGACAGTGGATTTACACACTAGGTCTATGTTCACTTAATGATAGATTTGATGGAATACGTTGATTTTTATTCAGTTTTCTCTGTTTTGATATATCTTTGAATTTACTCAGAGATTTCATGAGCACCTAAATTAAGAATAAGAAATACATAAGAAATTATGAATAATAAATACATAATTTACATTAAAAAATACAAAACATAAATAGTGATACATCTCTTAAGAACAGTTCAATAGAGTGAAAAAATCATTTGAGAACTGCCACAAAATTAGCACTGGGTCTTTGTGAGTTAATATAGATTATATGGGTGAAGCTGAAATGTCCACAATTAAACTTTAGTTTAATTTGACTAGTTGATCAAGAGTGATTATAAAAGGTTTCACATGATTAGTATGGTCTAATTGTGATCAGCTATGACTGATTAAACATCACCACAGATCTTTCGCTTGCTTTTGATTTCCTGGGCTCATTTACTGCTTCTGAGACGCAGACTTTCGATGCTTTTGGGACCAATTATATCACCAAACGATTATGAAGCCCTGACTAAACAACCATCCACATACAGCATACTAATTACCTGTACCTGCTCTTATAGCAAAGAAACTGCTCTGACTCTCATGGGCTTTTGATCTCTCTACAAGACACAAGCTACACATTAGAACAAACAAGAAGCGTTTAACCCACTTTGGGAATTTTCAAATCCCTATGAGTGGATGTATATTCTGTGTGGACCAACATTTCTTCCAAAACATGCACCTCCATATGTGTCATAGGGTGAGACAGATATTAAAGTGTTATCTCAGTGGTACTTGAATGTATGGCTGGGATCATCTCTGCACAACAGCGCTCACACATATAATGTTTTGCATGGAAAGAGACTGCGATGTTGAGATGAGATTCTGTGTGACGTTAAACGTGTTTTTGTTGGGAACGTAAGGTCATTCTTAAAATGCACAAAATCACAGGTTTTTAGTAATCCTGCTATAATATAATGAGGAATATAAACTGCATTCCTTTTATCAACTCATCAATGTATTTTATTGAATTTTCATTTAACAATGTTCTCACCTTGAACCCATAATGACCAAGTGCGACTTTTGTGGCATTTCACAAAGGGATTTTTGTCTACCTCTACCTTTCTAACTGATTTATCACAATTTATATATATAGATGATCTGTATTTTTTATTTTTCATGGTAAATCATGTAAGTTCCTATATTTAATTCAAAGATCATGTGTGTATATATATATATATATATATATATATATATATATATATATATATATATATATATATATGTGTGTGTGTGTGTGTGTGTGTTTGTTCAAAATTACCTCAAAAGAGAACATTTAAGAAAACATTACCTTTTCTACGAAAATGTTGCCAAATGAATGTAAAAATAAGAATCTATCCGTAGTCATTTATCTAGCTCCATGGATCTTACTGGTGAATCAATGTTGTAGAATATGAGTTTCCATGTTCATAGGGTGCCTACCAAATCTACTTCAAAATACCGTCTGCACATTAAAATAGAACTTATTTTAAAGGCTCCCTCTAGTGCAAAGATTTGGAAATCTATCATGTAAATGTGAATAAACCAATATAAATGTATAACAGCACTTTATCATGTACATTGAAAAGATCAGCCAACCAGCACATTTGTGTTTTTGCGAATTCGTCTTATTACAGTATGTAAGATTGAGCACATTTAATCTCAGAGGCAAATAATGTTGAAAAAAACAACAACAGTAGAATACTGTTATTTTACATGTTTTGTTCTTTTTTTAGAAGGTCTGTTCTTAGCATTTCTAATCATTATTTAACATTCCATAGGTTTGATCTCATGTCTTTGTATCTGTAAACAGTTAAGTCTTTATTTGAATCATCATCTATTCGGAATTATGCTTGGTTTCATTTGTTTTATTCACTTAAATGATTGTTTGCTGGCTCTGTTTATGGTGCAACTTATACTCCACATGCAATGAAATGTACCATTATAAAGTTTTGCTTGTTTGTCTACTATTGTATATATAGTAAAATAGAATAGAATTTATATTTATATTTATTGTCACCGTCACAGGTTTAGCAGCTCAGTTCAACTTATAAAAGGGGTGGTATAAGAAAAACATCACACAGAGTATTACGAAAATGTAGGGTTGTGTAAAGGCTTTGGAATAAAATATGAATGCACATATGTTACTAACGTACTTCTAGAACTTCTGAAATTAAAGCAATATACAAAAAGTAATTCACAAAGCTAACTCTATACTACAAATGAAAGGTATGTACAATGAATAGTATATATACAAGTCATTCTTTATCAACATAGTATATCTCACCAATGTAATATGACTAACTATTAACTTAATTTTTTAATTAATTAGAATGGTTAAACTGGACAATAAAGCTGCTCAGGTGTACATAATCTTCAACATATTATTATTGAAAACAGTACGGCTAATTTGTAAGTCATTTTTTTCTGTTAGCATAAGCAGTTTGGATAGTTATTATGAAGCGCAGCATATTGTGTATCCAATCTAACTTAAGCCTGAGGTAATAACTGTCAAAAAAGACAATGGATCATCTTGAAGCTTTGTCAGTTGCTCTTATAGCTGCAAACACAACACTGATGGAAAGGTCAACCCATCAAATGTCAGGCTTTGTCTTAAAGCATGTGCCATCATTGTCGGGATAATTGTACTCCTAATCAACACTGTGTCTGGGGTCTAATCACGCAGGTAGCAGGAGCAAAAGGCTGAGGATGGAACACATGCTGCCTAAATATGACCACCCTTCATAAAGGCTCATTTCTAAGAATAGAGGCAGGCTGTGCTCTTGTAGGTATGAATAATGAAAGCAGCTTCAAGGAGCTCATTTTCAGAGAGTGATCATCATGCTAAAGTATGGCCTAATGATCACACAGATAAAGTGAGAGCATGGCATTCCTGACTAATGCACTCAGATTTGTCTCAGCATCTCACATCTTCTCTTTGTTCATCAAGCAAACAACATCAGATGTGCAGAATAACATGTGTCAGGAGATGTCTTAATTACAGCCTTGTAATGCGATGGAGATACCTGTTGGAAAGATCACTTATATGATGGGATATTTTTAAATGAAGTGCATAATAAAGTACATGCAAAGATTTAATTATTTTAGTGTGTGATATATTAAACTAGAAAGTTATTCATATAATACATTGTTTTCATTCATATCTCTTTTCTCCTTATGATTTAATATGGGTTGTTTTTTTTTTTTATCATAGTAGGTTACTTTTAATTACACATAATGTTATCATTGTTAGCCTCTGAAACTGTCAAATAAGATAGACTTGATTGATCCCACCACTGGGAAGCAGCAGCAAATACAAAAAAATAAAATGCAGTGGAGACAGAAAATTGGAAATATACATTATAATTATAAAATATAAAGAGATAAAATCAGAAATCTGGAATTTATACAAATATTCGTATACATTTAGGTGTAACCCAAAAAGACCCAGTGCTATTTATGAAGAGGTTATCTATTTTTAACCTTTCTTAAAGGATTTGTCAGCATTTAATATAATGTAATCCTCTGTATTATACTTTTTTCAGTATAAATCAGGTATTTTCCTAGCTCAGAGTAAAGTTAAAGGTTATGATATCAGAAACAGAGAAAACTGATGAAAAAGTGCCTCTTTCTGTGAAAATATCAATGACTGAACTGAAGCAATGTTGTAGAAGATGACTGTGTTTCGCTGTTCAACACAGAGCCTCTGAATGTCCAAATGATGACCATGAAAATATAAATAACTTCATTTGACCGTAATTCTTTCACTATATTGATAGGTTTAGTGGTTATATTTTAGATCAGCTGTTAATATTGGTTGGCAGTGGCTGTTTGGATCTTAATGGGGTAAATATGATTTACACATTTACATTGTGGTTACACATGATTTGTGTGTGTGTGTGTGTGTGTGTGTGTGGGGGGGGGGGTTGAGATTATGCCAGATGATCACATATCAGATGTTTTTTATTTTATTGTAATATTTCATTCTTGTTCTATGTATTTTCAGTTTAAAACATATTTTGCTGCAAAACCAAAGGTGTATTTTTTTTAGCTGTAAATTATAATGTTTCTGTACTCATGTCATTTTTTTCCACTTGAAAACTTAAATACAGATCAAATAACCCTTTACGCAAAAACAATATAAGTGAACGATATGAGTATTTCTGTGTGAGCACATACAATTAACTGGTGGACCTTATGGTAAATGGTGACAGGTGAATTTACGGGTACACATCATCAGTAATGTTCCTCTGGTTCATGGGGTGTTTTGGCCTTTAACAGTACACACCCTCCCCAGAGGTGGTCAGCTGCAGCATGATCAGACCTGAGCTTGCGCCCCAAGCCCAATTAGTGCTGATAATCACCTATTATATTTATATAATATTAAATTATGTATATGTAGTGTTATTGCAATAATGTATGTGTAGTGTTGTTAAGATAATGTGTATATAGTGTTATTAAAATAATGTATATATAGTGTTACTAAAATAATCTGTATATATATATATATATATATATATATATATATATATATATATATATATATATATATATATATGTGTGTGTGTGTGTGTGTGTGTGTGTGTGTGTGTAGTGTTACTAAAATATTAAAATTGTGTATAAATAGCATTATTAAAACAGTGTATATATGATGTTATTAAAACAATGTACATACACAGGTGTCACTAAAACAATAAATATTAAAATAGTGTATGTATAGGTATTATTAAAATGGTGTATGTATAGGTATTATTAAATGTCCACAAGATGGCACTGTTGTGCAAGATAAACAGCAAAAGAGAAGGTGCAAAATATTTTCTGTGCAGATTGTAATTAACCACCTGTTGGTTTCTTGGTAACACACCCAGTGTACGTTTTTAATCCTCAACAAACAGGACAAGTTTCAAGTTCACCCTGAACAGATGCAAAAGTCTAAGGCTTCATATTCCTCACGTTGCTTTATGATTGTATTAAATACTTCTCATATTACATTATAACATTGTTTGACACACTTTGAGCTGCCTGACACATCCCTGTGTTATCTGTATCTGTATTAATAATGGAAGTGGTTTAGTGTTACATACATAGGGTGTGATTATTGACAGAACACCATATTTGTCTATATGAACAACTCATCCACTACCATCTCCCTGTAAGTTTCCTGGAATGCCCTGATCCCTGAACCCTGTCTCTGGTCGACCACAGGACTGATCCGAGGATACCATCTGTGGCTCTGTTACATGAGATGCATCAGATCTCTCTGACTGGAAGGCATGTCATTTCACTCTCTACTGGTGACGAAGCGACAAAGGACTGGACTCAAGTTTCAGTCAGATATGGCTGAAGTATTTACAGTCACCAGCCTGAGGATATATGAAGTCAGAGGAGTAAGTAGACATGTTACCAGCATCTCACTTATTTTATCTGATGCCAGTAAGTTACAGGTTGGCATTTCTGCTAACATAAAGGAACTCACTCTGTACATGTCTCACAGTACAGAGGAGTCAGTGCATGCATAGGCTGTTAGTCTCTAATAAGGAACTGATGTGTGTAAAATTGACATTGATATTGCTAATTAATACAGCCTGACATAGTTGAAACTGTGAATTAAAATATGAGTTTTATGTTGTATTTTGGAGAGAAATTTTACCTGAAAGAAAACATTTAGACATAAAAGTTGGAGTAGATCATTATCATTATAAAAGTAGGCCCTTTAGTTCACTTGCATGTTCTATGATGAATCAATGACAACCTTGTAAGGGATAATGTATTGCCCAAGCGTTACTATCAGAAGAAATATTTCCCGAAGGGGCCGTTGTTCCACCCCGAAGGGAAATATTTTTCGATAGTCACGCATGGGCAATACATTATCCCGCTTATTGTACAGGTTATTACTGAATCTGAAGTGACAAAACTCGTTGCCATTGGTAGCAGACATTAATGGCGCAGCAGGAGGTTATCGAAAAAACATCCACCTGCAGAACGCTGGCAACGTCCATTCAAAGTGAATGGGAGCTGTCGCAACATTCTAGAAGGCCGTAGAATGAAAAATGAGAATTTGTCAAGTTCTACTGTTATGTTAGAATCCTGATGCAGGAAATCAATGACTCAATAGAAGTAGGTGATACTTTTCCTTGAGAATAACTCAGTAAATTAAATGAAAGTCCATGTATTACTTTCTACACGATAAAAACTAAAAATCTTACCAAGTGTAAAATTCTCATTTCTAGTCAAAGTTTCTTAAAATAACACATAATTTAGATATAAAGGACTTGTGTTTAGACAGTGGATCTTGAAAATCTTATTTCAAGAAATCTCCCTAAGATAATTTCTACATGTTCCACTGGCAAATTTTTGTTGAATTAAACAACAAAAAACAAACAAACAAATTAAGCCAAAAAATAAATACATGTTTAAAAATCTGCCAATGGAACAAGTGAAAAATATTTTAGTCAGAGTTCTTGAACTAAGATTTTCAAGATCTATTATCTAAAAATCAGTTCTTTGTAATCTCACTCATTATGTGATTATGTCTTATTTTCAGAGTTATGAGGTATTTAGAATAGAAATGACATGTATACACTTGGTAATATTTAGATTTTTGTTAGTGTATCAAAAACAAAAAAACAAAAATCAAAACTGTAAACAAAATTTTGAAAAAATGTCCCAAGAAAGATACTTATCAAACTTGAAATTAATCTGACCAGTATAGGAAGTACTAACAAAGATAAAGCTGATGACTCTCAGCAGTGTCCGCATGGGGAGCCATGGACAACAGGATCTGCAGTGACACGCTTGTGTCCTGTGCTGACCTGTGACCCCGAACCTCCTCCCCCACCTGTCTGATTGATGGACCTGCCCCCCCCCCTCTCTCCTTCAGTTCAGTTCAGTTTTATTTCAAGCACACAATCATCAAAACATCATTGAAAATGGTCAACTTTTTTTTTTCTTGTACTCGAACAGGAGTGGAGTTCATCTACAAATGGACATTCATCTATAGCCTGTCTATCCATGGGAGTGGATCTCTCTTTCAATGTGGTTCTCCCCAAGATTTCTTCTTTTTCCCAGTGGGTTTTGGAGTTTTTTCTTGCCGACAAAGAGGGTCTAAGGACAGGGGATGCTGGGGACCTTTTAACTCTTTCTGTAGTTGATTGTGTTTTTGTGAAGCCCTGTGAGACGACTTTGTTGTGATTTGGGGCTTTATAAATAACATTGAATTGAATTGAAAATTGAATGACTGTGACAGTGTGTATGGTGACAATGACAACGATGGACACAGCATCTTCACAGTAGCTCATGATCTATTGGTCAGTGAGCTACAAATGTAGAAGAGTGTCTGAGTACAGGAAGTAAAGATGAAGCGCTTTTTAAAGGCCAGTATATGTAATAATTTGAAGGGAAAAGCTGAAGTATTCTCCACAATAAAAAAGAAATTGCACCTGGATAATTGTCCAAATGCACATTAAGCTTCAAGTAATGAGTCCATAAACTTTAAACCAGATTGAAAATCCAGGAGGGGATTACTTTTTTGTTTTTCAGTTTTCCTTTATTTTAGGTGATTTCACTGGAAAAGCCTAGGGTTAACAACTTGCCACCAGTAAAATATAATTTTGCACCTATCAGTAGTTGGTAAAATATACTTTTTTGCTGCTAATTTATCAGTCAGACTAATGTAATATGTCTTTCTGTTGTTGTTAATGAAATAGTCCAAACATAAAGATTAAATTACAGAATGTGACTCAACATGGATCAAAGTCACTTAAGAGTAAAAGTCATTTTCTGTTTTTATGTTGTTTTTCATACACTAAACTTGAATTTATTCATCAAGCACTAGCACACAGATCAGCTTAATGATTTGAGACTGACCCACTTGGCCCAATGGCCCGCATTGTGTTACTGCCAAAAATGTATTTAGTTCAGGTCAATCTCATTCAGCCTAAATGGTCCCAAACAACACTATTGTGAAATAAAATACTGGCCACAAAGAAAATCTGTCTCCACAGTGAATGGGGAAATAAGGGCAGACCTGTCACACTCACTCATTGATCTGCAGAAAATCAATTAAACCATTATTGTTTCAAGTCACAGGTGCTCTGGGACCTTTTACGTGTTCTGTCTTGCGTTTCTAAATGGCAAAAGGTTTCTTCATTATTATCATTAATGGATGTCTTTAGAGGTCTACAGGCACCAAAGAGTTTGAATATCTGGACCATCTCTGCACTGAAAAAAGTAAAACACTGAATGAACTTAAAACATCTTCAATTTTGACTTTTTATCTCGGGATTTTGACTTTTTATCTCATAATAGTGACTTTTTATCTAATAATTTGGACTTTATCTCATGATTTTGACTTTTTATGGTCACACTTATAAAAAATCTAGTTGAGTGAAGCAAAAATAAATTGCATAGGGTTAGGCTTATTTTAATTTAATTTGATTCACTTAACTATATGTTTTTATGTTTGACCTATTAAAGGAGAATTTCTAAGTTGATTCAATGTTTTACTTTTTTCAGTGTGGCTGACTATACTTTAAGAGACAGGGTTTTCATGAAATAATAACCACTCATATTATTCGAGTTATGTTAAAGCGTCACATGCATATTTACTTATTTCTTTATTTTCATAATTGGTTCAGACTGGTGGTAGTGTTTTTTCTTTTGTGTAAATTTGTTTGCATTTTCAGCTACTTCAAAATAATGACAAGAAGAAGAAAAAGAAGAAATGAATGAAGGTCACTATGAGATGAGAACTGGCAAAAAAAAAAAAAAATTTAATTATGCAACACATGTAATAACATCAGTCAAGAAAGCAATCATATTGGTTAATTTATTAAACAAATTCAGAAAGAACAAAACAGACCAGTGCACAGAAAAAACACAAAACATTGAAACAGTGAATGATTCACTTTATAAATGACCTAAAATATGAGTACAATGAAATTAAGACATTTGGCTTTTATATTCACACCATAAATATCATGACCTAAACATTGCATTAAAATTTAACAATAAAATGTCTTTTACATACATTATGCATCGACACTTTGAATACACTGCCTCACACATATACATCAGGTGACACTTTTTCTCAGTAGACAATATTTACATTAATTCAAACATCCTACTGCATGATACAAAGTAAACACATCAATCTGAAAAGTTCACAAGCTTCAGGTAATAATTTTGCTGATGTGACAAATGAATAGGTTAACAGTAAACCGTATGTTTGCACAGACATTGCTGTTTCTTAAGGAAGACATGTAAACATTTGGTCGTGGAGATCTATCTCATCACCCTGCAGAACTAAATCAGATTGTACATTTGTTACTAATCCCCACATGCAGTCTGCAGAAAAACTACAACATCTGACTCTATAACACAACATCTTTTAAGACGGCCATTTCTGAAAGGAAGCTGCCTACATTCTTTTTTGTGTGCTGATACTGTGTTTGTTTTCATTTCCTGTGAATAGTCTTATGTTAAAAGTAAAAGTATTTCAAAGATGGTAGATTGCTATTTAATATACAGCAGATAATCTACCAGCTCCATGTGTCAGCAAGACAAAAAAAGTTGTCTTAATACAGAGGTGTCAAACATGTGGCCCGGGGGCCAAATCTGGCCTGCCCAAGGGTCTTTTGGGACGAATTTGTGAAATGCAAAAATAGTCATTAGGATATGAACAATCATTTTAGTTCTGGTTCTACATTCAGACCAATTCAATCTGAAGTGGGTCAGACCAGTAAAATACTATCATAAAAATCTATAAATACTCACAACTCCAATTTTGTTCTCTTTATAAATGTTAATATTTTCACATATTTACACTAAAAACAAAATGTGATTTTGTCACAAATGTAAATAATCTGAAGAAATGTGAAAAACCTGAACTGTTTCAAGAGACATCAGTGCAATTTTAACAATATTCTGCCTGATATTAAATGTTTTGTGTATTTGTAGATCCACTGAGATCTGTGAGTTATAATGAACATTTACAAATGATAAACAGAAGCTTAATATTGTTAAAATTCTACTTATTCTTTCACTTTGTTCATGTTATTCACATTGTCTGAAAGGATCGTTTGTCGATATGAAAATTTTCATTGTTTAATTTGACTTTTTTCACTCTAAAATATAGAGAAAAGTTTGGACTTCACATTATTTATTTATTTTTATTTTATTGCTTCACTGGTTAGGACCACTTCAGATCAAATTTAGCGGAACGTGGCCCCTTAACTATTATGAGTTTGACACCCCTGTCTTATTCACTAAAAATGCTGAACTTACTGCATTCATTTAAATACATGCTGTGGCTTATTCTTTTAGACAAAGTAACAGCTGCAAAGTGTGAGCTGTCAAAGTGCAGAACCACCGTTTTGCAATCGTAACGATGTCGACCAACACCACTGACACTTGTCATTGCCTCAGGAAGTGCTGCTTCTCTTTCTGGTCCTCGGACGTCTCTTTAGAATTTCTTCTTCTTGGTCACTTTCACAATCTCTCTGAAAAAATAAAGGAGTGGATTAAGTTACTACTATATACAAATTTAAAAGTTTGCAGCTGAAGGATCCCATAAACTAAACTTATCAGACGACCAGCTCATTAGTTCACATAAATAGAGTAAGGACTGCTTTTATGTCAGTTCCCAAATGACATCTTTTAATATGCAACCTGTCACCTTTTATTTATAATGTTATCTTCTATATTTTGGGTTTAATAAATAAATTATTAAATAAGGTATTTTTCTATTTTTAATGTATTGTTCATGAAGATGTTCAAAAAAGTTCAGATTAAAGTTGAGGGTTATGTCAAAATCAGAGAAAACTGCAAAAAAAAGGTAACTTTTCCACTCAAATATATCATTAACTGAACATAAAGTATCTCCATCCACTGCCATTGATCAAATTCTCTTGATTTTACTGGTGAATCAATTGTTAATGATAGCATTTCCACGATCAATACGGAGCCTCTGATGACCATGAAAAGATGATCAAATGTATTTTATATCAGTTATTTACAATGATTGATAAAATGAATGTATCAACAGGTGTTTACCCCTTTTAATTCCTTCAGACTCCATTATGAACAGCAGTAGCATGGCAGAGGTTAAAGGGTTAAACTGTTTATATCAGTAGAAGGCTTTGGTCAGTGATGGATGTTGGGGTCTTTATAGGTTCATCATTGAGGCCAGATAATATAAGACTTTGATCCAAATGAGCTTTTATCAGTGTGTTCTTACCCCGTCCTGCTCAGGTAGCTTCTGGCCCTTCTTCATGATTCGTGTTAAGTGGTTGCACAGGGCGACAATTCTGAACGACAACTGAAGAACATACAAAAAAAATTAAAGAAATAAACAAACAACATACACAAATTAAATAAAGGTGTTCATTTTTTATTTGCATTAAAGGAGTCATTCCATGGTTATTTCGTTAATATTGCCGTGTTCTTCATTGTTATTGAATGCATTGTGTGTTGGTTCTATTAAAAACATCCGGATTGCTTTGTTTCAAGCTGTTTTAGATAGTAGAAAAATGACTCGAGGTCAAACAACAGTTTACCGGTACTTCCGCATACGTTTCCATGACGCAATAATGAGGCGTCTCTGATTGGCTCAGAATGCGTGAAGGAACACTCCCCCCTCCCCTCTCGCTCTGCGTGTTTCTCAGAGTAGCATCCAGCTAGGTTTCGTGCTGTCGCTTGTTTTTTGTCAAAAGTGCAGGGAAAAAACGACACTTTATTTCCACAGAGAGTACATGAACCAGTTTGCTCCGCCATTTTTTTCAAGTTTGTGCAGCAGCTACTGTGGCGCTGTCTTCTCTAGTAGATGCTAATGCTCTTTCGGATTCACTGCAATGGGGGCCGGGCTTAACCAACCACGTGAGTGACGCCAATCTCGTCATGATGTGTAGTGGATAGACTTTCTGAGGCCGTTTCTCTGTGTGGTTTTGTATGTGGAGGTGACACACCATGCAGCATATGTTGGTAAGCTAACCCATCAGATTCCAAAAGGAGCATAGAAAAGTGGTTTTCAGTGGAATGACACCTTTAAAAATGACACCCCTAAATACTTTACCTTCCACCTGCGTCTGGCATATTGTCTCTTGAAGTTCTCCAAGTTTACCACTGATAACCTTTTCACCATGGCTTGTCTGGAATTCAGAGGCTGCAGAGACATAATGAGGGATGAAATAGCAGAGGAGGAAATACCAGAGGGTTTGGATCTATTTTTACCATCTGAGATACAATAGAAATATATATATATAAGAATGTAAAAATTCAACACATATGGATGATGCACATTTATTTCAGTGTTTTTGACAACAGTGAAAAATGTCAGTGCACACCAGAAGAAAACCAAGAGTGAGATGAATAATTCTGTTGATGTGCTAAAATGCAGAGAGAAAGATTTTAAACAAATTACATCTTATCATAGATGTCTTTGAGTTTACAAAGGCCATCTCCAAGAAAGAAATAAAAGTCATAAATACAATCAACCTTCTGTCAAAGTGCATATTGAGCATAAAAAAAATAACCTGAAAAAGTCACTTGTAACTTTACATATGGATAATCATTGTAAAAAAAAACAAAACAACAAAAATACACCATAAATATGCAAAATGTGGAATGAAAAAATTCAGTCAAAAAATGTTCTATTACTTTCAATTAGATTGGCACTCTAAAAAAATCATGCACCATAGTCCCGCTGCTGAATCAAGTGCCATATTTTAATAGAAAAAGTAATAAAAAAATTAATTAATTAATTAGAAGAATCTGTGATCTGTCCATGTGCCATCCGCCCCAAACATCACATCATCCCTGAATCTGCGACCAACACTTCTGTCATGATTGTGAAATGGTAAATGGACTGCACTTATATAGCGCATTTTTTACACTTTCATGGTGTCCAAAGCACTTTAAAAAGCCTCTTTCACCCATTCACACACTCATACACCAATAGGTGGTGTTGAAAATCAGTACAGTAGATTTTTGTGTAATCCTGCTGACAGACAAACAGTTCCTCGGTTCGTTCAACGAGGTAAAAATGACAGTTTGATGCCATTATTTTCTCAGATTATGACAGAGCAAAAGAGAAACAATCATCACTGAAAGTCATTTTCATTTTGATTACATTAAACAAAACACAAAACAACTGAGCTGATCAGGAACAAAGCAGTGAATAAATAAATTTACTTTCATGAAAAAAATTATGATTACTAATGTGTTGTGATTGTACCATTGCATACTATGTAGTGCACGAGAAAAATCATAGAAGTAAAGAAAATGTAAAGACTATAGCGCTATACATTCAAAAGTTTGTGTTGCTGAAAAAAATGAACTCAATGTGTTGTGTCACATTTCAAAATACGTTAAGATTTGTTAAAGTGTGTCTTCATCTGTGCATGTTATCCAGACTCGCTGTGTGGCTGTATGGGTTCAGGGCCCAGCTCTGCTCTGCAGGACTGTTGCAGCAACTCCTTCAGCGCCTGCTTCACGTCCGAGTTCAGACTCTTGCCGTGCAGGCTGCCATTGGCTCCATCTGGATGAAGAGAGCTGAGCACCTCCTGCAGCCACTGCAGCTCAGAGTTCAGCTCCTGCCTCAGAGCATCCAGCTGGCTCTGCCTCTGGTGGTATTTCCCACTGATACTCTCTAAACTGGCGTCAATAGCTTTCATGTCCTCCTGCAGTGACTTCCTTCTGGCCTCCACTTTCCGAAACTCATATCGGACCTGGGAGAGCTGCT
Source organism: Siphamia tubifer (assembly GCA_020466265.1). Classification (NCBI taxonomy): domain Eukaryota; kingdom Metazoa; phylum Chordata; class Actinopteri; order Kurtiformes; family Apogonidae; genus Siphamia; species Siphamia tubifer. The sequence continues at coordinate 22,576,523 of CM035788.1, read as the reverse complement.
TCCTTGCAGCCTCACTTTCTTCCTTGTACCATGCCTCCTTGTCATTGTAGATGGCGAGCAGGGTGTCTATGTCCCCCTGCAGGGTGTGACGGGCTCCTGCCACCTCTGACAACCCTGTCTCCATCAGGCTGATATCCTCCACCACTCGGGCAAAGTGCTCAAAGTTAGCATAAGTGTTGTTCTGGGCCATGCTGGAGTGGGACTGGATGGTGTACTCCTTTAGGCGCTTCGTCTTCAGGGGCTCCACTTTCTTCTCATCCTCAGCTGTAGACCCATCCTCCATGTGGTCGTAGGACTTCAGATAAAAGGTGGAGGAACACTGAGTAAGAGGATGTCTCATGGTGTTTGAAACACTCCAGCAGACGTGGCACTGTAGGGTTAGTGTGTGACCCTAAGGCAAAAGCCATGGCAGGTAACAGCAACATTATGTTTCCAGGCTTCATGCGAAGACTCCACAGATAAACACCATTCACATGCATCTGAGCAGCAAACACTGGAGGAGACTCGTTCCACAATACACAGTGTTTGTTAAATGTCCATGCCGTTGGAAAAAAAAAAAAACTCAAAAACTTTAGTGATCTTAGTTCCATTTTTTCAGGTGATTGTCTTAAAATGTTGACTATAGCAAGAGGCTGTAGCAGATACATAAAGATAAATGTGTTGATGGGTGAAAGGTTAAAAGAACTCCCAGAAGAGGGGTGTGGTGCAGTGATGAATATAATACACAGAAATTGGAGAATATGTTCAACAAGCCAGAACAAATATACAGTTTGTGGGTGTGGACACATGTCTTCACATATTTAAAGAGTCTGTCTTTAAGTCAGTAAATTACCTTGTTCTCTTTGGCGTTATCTGTTGGATGTTTTTAACATGTCTGGGTGTGGTGTGGACATTAGTCACACAGAATAGACAACCATGCTATAAAACAGCATAAATGAAGTGCATACCTTTATCCATGGGTGGTTGAGGGCATCTTGTATCGTCAGCCGTTTCCTAAAATGGATGAGAGAAGATGACAGATATTGCAGCTGAGTAAATAGTATAACCGAGCATGATGAGCATTCATACATTAACACATGAATCTCTGTGGGGACCTCACAAAAAGGAAAACTATCACAGGAATATTCAGTTTCCCGGATGTGACTTTAATTGGAAACACATTGAGTAGAAGAATATGATCACATGTATCAAATAAGAGGAGGTTTACACACTTATTTTCTTATGGTATATAGTTCAAAGACTAAACACTGTGAATTAACCGTGTCACATGATGTAAATATCTGTGTCGAACAAAAATAAATGCAGTTAAATCCTTGCTCTAGATTTCCTTGGTTTGGATTAGAACTGTGGCTTCAATGAGCTTAAGATTTATTACAGTGAAAGCTCTAATACTGGGGTTTGGGTTTCAATTAGCAGACTTGGCCTTTGACCTTCAGACATTCTGCAGTTTATTAAAGACTTTTTTTTGATACCTTGTGTCCTTTTCGAGGAGCTGTCTGATGAAGCTCTTAGCCAGCTCACTTGTACTACTGAAGAGCTCTTCATCAAACTCATAGTTCATTGCTGAGATGTTCCCCAACGTTTCCTGCTTCGTGTCACCGAGGAAAGGTGACGCACCACTCAATCTAAGAATCACAAACATGCACATGCTCACTCAAACCTATATTGAGCATTTGTTTACACTGTAAATAAAAACATTTTACCAAGTGTGTTTTTCTCATTTCTAGTCATAATATCTCATCATATTTAAAACAAGCAGTGCCATGCACAAATGTTTTATTATTGATTATATATAGTATCAAAACACATTTCTGGTGACCTTGACCTTTGACCTACATTCACCAAACTTTAATGAGATCTATTATGGATCACCTCACACCTTTCCTGTAAATTTCATGAAAACTGGCCCAGTAGTTTTAGTGTAAAATAAACAAGTGCGAAATAGACAAACAAACCAAATTGCCTTGCCTCTTTTGAGTCAGATACAAGAACTTATTTTTAGACAATAAAAGTTAAAAATCATATTTAAAAAAATCTTGCAAAGATAATATTCACTTGTTCCATTGGTAGATAATTAATTCAGTAAAAAAACAAAACTTGAAATAAGTACAAAAAATCTGCCAGTGGAACAAGTGAAAATTATCTTGGTAAGATTTTTTTTAAATAAGATTTTCAAGATCAATTGTCTAAAAATAAGCTATTTATATCTCAGTGATTTTAATTTTAAGTGTGATGAGATATTTAGAAAAAATGCAGTGTATTTAAATTAAGATTCCCTCATAATCGCAAATCAGCTCAACTTACAGTATATAAGTGATGACTCCAATGCTCCTGTGAAAAACAGCATAAGGTTAATCCAAAGTTATGTACTGCAGCAGTCGTATGGAAGGCAACAGAGTCAGAGGTAATTAAAGGCTCTTACCACATGTCTGCCTCCAATCCCAGTGGCTCATAGTTGACTATCTCTGGGGCTGAAAATAGACAACAAACACTCCTGCATCACAATCAGTGCAAGGCCAAACACAAAAGCCTCCTCTTAAAATGTCCTACGGTATAAACAATATCTCTGTCATCTTCAAAACCTTACCCACGAATTCAGGTGTCCCGAAAATGTTTTTGAAATCTGCACCAGCTTCCATTTTATGAGCCAGGCCAAAGTCAATAAGCTTGATGCGAGGCAGATGAACGTTCCTATCCAGCAGCATTATGTTTTCAGGCTAGAAAACACAAGGGGACATCAGTCATCCAATTATATCATTAAAAAAATCACATAGAAACATATTTTCATATCAATTCAAAATGTAAGTTACCTGGTTACAACATCCTTTAGGTTAAGCATTAAAATAAATATATCCATTAATTTCAGTATATAATATTAAAACGGATAACATAAAAATGCAAATGAATGAATTGTGCATCCTTTTACAGGTTCAGAGACATGAATGTGACTCTTTGTATTCTTATAACTCTATGTAAAGGTCAATTAATACACTTGCACAACAGTTCTGTCACTTTTCTCATCTATTAACCTTCAGATTTCACAGAAATTGTTAAGTACTAATCAGTGCAACCCTCAATATAGTCCTTCACTATCATTTATCCATAACTACCAATGCAAAAGAAACTGCAGCAGGAAGAAAAAAAGAAAACACTTTTTCACGGTTCACTGTGACTCTCAGAGTGAACAGTGGGCGACAGTGCTCTGAAAGCAAAGAGATAACCTTGCGGTGTCTGTATCTGAGAGTCTGGATCTCAGCCACTGAAACAGGAAGGATGTGTGATTCAGAATAGCAAGACTCTACCGACACATACAATAGACAGCTGCTATATGTGACCCTTAGTGTTGCTTGACCTTGCATGTATGTACCACCATCAACACAAGCTAAATATGTCACATGTGATGGACGGACAGCTCTGTGGCACCTTTAGATCAAAATGTGCAATCCTCTTGGAGTGGAGATACTGAACTCCATCAAGGATCTGTTTGATAAACTGAGTGGCCTCCTCTTCACTGAGAGATTCTTTCTGAGCCAAGAAATCAAACAGCTCTCCCCCAGAGACCCTGTAACGAACACAAACACAGAGTGACTCATCATGTGGGCTCAGATCATCCAGGATTTGGATGAGCACATTCAGGATGCCTTACATGTTTGTCCCTGCTAACAAGTATTTCTGTTTTGAGGTTACTTCGCCCCGTGTATGAATAAATGATTGTGGCATTCATTGACCAGAGAACCAAAGAAACATGATGTTCTTTTACATTCATACAAAGAAAACATAACTGGATGAATGACAGTAAGAGAAACTGGTCTGACAGTCGGTTCATCTTTGCTTTGATTAGATTGTGCTTTCAATTAGTCCAAATTGGATCCTCCATGTTCCAGGCCTCAGTGGACCCAGATGGGGCCCCTTGAGGCCCCTTCAGCTGAAGATTTATAGACTATGTGAAAGACTTTGTCTGACATGTGAGCCTGGAATTTTATTATTCTTTTTTTTTTTTTAAGAAAACAATCTTTTTACATGGGAATAAAGTCATTGATTTAACTCTTTCTGTGGACTTAATATATGACAATATCCAATACAATTTGCTTAGTAGGGCTTAAACATCAGAAGACATGTGGTCTGGGTGTAATTTCAATAAATTCATTACAAAGACTAGACTAATTTAGAAACTTGGAAATCATAATGGAACCATAATTTACTGTACCCATGAAATTACATAGCACATTTTGCACCATCTGTATACCACTATCTAGGCAAACTATATATATTTAGTTCACATTCTACATTTTATTTTAGAGTTTGTATATTCCAAGAAAATGATTTATCTTGCACTCAGTAGAAATTATACCAATCCAACACCTCCTGTTATTGAAAGATCTGACACAACTAGTTCATAAGTGTATTAAGTAAAAGGCCTATGAACAATACTGTCTGGACAAAAACATAAAATCAGTGTGTAGGACTTCTGCTTCCTGTTGATATGCAGTATTATCATGATACAATACTCATGTCAGTTGTAGTCAATACTCACTCAACAATATTTCATTTTGATGAACATTTGAAGCCCAAGCACATTGAAGTATTTTAAGATCTATACATGACTATGCCATTAGAATAAAGGTATTTGAAAACTTAAAGGGAGTGTCTTGAAGATTTCTTCCTGTTTGTCATCTACTTCATGAATCCTTTTTTCCAAAGAGCAACAAACTCTGTTTTTGGGTCACATTCCTTACAGTGTTTCTTTTAAAAAAAATGTCCCTTCTGTTTAGTGAGAATTGAGCAAGAATATTCAGTATTGTTATTTGTGGTCAGAATGAAGTAAATATGTAAAAAAATAAAAAAATAAATAAATTCAAGACAGAACATTGAAAACATTTAAATGCAGTAAAAACAACATATGATACATTCAGTAAGTGTAGATGAGAATGTAAATTAAAAAAAAATAAATTTAAATAATCTTTTTTTTTATTGCTATTATATCTGTAGCACCATAGTTCAGACCCCTGTTAGAAAAGAAACACCTGAATTCAATGTGCCACTATATTTTTTATCCAAACAAAGTACTCTGGATCCTTGATGGGTCACATAAACATGAAAAATCACTTCACCAGCTTTTTCCTTAAAGACTATGTATTGTTGAATAATGCAGTGACTCACAGTTCGAGGATAAGCACTACATCTGTGCGGTTCTCATACACGTCGTGAAGGGAAATGATGTTGTTGTGTTGGATCTGTTGCAGGATTGCCACTTCCCTCTCAATTTCCTCTCTTCTTACACCTCGTCTGCTGGCCCGACTCTGACGCTTCTTGATGAATTTAGCTGCATATTCAAGACCTGTGCTCTTCTCTACACAGCGTTTCACAATTGCAAACTGTCCACTGCAGACAAAAAGAAAAAACAGATATTAGTTTATACTACTACTGTTAGAAAATCATTTTTAATGTGGTTAACCTTGAAAACATCCATGTTAATTGTAAGTTGCTTGTTTTTTTTTTAAATCAAATGTACCATCATTTTTACACATTTAACAATACTGGGAATCATAATTATTAAAAACAGGAAAGAGGTATCAGTGAAAACAAACATTACACAGGAAGCCATGTGTCAAAAATGCCTGAAATATAATGGTATAGGACATCACTTCCTGTTTTCTGGTTAAACAGAGAACAATCAGACAAGCCAGCAGTCAACAGAACTGTTGTCCTCCCACTGCAGTAACTGTCTGGACACATTTCTAGTCATCCTCCTGAGATCATTCCTCTGAAAAAATTCCAAAAACTTGGAATATTTCACAACAGAGGAGTGGCTACACTTTCTGACTGCATCTCTGTTTGTCATAGAATAGAATAGAATAGAATAGAATAGAATAGAATAGAATAGAATAGAATAGAATAGAATAGAATAGAATAGAATAGGCAAGTCCAGTCAGAGCAGCAATATTTACTAACACCGGTGCTACAGAATTAAGAATAGAACAAATATAAAATTATGAAGCTAAAAAATAAGATAATAAATTAGAACAAAAAAATGTACAAAGCAACATAAGAATACAGTTTAGTAGAGTAAAGAATTACAAAATAAAAGTGGATAAAATATGTGTAGGCACAATTTACAGTATTATTAGTATGAATAAAATACTGATAACATTGTTAAAGCTCTTAAAGATCTATCAATAGTCAGAGTCATCCTCTGCACATAAAAAAATCATGTTGTTTATGATTTGCCATCATGCTTATGATTTCTATCCACACACTGAATGTACACATCAGAAGATAGCCTTACCCCCCCCCACACACACACACACCCACCCACATCCCACTGCCTCTTTTATATCTCTTTATGCATCTATCTTATACTTATACTTAACTGAACGTTGATTTTAAATGACTTAGTGTTCGTGTACTGCCAATATGTATATTTATTACAACTGATTACAACAGTTTATTATTATTATTATTATTATTATTATTATTATTATTATTATTATTATTATTATTATTATTATTATTATTATTATTATTATGTTTTTTGTACAGATCTGCCCTTCATTCTGGATTGCCTGTGGTCCTGCTGCAAATAAATTGCCCCTTTGGTACAAAATAATACGGCTGATTCTGATTCTTTTTGTTGCATTTTGTAGCCATTGAACAAGATTAAAAAGTAATACTGAGTAGTAAAACTACAACTGGACTGAGTGGAACACCTTTCTGTGTCGTCGCTCTTCTCTCTCAGTCATTTCACTCATAACTGACCCACTGACAGACTGAATAAGAAGTGAGGAAGCATTTTCCAGTCCTCCTTCGCAGTTAAATATACATGCTTTCACCTCTATGACTTAATTATCAGGCCAGTACTTATAACCTCTGAACTGACTGACCCTGTTACCACTGCTGCTGTTATACACACGTCCAGCTGCTGTGGGTTAATCTACCCACTCTGTACATTCAGACTCAAAACACGCCTTTCAGTCAGTGCCCAGGGCTCAGAAAGACATGAAGATGAGTGGAGGATATGTTTGGCTGACAATCTGCCTGCTATTCATGACAAATAAAACATATTCAAGTTGTCTTTTAGACCTTTTAAAGCAAGTACAGGGATATATTCACAGATACAGCATGGATACTGTATTTTTAGATGGTGTGAAAATACCTACGAAGACAGGAAACAGATAATAACTGGCAGACATTTTATGTTTTGGATGTAACCATCCATACAGAGATTCTGGGGTGGCTGTGAGAGGCTGTTTGGTCTGTGTCTATTATCATGCTGTCTAGTGGGCTAAGAATAACCCTGCTTCTCCACCTGCCACCTCTCTGCTGCTGAACAAGAGGAGGAAGAGGCCTGCTGAGTCACAAGAGCGGAAAGAGAAGACGAGTCAACAGGAGCTGTTGGATAAAGAGATAACAGTGGCTGCTCACTGTGACCCTGCTGGGTTCAATGACTGTAGTAGTTTAAAGAGTGTTTATAGAAAGCTAGTCCAGTTAATTCACAACTAACTAGTAGATTAAATGATGTAGATGATGATGTACTAACCCTTAACGACTAGGATCACACTGAGTCACTGGGTTGTTTTGGAGGCGCACCCTGGCCTGTGCTAACTCAGCTCTGCAGTTACATCTGGGAGCAGCTCCATGCAAGACTCATCTGCGTCACTAGGTTATGTTTTCTGACAGAGTTTGTTTGTCTGTTAGTTAGCAAGATAACTTAACATGTTATGGATGGATTTTGATGAAATTGTCAAGGTAGGTTGTTAATGGGGAGATCTAGAAATGATTACATTTTGGTGGTGTAGGGTGGGGGGTGGGGGATTACCTTGGCGGAGGTCTGCGCTCTCAAAGTGTATTGGTTTTACTTTATTTCGTGCTTTAAAAATAACAAATACATAAGCAAGTAAAAATACTACTCAAAAATACTGGAAAAAAATATGGATGGATTTTGATGATGTTTTCACAATGTGTTTATTTATTTATTTATTTATTTATTTATCTCAGATCCCTGTTAGTTACTGCCTCATCAGCAAAATTAATAGTAATAATAATCCAAGTTAACAACAATTTTTTTTAAAAAGAAAAGAAAAAGAAGAAAGCTAAAAAAAAAATCACAATAAACAAAAACAATAAACAAGACTAATTATCCTAAATAAAAACAAATAAACAATCACACAAACTGAAATGTTGGAAAAAGAGATCCCAAACATTACTTATGTACAAAGATATGTAACAGTAGTGAACAGTGATCAGTTTAAAAGTTCATCCACTTGTTTCCACTAAAAACTAGTGTTGAGAATACTACCTACCTATTAAATGATAGAGGTCATGTTAAAGTAAACATGTGACATGTAATTTAAATATTTTAATTAGTAAATCAATCATTTGACTCATTACAATTGATTCGTTTATGATGACCTTGCTATGACAATATGATTGAAAAATCCTAAAACAAATAAAAGCTTTGCTGACGCAGAAAAATACCACAAAGCATCCCAGTGGTGAAAACGATGACAAATGTTCTAACATAAAAGCACTATTGAAATCCAACTGTTTTGTAATCACTGACATTATGAATAATAACTGTCATTTAATTACAAATGTTAATAGCTGGGTTTAATTGGAATGCGATGGCATAAATGACTCACATTCTGCTTGTACTGGTTAGGATCACTTAACCCTTTAACCCCTGATGTGTCAGCGACGACGCATTCTGAAAGGATAGTTTAGTTTCAATATTCAGAAAAAAAAATACTGCTTTTTACTGTGATTTTACTGAGTTTTCTTTATGGATCTAATATATGGAAATCAACAAGTGTCAAAAAGCAACTGATTTAGAAAAACGAAAAAGCCAAAACTAAAACTACTGAAACCAAATGACAATATTATTTATTTATTCATTCATACTTACTTTTAGCTTATTTTAACAAAGTGAAGTAAATATTTTTGAAAATATGTATTAGTTTTTGTTAATTTGTTCCTTATTTTATTTTAGATTTCTACCATTTGTGTCTTATTTTGTTCATGTTACTTATTATTTTGTTGGTTTATTATACATTTTTGGCTGGTATTGTCCATTTTGTTACTTATTTTATTAATTTTTGACTCAAACTATGAAGGTCTCAGGAGTTAAAGGGTTAATATTGATGTATTCCAGCCATTTAAAATCACAAGGCATCAGGTGCTAGTTGTTATTGCGAGATTTACTTAAAATTTAAGGTGACAAAACACAGTTGAGATCAGCTTTCAGACTGAATGTCCCAACAGAGAATGAAGGAGGGAGAGAGGGGATGCACATCGTAACAATGGTCTTCAAAGGAACACCCCCACACAGGCTACAAAGGAAAAATAACAGGATGGGTGAGAAGTGTGGGGGGTGTCCCGTTTTTTTTTTTGTAGCATTATGGAATCTCAAATACTCCTTCTCTCTGTTCTAGTCACAGGACATTTCCACCCTTGAGACACATTGACCCTGTTTGAGATGAGTCCGATGTGTGAAAAGAAGAGGAGTAAAAATCACTCAATGGATTCCAGTTGAAAAAACAAACATTGAAAGTCCAGAGGGGAGGAGTGGTCACATGTAGGTGAGTGTGGGGGTAGATGGTAACAGCAGTGAACAAAACGACCCTCACTCTGATCATTGAGGCCCAAATGTGAAAAAAACACACAACGTGAATGTCAGTGTAAGGCCTTTACTTTGCTGTTGTTATGGAGTGTAGAAAAACAACAGAGAGGTCAGGGATGCTGGGAGCGGTATTCCACAACGGGCCAGGCGTGTCAGCTCTCTTAGCTTTAAGCCGAAGCTGAAAGTACCATCTCTCTGCAGAGTTTCCACTTCCAACAGCTGAAGGTCATTATCCACAGCCAAGGTTGGAAGAATGCTTGGACAAGTGGCGCCGGCCCAATATTTAAACACATTTCTCAACTGGCTAACCTCTGGGGCACTGTGACAAAGACAACCAGTTTCATAATTGACCAAGCCCACTCCCAAAGCTCCCTTTACCATCTGTAAATTACATGGAGATGCATCTTGAACTTCTCAAATAAGACTAATTACTTAAAAATGATTATCTCTTAACACATGTCTGATGATCTATTTATATAATACACTAATTCCCAGCCTCTTGATTAGAAGCATCATATATTTATGCCATAAGTGATACTAGGGTAGTACAGATTCCCATTAGTTTTGAAGCACTTCCCTGTCAACAGCAGCATAGTTGTGTGAGCACTGACTGACAGTAACGGGGTGACCTGTGTCAAATGGGAACTCTGGGAATGTCCAGTAGGTCAACATGGAGTTTTTTTCCTTCAGGCTCCTCTGAATAAACACATTTTTCACCCACTCAACAGCAGAAATAACTATTCCTCAGAGCTGACTGCACACATTCTTACCCTGCCTGTTGTACATGAACACCTTCTGAAGAGTGTTATTGATATACCATGAAAATCTCTTTGGAGAAATTCTAGCACTTTAACTGAGATGATCAGCACCACCTGTTTGCCTGAGATGTGAATGGAGGTTGCATCTTCTCTATATATACACGTACCAACATTCTGCAAATGTTGACTTTGATTCATTTCCTTCTGCTTAAATTGCTTTATACAGAAATAAAATAAAAAAAAAAAAACAACTTTGCATAATAGTCGTGGTATGCTTTGACCTTTTCATTGTTCCTACAACCAGTTGAAACTAGATGTTATTTTCTGCAGCAACTAATGTGAAACCAGTAGGATTCATATCCACATTACTGTTGTAGTGATTATAGTTACAATTTTGGAAGAACTTTATGAGTCTTTTATTTTTGTTCAGGCATGCATGTACAATGGTACTTCCCATCTTACAATGCATCCAGTAAAATTCCCATACATGCTGTATGACTAACACAACTGACACAATTCTTTCATTCAATAATGGTTACGTAAAGTCACCGCAGAATTAACACCTATAAGAAGTAGCAAAGGCATCAAACCTTGTAGACATACATGTTATGACTAGAAGCATGCAGTCTCTTTGTACTCTTTATAATTTAACACAAATATGTGAACTTTCTATGTCATAACTTTGAAGGAATTATCCAAACATGGGTGATTTCTGCATAAAGTGATGGGAAAATAACACATAAATAAGACATTAAGCACAAGACATGCAGAAGATTACAGTTTATGAGATGTAATGGGACATAACAGACCTCAAACCGAGATTGGAATGTGGAGAAAATCATCATCAAAGAAAAGAAGGGGAGGTAAGGGATATTGTTTTTGGTTTGGTTGGATTGTTAACACTTTAGCAGCAAAAGTGTTGATTGAATTCATATTAAAGTGGGTTTATAAATTGCCAATGACTGAGAACAAATGTGATTACATTTTGGGAACAGTAGGTCAAAGTAAAAACATTTAAAGTATTTTCTTTCCCATTTAATTACAATAGTCGGTATTTGAAATTGTGATAAAAATGTCAATTTTAACTCAGTTTAATTCAAATGTTGCAGAGATATAGACATTAATTTTAGATATCACTGAAACATATCTAAGTGATGACTTGTCCAGGGTGTACCCCACCTTCAGTGAGTGAGTGAGTGAGTAAGAGTAATAACTTGTTTTTGATTTTGGTAAAATTTTTAACTTCTTCTTTTTTTCCGCCATTTTTTTACTTATAATTGGCTAAAATTCCAAATGTCTATAAAAACATCAGTTCTGTTCCTGTTTATGTCAAACTTACCACATATGTAATTTTCATATTTAATAAATACCGAATATGGATGAAAGACTGGATCAAATCCAAACTATGCTATAATGTGTTCAAGGGTTTGGGTTTATTGTGCTTGACACTTCACATCGGTACATCTACTTTTACAAGAATCTTTTTTTACACAGAAGTATTTGTACTTCTGTGTGAGGAAAGAATGTGTATAATTCTACCACCTCTGGTTAAGACCAAACATATATAAAAATACATGTTGTTGACATGTTTCCAGTGTTGCTCAGACATCCTTTGTCTGTGCTTTACCTTGACCCTCTCTTACATAACAGCTGGTCTGTTGTTGCAGACTCAGGGTCAGTGGCAGCTGCAGACTCACACCATCACACTTCCTACTGTAAGCCATCATCAGTGTCATCACTCAAATGCCACGACAGGTACAGTTGTCAGTAAATACCTCACATATGGTACGGCAGGCGTTGCTTTACAGATTGGTTTACCCTAAAACTATCCACCAGTTGTGGAAAGAAACACTGAGTACAGTTCTGTGTGGGCTTGTGACATTAAAATCTGTCAACAGGAGGATGGTACTGTATGATTAATGGACTTTCCTGCAGAGTGGCTCAACAGTTCCACAAAATAAGAACATCTTCAAGACTCAACACAGATCAGTAATGACCCTTTGCATCGAAAATTCCCCCACCCTCATGTGAAGACGAATGAGTTACATCAGTTCCTTTGTGGTGCGTAGTGGAGAGCTCTGAAACACCTACAAACACGATGAGCAAATGTTCAAGAAGAGCGGTGTAAAAACTTTTCTTCGATGTACTTGTCAGATATTTTCTGTGACAGGAAAAAGCCTGTTTTCGTTCTTAGTCACACACGTTGTGGCGTCTCAACCACAACATTCATTTCTCTTGTGTGTGTGTGTGTGTGTGTGTGTATAAGCTATATCATCAGCTGACTTGTATGTTGAAGAAACTACAGTTAAGCTCAGTCTTGTCATGTTTGGGACATTCATCTTTTCTACACTTTTACATTTACTAATCTTTCAACTGGCCATGTTGTTTACGCTGCTTGCTTTAGCTTAAAATGGCCCAGTAATCTCTCTTTTATTTAATAGGTTAATGTTTTACATGAATACAAGGAACATAAAATACATTGTGTAACTGCTGTATGTAAAAGTCTTCCATTAAAGGCGTGTTAATACAGCTGAAGCTCACATTTCAACAGCAGGTCATGGTTTGTCCTGTCAGGGTGTGTCTTCATATTGTAGCTGTACAATAAAACCCCTATAAAAGGACATAGCGTATATTTTGACAAGTTATGAGATGTTAACACTTAGATGCTTTTCTTTCACACCCTATGTATCTGTTAACATGTTTCTGACATGCCAAAACCTGGCCTTCTGTGGCAAAAAGGGATTTATAGCTTCCTCAATCCTACTTCCTTTAAGTTATTTCCTCATGAGTTTCCTGGATGTCTGCTGTGCACAAGCTTCAATACATTATAATTGAACTTTTCTTCACTAAGTGCATAATATTATCACCCAAACAGAGCCGTTTACCTTTTAGAAATGTTATCTCACTATGCACTTCCCTCTACTTAAATACAGGGACACTCCCAATGTCATACTTTAAGAGGCCAGCTGTTTGCATACCTATGCACACACATAAGGACCACTGAGACAGACCCATGAGGGGTTCGCTGACTCACACTCTGAGTCACACAAAGTGAGATTTCCACACACTACAATCATACTGTTTCTGCCGCCTTAGTGACAGGTTAGGGAAACATTTACCTCCCAAGTGCTTCTCCAATTTCATAGAAATCCTCCACATTCTGTTGCTTAAAAGCCGCCATACCAGGTGTCCTCATTGATGTGGTTTATCTCCTGGCCCTGGACCACTAAACCTGGTGTGTCCTCTGTGTATCTGTTCGTCCTCTTCTGCAGAAACGACCCTGTTGAAATAAGAAAGGAGTTACTGCTGATTTCTGACTAGAGAGAAGAAAATGTTTACATGTTCCAGCATGCCATAAAGCATTCCACCTCAGACTTGCATCAACTTTCACCTTTAAGCTTAGAAAAAGTCTGCACAGTATCTAACCACAAAAGGAAATTAGCCAACCGTCTTTATCCAACATAAGTTTGTGTATTAATTAAGGCTGTATTTTACAAAAACTGTGTCAAGCTGGTTAGTAAAGCAGTGTTCAGACTTCAGTTTATAACAGGATTACTAAAAAAAAAAAAAAAAGAGGGGCATGTGGGGTAATTAGGACACGTTATCTGTTTAGTTTACTAATGTTGTGAAACATGCCAGATTAAAGGCTAAAACTTGTAGTAGCATATTCTCAAATAAAAATATGTCACAGTTAAACTCTGACAAGTAAAATATCTGCTAAACTTACAGCCCTCATTTGTGTATAGCTTAAAAATACTAAAACTGAATACCACAAACTTCCTATGTGATAACTTCTGTGTTACAGTTTAACCCATAAAGACCCAACACAAACCAAAAATATTGTTACTGAAATATCTTTACTGTTTAATACTGTGTAAATAATTAAGATAAAATACAGCTTGTCATGTTTAGACAGTAATCAAATATGACTCATTCAGACGTCCAGAAGCTCCATCTTCTACAACATGGATTCACCAGTAAAACTCATAGTTGTATCAATGACAGTGGATGGAAACACTTCATTTATATTCAGTTAATGATATATCTAACTGACAAAGTCATTTTTTCTGCAGTTTTCATGTAATAACCCACAATTTGAACCTGAGTTTTTAAGAACACCTTAAAAGCAATGAATTAAATGCAAGAAAATATTTGATAAATACAAAATATGAAATACAAAGGATAACACAATGAATGAGAATTAATCATTTAAGGAAGACAGAGAAAATGACATTGGGAACCGACACAAAACTAACACTGGGTTTATGGGTTAAATATCTCTACAAATTGACTACAGATGAAGTTTACAGATAAGTCTTACCTTTCTGTCAAATGCTGAGCTGAAGATGAACTTGCATGGGTTCCTGGTCCTCTCACAGCTGGTCTGGTCTCCTCAAGGCTCGGTTACTAAACTGCTTCTTAACAGCCTCTGTGTTTTTTTCTGTCATTTATGGCAGCACCATCAGGCTTTTGTGCCCCAAAGTCCCACCCCCTGATGGCTCTATTATGAAACTGCAGCATGAGACAGACAGGGTATCAATATAGATGACTGACTCAAGTTGAAGAGTATTTGCAGAAGTGAGGCAAAGGAATCCCATTGTTTTTTTTTGTTGTTGTTTTTTTTTTTTTTTACATTTTAGCTCAACTAAAGATAGACAGCACACTATTTTGTTCAGCAGATTTTATTGATTCTGTTTAAATTGGTTTACAAAAACAAAAAATGTGGCTTTATGTTGTTAACATAAAGGTTTTGCACTTTCTACCATCTAAAGATACTGATAAACAAAGGACAGGATAAAGAGATTTACATAGAAAAAAGGTAAGCGCTCTTAATATTCTGAAGTCACCATACAATCTGTGCAACAAAAAAAAGCAAAAGACAGGAAAATTTTTTTTTAAAACAGAACATTATGTCAAGCTTATTCAAATGGACAAATAATCTGAAATGTAAAGTGATTTAACTAAACATGTGTGGAACTAAGAAAAAATATCATGCTCAAGTAGGCTGAGCTTCAGAGAGACCAGCTCTCAGGGAAAAATGTAAATTTAAAAAGTAATTTTTTTTTTAAGTTTCAGCTGACAATAATACAGCAAAGAAAAAGTCACTTAAAACAAAAGAAATGCACGTAAACAGCTCAAAAATCAAACAAAAACCAAGAAAATTAAGAGGATAAAAGGCTGTAAACCAGGGGTATTCAATCCTGCATGTTTTACACACCTTATTCAAATGATAAACCTCTCATCAAACTCTGCAGAAGCCTGATAATGACCGTCAGGTGTGTTGAAAGAGGGATACATCTAAAACATGCAGGATAATAGTTCTCAAGGACCACGGTTGAGCACCCCTGCTGTAAACCATTTTCAGGTCACAACAGAAATTAAGTGAGATCATTGGCTCCTTCTTCAACACAGTCAAAACCTGATGAAACATGAGCATCTTTTCTTTTGTTTTCCCAAATTGTAATGTGTATATCATCTTTTCCATACTGACGTCTAAAAGATGAAACAGAAAATATAGCTACAATGCACATAAGCCAACAGTGCACAAAGTACCTTTAGAATTAACATAAATGGCAGCGTCTATGAGCCGTCACACATTTGTCTAAAACAACTCCCTCCTACAGTATATTACAAATTGTACTTATACTTGAACTTATATTGGCACACAGACATGACAGCCATTTTGATTTGACTGATAGGTACCTGTCAACTAGTGTAAACACTGGGTAAGGTAATGTTATACTGCCACAGTGAGGACAACAGATGTAAATACACCAGCAATTTCTGACAGGGTTCAGAAATACTTTCCAGCATTGCACGATTTATCATATACCACAGGTTTTAGGGAAAAAGAAAAATATATCTTTAGAAAAAAAATCAAGAGCATTAATTTAAATGATATGGAAAAGAAGTTTGAATGATGGACCTTTCAAAAGAAACAAAATATGTTCATACACAGAATAAAGAATGGTACATCACTATAAAAAACAAATGTAAATGAAAAAAAGTGGTGCCACGCACAATAAACCCTGCCACTCACAAAGGTTTTATCTGATTTACCCTATGTCTTTTCATTGTGAAAAAATCATTTTTGGCCCACATTCACCAAAATACAACAGGATCTATTCTGGACCACCTCACACCTTTCCTGAAAATTTAATGGAAATTGGTCCAATAGTTTTTGTGTAAAGTTGCTGAAAATCAGACAAACAACTGAAATAAAAATAATACCCCTCTGAATAATTGGAAAATAATTGTGAAAATTACACTACTCAAAATATGGGAAATGGGGGGGGGGGGGCTATTGGAATGAACAATACTGATGATATTACCTGATAGTGTTTTTATGGTCTGAATTTAATCTGAATTCTGAGGTTAAATAAAAGTATAGTCACTGTGAGAAAATAAAAATCTACAATCCAAATGATAATACATGGAATACATAGTAAAATTAGATTCTAGTTTTGATGTAAAATCTTTCATTTTTACTTTTTTGGTCATAAACACTCTTGGAGTCCAGAGCAATACGCACAATGATCACTTGCCCTTATGATCAGAAGTTAAGACTTAAATGTTCAACAAACTAAAAGTTTCAGCACAGGTACATCAAGTGCATCAGAAAACACAGAGTTGAACTCACAATGTGTTGTTCAGTGGCAACATGAAAAACCTTCATAAGACTCCGGTATGTAATAAGACACTTGAGAAAAGAGAATGGGGTGAAAATTACAATGAAGATGAGAGTAAAATAAAATACAATCATTCTTTCAACAGGCATAAAACTGCCAAACTATTAAAAGTTCAGAGACATGTACAAAAATACTGATTTGGATTGAATTAAGATAATTGAAGAGCATTTGATAAATGCACGCATACAGATTTGGGCGTCACAAATACAGAGGCATACAGCAAAAAGGCAATTACAAAAAAAAAAATAAATGTAAAAAATAAAATAAAAATGGCAGGAATACTGATGCAAAGCCCATTTGGCCTGTAATGTGTTCGTATTTTGTTGCGATTTCACACAAAATATGTGAAAGCTCAATCAACTGGTAACTCCCTTTACATTTACAACATGTGACCGCATCCATGAAGAGGATCTCTGTCTTCAGCGACATAGATTGGATGTTGTCAGAAGGTCAGTTATCCTCCTCATCGTCACTAACAAAGCTCCGCCCATCCTGACTCGACTCCCTCTCTCTCAGAAACGTCTGTCTGATGGCCTCCAGCTCCGTCAGCTCCAGACGGACCTTCTCCAGGTGGAATGCACGGCGGTTCTGAATTTGCCTCATGGGGAACGGGTTCATGTCCACAAAAGCAATGTTCATCAGTTTCCTAAGTGTCCAAATAAAAATCTGATCAATACTGTGCAGTTTTATATTCAGTTCAGTTCAGTTTGGTTTACTTCGAGCACATAAAATCATCAAAAGATCAATCAAAATGGTCAACAAAACATCTTTCTTGCACTCGAAAAGGAGTGGGAAGAAGTAAAACTTAGAAAGTCTCACCCCCTTTTTACAAACTAATAATCCAGCAGTTTCTGCTTAACACACTTTTTCTATCTATTTATCCTTTACATAAAAACATCTACAATCATGTATATACACAGTGTTTTATAAGTCACCGCACACAATGCAATTTGTATAATCAACTATAACTATATATATATATATATTTACTTTATATTAAATACAAATACAGTATTTAATATAATATCTCCTAATCATAATAGTCTATATTAATTTATCACAATAGAATCTTATTTTATACATCCTTCATACTTCATGCCATGCATTGTACAATATAACTTTCTGTTCATACTGGATCCAAACGTTGATAACTATTTACTTCTATACATAATGTGTTTCACATAAAAAGAGCGATCTAGGGAGCATGAGGGCTCTGATTGGTCAACTCCACCTATGGAGCGATGACTCATTTATATCTACACATCACTGATCACAAGCTCACGTCCTCTCCAGGGAACAATTCAACTGAAGACAGTGTTTTATCAATTAGCATATGTCCTCAATTGCAGGATGAGTCAACAAAAACAAGAGAAAACACTAAAATATCAGTAATGATATCCACAAAAATACTCAGCCAGACACAGGTATAGATAGTGGTGGGAAAATGTATTTGTTGATATATTGCACTAAGATTCGCTCATAAGTTATTGATCGTGTATTAAGTCAAATCTAAATGTTCCAGCACGATAATGAAATATGTCATGACATGTTGAAACTGTAAATATTTGTTTTGTTTTTTTTCTTCCTAACAGTTAACCGAAATAATAATTTGCATTTGTGTGTGATGTACCCACACATTTTGAGATTTTTCCAGAAATATTTCATGATAATATTTGAGATTGTGTTCAATTTCAATATATATATATATACATAAAAACAAAAACAAACACCCAAAATCATCAAATTTGACTGTTTGGTGAGTTAAATAAATAACTGATATTTGGATGATTGACTTATTCTATTCACTAAACTCACTCATTAATGATGTCTAAACATATATATCAAAGTTAATTTTCTTGTTTTGTTCTTGTAATGTCAAAATTGCAAACATATTTGAGTGTTGTCACCTTGAATCCAGGATCGTGCGTGTGAAGTATCTCAGATATTTGAAAATGGCTGTGGAATCCTGCAACTTCAAAAACTCTTCCTCTTTGTACTTGAAGAGAGCGAGAGCAAAACGGAAAATGATCTGTGGAGAAATAAGGACGAAAATCTCACGACTGTACCTGTGTGAACGCAGAACATCGACATATCAGGCATGAATCCTTCAGAAGATAAAGGAAGTTAAGATGAATGTTTACAGCAAAAAATTGCAGGATCATTTTTATTGGAATGCAGTGGAATGTAAAAAAAACTCAGGACTACAACCTCAAGAACATGTGTTGTTTCTGCCGTGTGATTAAACACAGAGCAGGTAGAGTATTTTAGAGTGGGCTTATCAGAGATGTTTAAAGAAAACAGACATCTGATGGGAATAAAGGACTAATGAGGCTCAACAGAGCGATAGAAGACTGAAGCGTGAGTGGGATCATACTTCTGCTTTGTCATGACTTTTTAATAGTCCATTTCTATCCTAGTACAACTTTTAATTTTCGTATTTCATTTTCTTTTTTGTGGTTGTTCAGGGATGCCACAATACTTTAGTGACCACTGTTTTCTTTCTTTGGTTTGTCTTAAAAGAAAACATGTATGCTTCGCTTAACTCTTTGTAAATGCTTCAATACATATGTATACATCTGCAAAACCCAATAAAAAAAGTACAAACAAATAAAGATAATATTTTGTGGTATATTCATGTCATTTTGGACTTATGAAGTTACATATAGTATTTGTAATGACAATATGACACCATGAAACATATTGTTACATTGTATACATTATGCCCTTAAAGCTGAAAACCACTTTTCCACACTCCTTTTGGAATCTGATGGGTTACTAACACATGCTCCATTTGCTGTGTGCTGTGTCACCTCCACTGGCTGGATTTCCCATTCATAGAAAACAACAGAGAAAAACGCAACTCAGAAAAAGCCTGTCCACTACACATCACGAGGACATTGGCGTCACCCACGTGGGGTTAAGTCTGTCCGCCATTACAGCGAATCTGAAGTAGCATTAGCATTAGCATTAGCATCTACAAGAGAAGACTGCGCCACAGTAGCTGCTGCACAAACTTGAAAAAATGGCAGAGCAAACTGGTTCATGTGCTCTCTGTGGAAATAAAGCGTTGTTTTTCTCCCTGCACGTTTTTGAAACAAGCGACGGCACGAAACCTAGCTGGATGCTACTCTGAGATGATAAACACACACAGAGCCAGAGGGGAGGGGGGGGTTTTCCTTCATGCATTCCGAGCCAATCAGAGATGCCTCATTACTGCGTCATGGACATGTAGGCGCAATAATAATGGACAACACAGCAATATTAGTAAAATAACCATTAGTTATGGAATTTCCCTTTGGGGGAATAATAAAAGGAATATCTTATTTTACCATTTAATGACTCATTTAAATATAAAATTAAACATGAAATGTTGTGTATTTACTATATTTCTTTTTACATAATGCATATTTCTATAACACTATTGTTCAGACTGTCACTTAAAACACACACACAGGCGTCACATACAGATAAAAAAAGGCAGATTTTGGTCACATTTGCCTGCAGTGCAAATATTAAATTAAGTTAGGTTTGTAGGTATAAAGCAATTACATTTAAAAAATCTCCTTCATTCTAATCTTTGTAACCAGAAATCTTTCTCCTGATTTTCTCACCTTTGGACCCTCAAACAGAAAGGCATCCCAGATCTTGAAGAGGATGTCACTCACCACGCTGTCCACAAAAACCACCAAGAACCAGTTGAAGGTGATGAGGGAGAAGTCTACCTTGTAATGTTCAAAGTGGGCATGAAGCCGGGGCAGTTTCTCACTCATCAGATCCTTAAACACACGCTGGTCAACCTGCACACAAACAGCCGTGATACCTTTGCAGTTATTTGAGACTCTTATTGTGACAGCAAGAGAAACACTGGGATCAAAAAACAGGAATGACAAAGAAAGCAAACATTCTTCCCCTGAAACATCATGAGCAGCAGGATCAGTCACATGAAAGTGAAACCAAAGACACATGACTGTCAATAAACCATAACATTAAACCTGGTTTACCTGTGAGCCGAGCAAAGTCTTGGTGTAATAGTCTCTTGGCATGAAAACTTCCACAATGGCTATAAGAGTCCAAAAGGCATCTTCTTGGTCCAGATAGAGCAAAGCAATGGCTGCAAGCCTGATGAAATAAAAACCCACAATTACAACACATTACTTCGTGTTGTAGTTTTGGGAAATGATGGTGCGACAGCAAAAACATGTGACATGTGACAATACGGTCTCTCTATTGTGGGATATTGCATGTTTTTGTTGTTTTGCAAAGTCCACTGTCTAATATAATAGAATGATTTGGACACCATGACTGCTTAGCATATTCAAACTAGTAAACATTCTAATATAAAAGATAATAAATATTGGATTAATTTGTTATATTGATATAATTACATGATTACCAGATGCTTGAACACTGCAGTTTTTGTTTGGTTTTATTACTTTGTACTTATCATGAACGTTAAAGTAGTAAACCTTATAAATATAAAGCATTTGCATGTAAGGGAGTTATTTATGTTTCCATATAATGTGCAAAAAAATAGAAAACAGGAAAGCAATATGAGCAGGGCTGTCAAACTCATTTTAGTTTAGTGGCCACGTACAGCCCAATATGATCTCAAATAGGCTAGTAGAAAAAATAACATAATAACCTGTAAATAATGTCAACTCCATATTTATTCTGTGTTCTAAAGTGTAAAAAGTAAAATTAGATTAAGCTATCCCTTAAAAAAGACTAACTATGAAAAAACCTGAACTCAAACCCAAACAAACAAAAAAAAACAAGTGCAATTGTAACCATATTACCGGTCACAGTTGATCCACAAAGATGCAAAACATTTAGTAACAGGTAGAATATTGTTAAAATTGCACTCACTTCTCTTAACATATTTTGTTTTATCCATATATGTTCAGATTAATCACATTTTTTGTGCAAATATAGTTTGTAACTGTAAACATTTTTGTCATTTATAGGCTATTATGATAGTATTTTCCTGGTCTGCCCCACTTAAGATCAAATTGTGGCCCCTGAAATAAAATAATTTTGACATTCTTGATTTTGTATCTTTTCAGTGTATTTTTGTTGTTGTTTTCTTCCATTTCACAAACTCATCCCACGGACCAGATTGGACCCTTTGGCTCGGCTGGTTTTCATTATTTTAAACTATTACTAAACCACAATTACAATTATGATCTCTACAATGTTAAAACCAATTTAGTGTAATTATGGAGCTAAATAACAGGAACCAGATCCCTTCCTGTACCTGTTCAGTCCCTGACAGTAGCCGATATCTGGATTCCTCCAAGAAAAAGCCATCAGAACATTCCTGAGTTTCTGGATGCCACCTGCACTTGGGGAAGAATAGTGCTTGTTGTTGGGCAAAGTACGCAGCAGGTCCAGTTCAATCTGTTTGGAGGCAGGGTTAGGCTTCTCCCTAGCGACATTTAGTAACGTCTCATAGTAGTCTGCAGACAAGTGGTCCCGGAACTTCTTCACGTGGAAGTTGACACACCAGCGCCACACCTGAGATCGATGCTCATGAGGGACACCGCAACGTATCAGGGTTTTGAGCTCGGGTGAGCGAACCAGATCCCTGTTCATGGTGCTGGCCAGATAGTTCTCCCACTTGACCCCGACTGACACCTCCTGATCTGTCATGGACAAGGACTTCAGCTCCAATGCCCTCACCTTTGCCACCAGCTTCTCCTCCTCCTCTTCCTCTTCAGGTACCGTCTTAAAGCCAAAGATGTCATACTCGCTGATATGGGAGGAAATAGAGAAAAAGAAATGTTTTCGTTTTAGCATTTTTTTTTTTTATTCAATAGAGCAGAGTGTCTCTCCCTGAAATTCCCTTTATACCTTCCCTAGAGAATAAGTCTGTACTTGTATAAAAGTCAAAGCATTAGTGACAAAGACAACAAAAGCAGAGCAAGTTTTTCCAGTCAAGGAAAATAACAGCTACAGTTGTTAATTAAAAGTACAAAAGATCTTGTGACTCTTACCTGATCTTGTGACATGTCACCTGCATGACTTCTCTTGAAGTCATGCAGGTGACATGTGCACCTTTTTCACTTCTGCATTGAATAATTGTAAAACATTTTTATAAATAATAATTATTAAAACGATACCACTGTAATTTACTTTGATGCTTCGTGACGCAATATAACATTACTTATATTTAAATCTTTGTTCGTCTTTGCTCAGTATTAACAGAACATGAAAAGCATCTCTGCACCTGACAGTATTTGGTTTAAAGATGAGGTGATCCTGCTGGTCGGGGCTTTCAGCCTGCAGTGCATCCTCTAATAATCTGGAAATGACTTCTCTGGCTGGACTCTGCTCTAAAGATGAACACACCGGGGTCTTCACCTCTTGAAGAAGCACCAGATACTTGCTCTCCACTTGACATAACTTAGCCTCCAGGGCTGTGTACTGCAGGAAAAAATAAGAGATGAGGAACGTAAACACATTGTTTTAGTTGGTTCTTCATTTTCCTGTTGTGCAGTTTTACATTTCAAGGGTAACAGTTCAGGTCGAAGCTGGATTTCCCCTAAAAGCTACTCAGACTTCCTGATTCTATAAACAGATTAACTCACCATTAAACATCAAACATAAAAGATTACCTTTGCTTCCAAAGCTTTTTCTCTACTCTCTGCATTTCTGCGTAATACTGTCAGCTCCAAAATCTCTTTGTTCAGGAACTTGTTCTGTGATTTGTAACCTTGAAGACTGTCCTGAAGGTAAAAAAAAGAAGAAGAAGAAGACAATTAGTAAGGCCAGTTACTCAAAGAACAGTTTCTGCATCATAATAAAACAATAAAAAAAGACATTTTAGAATTTGAATTATTCTCTATACATAACTTTGTTTTATGGAAAAATTAAAACATATCATTTGAGATATTTGATTTTACTCAACGCATTCCAAAGGAGTAATAATTTGCGCACATATGGCTCATCAGTGAATCTAGTTACCTTTAGAATATCCAGCTCCTGCTGTTCTTTGTTGAATGGTGGTGAACTGGGGTCATTTGGGCTGCTGTTCTGCTCAGAGCTCTGCTGTGACAGCTTCATGATAACTTCATCCTTTGCCTGGATGGTCTCCATCAACATGCCCAGCTGGTCATTTATCTCCCCCACCTTTAATTTCAGACCCTTCAGCTCTTGTTGCAGACTGTCTTTCTCCAAGGCCAGACGCTCCATGTGGCCACACAGTGACTGGATCTGTCCATCTCTTTCCTGAAGCAGGGCCTCCAACGGGGAAACACCCCCTTGTGTAGGTGCTACTGTTTGAGTCTGGTCCAGGACTCCAGATGCATCTGAAGCTGGATCTGGGGCTGGAGCTGGGGCTAGAGATGAGCGATGGATGCTTTGCCAATCGCACTGGGATGTTCTTAGAGTCTGCTGTAGAAGTCGAACCAGCTCCTGGAAGAAGAAAAATACATTTTTGTTGCTTAACTAATATATTTGTTTGTTTAATTCAATAATAAAAATAAATAAATAAATGTAAAAAAAATAAATGAATCTGCTAATAGAACAAGTGAAAATGATCTTGGTAAGATTTCTTAAAATAAGAGAATTTAAAAGTAAGTTCTTTATATCTCACTGAAAAGTTAGTCTTTAGGTGATTATGTCTTATTTTTGTTTAATATATACAGACAATTAGATGATCTTCTCAATCATTATGGACAATATGACTTATATAAACGACTGCATTGTTCGAATCAGTCAACATGATCTGGACAGCAATGAGAATATTTGCAACAGTTACTCAGACAGAGATAATCGGACCGAGTTCATCAGTTCGTTCTGATTCCTGTTTGAGTGAGCAGTAAACCAGCTTTACAGGTGACAACTGTCCAGTGTCAAAACAGGAACAAAGAGTAATGTAGAGGATTTACACAGCTGTGACTGGTATTAGGAGAACTACAGTTTCCTTAGTTCTTGCATATGCATGACTAATCTTAAACTGTCTTCCTGTATAAATGACAATAGCAGAAACCTGACAAAGTGCTTCACTCAACAAACCAACATCAAGTTGGAGTTGAATTCGATGAAAAATAGGAAAGTAGTGGATTATTATGGGAAGAGAATGAATGCAAAAACCAGCAAAACTGTAACTCTCTCTCACACGATGATGAGTCTTAAACACTTTGCTTTTTTAATTGGTAGTAACAGGGGTAAAACTGTTGGGAATACAATATAGCAGTACCTTCTGACTGGCCAATTCTTCCCTTAGTTTTGCCTGCTCCTGCTGCATGTTGCTCAGTTCTTCTTGTTGACTCTGGAGGCGAAGTTGCATCTCCAGAGGTTTGCTGCCATTGCACTCCACAGGTGAGCTCTCAGCGCTGCGCGTTTCAACATTACGGCCAAACTTTCCAGAGCCCATCATGTCGCGAAGTAACGGCTTCTTAAGTCGTGCTGAATTGCGGCCAAAGTCAAATGTAAACGCTGATCCCAAGGAATCTGAGAGTGAAATGCCTCATTAGGTATGGCTGTTTTCACTGGACAGCACTCTTTTATACAGACAGTATCAGTGATGGTTAACAGAAAATAAGTAACTGAGCTTGAAAATCCACTGGTAGTCAATTTGTTAGAAAATAAATAAACACCCAAAGGACCTCTTTCATCAGGAAATCTGCAAAGTAAATGAGTAAATAACTGACTGTGAGATGCCAAAAGTGGACGTACATCTGTGTGTGTCCGGATGTTGTTTAGAGTCAGCGAAATCCTTGGGAGGAGCATCAACCAGCTCCCACTCCTCTGCACTGCTGCTGTTGCTGTTGCCTGTATAAAACACACTGCGTCTGCTCTCACCTCCTCTGCCTGGACGAAGATAAGACATGGAGTTCCTAAAAGAGCAGAAACCAGATGGGAGGATAAGGAAGATGAGAGTGACAGTTTCAGTGAAATACTGAGGTATAACTAACTGCTATAATGTATAAAACAAAGCAAGGACAAACTGTTAAAGAAGCCCTGGTTCTGCTATTGTACATTATAACATTAGTACAAACTGTCTATTGAGATCACACAATACTTGTGTGAATAGGCCTTGTACTGTTAAAAGCAAGTTGTAAAGAAATTTAAAAAAAAAAGCAATCAATAATCTCGTATTTCTTAAAAGAAATTGAGCTCAAATACAAGCAGACAGGGTTCTCTCTGACTATAACCCCAATGTGTGCGATTGTGCTTTTCACACTTATGTATGTGTGAACATGAAAAGCATGTCAACTCAGTTGAAATGTGTGTACTAGAGCAAAGTTATTCCTCACTGGCCTTACACCTTCTCAGTACTAACACCGTAGACATCTGGTAAATGTGATGTACATCAGATATAAAGAACAGCTCAAGTGCAGAGGTGACAGAACCAATTGTTTTTTCACATCTTATGAGTGTAACTGTAAAACAATACCTATGGTGTCTTAAGTCTCAGAAAGTACATTTAAAGGTGTCATTCTGCTGAAAACCACTTTTCCACCCTCCTTTTGGAATCTGATGACGTACCAACACACGCTGCCTTTTAAAGTGGTTTGTCACCTCCACTGGCTGCATACCGCATTCACAGAAAAACAACAAGAGGAACAAGGGACCCAGAAAAAGCCGGTCCATCTGATGTCAGATGGACTTTAGCGTCACCCACGTGGGGTTAAAGCCGTCCTCCATTGCAGCGAATCTGAAGTAGCATTAGCATTAGCATCTACAAGAGAAGACGGCAGTAGCTGCTGCACAAACTGGAAAAAATGGCGGATCAAACGGGTTCATGAGCTCTCTGTGGAAATAAAGCCTCGTTCTTTCCCCTGCACGTTTTCAGAACAAGCAACAGCACACATTTTTGTCATTTCAGTGTGTTGCATCATTTGAAAAAATGTGTTATGCATCCTAGAAGGGGAACTGTTGATGACTACATATTACAACAAGAAGCTGTGAATGTAACCATTTCCTCTGCAGCAGCAGCAGCAGAACCTCGGGAAGAACTAAAGAGGAATTTTCTTTCCTCAATACAGCTCTATTCAGCCACATAGCAGACAGACTAGTTGTGGCAGTTGAGCAGACACTGAAAACAAAGACTTTGTCTTAAAAAACGTGGACATGCTATTGAGCTGCAAAAACACTCTACTCAGCTTATCTTCTTACCTGAGTTCTGTACCAATGTTTTTTAGTGAGAAGTTGAGTGGGTTTGTGGGTGCACCAGAAGGCCCTCGGGCCGACTGGATCCCCACCATTGATCCGCCATCCGTTTCTGTTTCCATGGCAAAGTCACTCCGAACCTTTTCCATACCGTCATTTGGCTTTTCAAAGAGAAAGGCATCTGAAATCCAAAACAAAACAGGTAATGTTCATACATTACAAATAAATAACTCAAGCATCTGGTTCTATATAGGAAAAGAATTTCAAGATTCATATCAATGCAAATTAGATGCAATCCTGACTGATGTGAGTGACCGGCCTTGCTGTTTTCTGCATTATATACGCTTTTCTTTCTTTTTTTGGATATACGATTACAAATGTATAGCATATTAATTTACTGTTGTCAGGCTCTTGTTGCTGTAAATTCATTGATGTGCAGGAGGGGTGTTTTTTTTGTAAAAATTTAAAAAAAAAAAAAATCAGTTTTTTTATATAATGTAGATGCAATCCCATTAACCAAGAGTATTGTTGTCCTTTAAAAAAAAACTCTCTCAAAGTAACCAGTTTGACAGTGTCAGGTCTTTCTAAAAATCATCCCATTAATAAGGGACTGCAGAAAGAAAAAGCTGCTTTATCCAAGTCTGTTCTGTCTCCACCATCAGTAAAATGTTATGAGAGTGCAGATGATAGTCTAACACTTCTAAGTTTTACACAGTTATAAAGAAAATAAAACAAGTAGAGCTTTATAGATAAATATCAACCACTGTGTGAGCCTGTGAACATGCAGAGAAGGAAACGTACAGTATAAACAGACTACTGTGTACAGCAGTCAAGTTCCACCGTCAGCAATACAATGTAAAATACAACGATGAAATCTATATTATAAAAGGTAAGAATGTCAGAAATTATGTTTCCTTGCTAAGAAAGAGAAATAAGATTTATGATGAAGAAACCCAGTGGCAACTCATAACAAATATAACAGCTCATAATATAAAAACAGCTCATAATATAGTGAATTAAATGTTTATTATTTACAATGATTTGCTATTCTCCCAAATCAAACTCAAGTTATTTAGTTAGTTTATGCTGTATTTATGTCATGACTTGCTTTTAATTTTACTGTTCTGCATAATTTTTTCCTGTAAATCACTTGGTTTAGAAAAGTGCTATGTAAATAAAATACCACTTCACTTGCTTAGAATCACAGTGTGTGTATTGTTTGAGGGAAATGCGACTTCGATGACCCTGACTGAATTCCAATGAGGTACTCCGGCTGCTATTTACAGCGCACTGCCTTTGGGTACATGGGCAGCCTCTAACCATCAGAACATGCAGAATGTGGTATTTCTAAGCTCAGCATGCTAAACATAGTGTGCATTTTGGGGGAGAAATTAGCTAAGGAAGTGTGGGATGATTATACAAGCAGCTCCTCAATTATACCGTCACACCCACTGACAAAAACACTCAAATATCCACCAACATGGCATTTCTATTGTAACTTAAAGACTATTATCACACCACATTTGTGCTGATAAAACAAGCTGCACTCTATCACCTTAAAAAAAAACCTATTGTACATTTTAATGCTCTATGTATAGTTCTGCTACTGTACACAATGCATCGTTGTTCTGAACACATTCTATAGCACAGTCGTATTTAGTTACACTTTGAGCAATGGCTTATTTTTGTTCATCTTAAACCACCTTCTAAAAAAAATTATCAGAATAAAACATTTTAGTTAACATTCCACAGCTAGAGGCAACATTGATGAGGTATTACTGACCAAATCAGCAGCCCACGCACATTTCATCACAGCTTAGTAATGAAAGGTCAATGACTTCTGAGACAGAAACAACACAGGAAACTTCTAGAAAATGCATTAAAACTAACAAACCAAGGACATTCCTAGACCTTACATTTAGCTTAAGATTTATTTTAGTGTATCATGTTCTCAGACTCTTCCAATTCCAACACCTGACAAGCAGAAGCATTTATTTGTATTGAACGAAATTATCATATGTGTAAGATGACAGAAAAAGGAAGAAAAAGATACATGTGCTAGTTCTCATTTGTCCAAGTTATCATTCATCCTTCAGTTTTCTGAAATTCAACTGGACTAATTAGCAAATTGTGTAGTATGATTATTGTAAATTATATATATATATATATATATATATATATATATATATATATATCACTGCAAACTTATAACTATGCTTGGCTCCATTTTCCCTGTTAAATAAATAAATAAATAATTTTGTTCTTGAAAACATTTCGTTACTCATCCAAGAGACTTTATCAGTTCTGATGGAGTCTGATGAACAGATGAAGTATCTTGGATAACAAATGAAATATTTTCAAACACAAAACTAGTTTGGTTGAAATTTTAAAAACAAAACTGATTTTGATGAAGAAAAAGCCACTTTCAACCCAGAGAGACTGTGTCAATCCACTAAAAATAATCTGATCCTGAAAACAAAGCTCAAACTATTATTTGATGTAATGATGATGGAAAAACCCAAATAATATCTGTTCTGATATGAGAGTAAATGAAAATGTAATTATGTCTATTAAGTGACGCAATAAAGCAGGATATGCTTGAACTAAACCGGATATTACATGATGATTAAACTAACACAAGCTCTAGATAATGAAAGATTTGATCATTTCTCTTTCAATAATTTCTTGAGATAACACTCTGTGCATGGGACCTTTTAATTTGCAGCTCTTATGTAAATATACTGCTGTTTACTTTCAGCTGGAGCCTAGATGTGGTAAAACGCACTGATGAAAATGAGTTCACACATTGTAACTTCCTCGAAACACATGTCGCTGCCTACCGTTATCCTTGCCTACGAGGCCGGTGGGAGGATAAGCCAGGGTGGGAGAGCTCCAGCTGTCCCTCTGCCCAGATCCTCGTGTGTTGCTGAATTCCCAGCGTTTCTGCTGTAGCTGCTGCAGCCAGTAATTCATCACCTGCCTGCTGGGTGCCTGAAAATCAAAAGCACAAACACATAAACCAGATCACTCACAAAGATCGGATAAAAATAAGAACATTTTCACTTCTGTTCTTCACACCTCAGACACAGCTTACACATTTAAACATGTGCTAACACCTTACTGCGGGGAGACCATAAAAGCACTGAAATAGTGGGTTGCTATTAAGATCTGTCATGGGAACAAGCACAGATGCCAGTTTCAGTCTCAGTTACAGCCTCAGGCATTGCAGTCTGTTGGGTATTAACCATTCACACCATCTGTTATTAACATGCAAACTCTGAATGAATCCACAGGCACCTGCACACTAGAACAACCAGTCATATGACACAGGGCACTGTCACATGACATGCTGTGAATCTTTTTAAGAGCATCATGGAGCTCGATCACAATCTAAAATTATCTGTAGATGTAAACAATGACTAGGCAGTGTTGTTTTTGTTGTTTGTTTTCCTTCAATCAGCTGAATATTATGTCTAGTCATTATGTAAATACACAGATAGTTGCATATGTGACAGAATCTGTAAAGTTATAATGGGCGTGTGTGGCATTTCCACACTAACATAGGAAGTGACAAATGACAGCAAAGCAGAGACACACATGCTGAAAAGTTTACCTTGAGTAGGAACTCCTTCCCGGCCGTACGGATCTCAAACTGACCCTCCTCTCCTTCCACGTCGTAGCTAAAACACGCATCGCCAATCTCGATATGTCCGAGTGGCAGGGCATCTTGGGGAGTCTTGAAGTAATACAAATAACACTTCCTCGGATCATACACGAACCACCTCGGCTTGTACCCCCTCAGAGGCCCCTTGCCGGAGAGTTTGTTCAAGAATCCGCACAGTTTAGAGGCCTGCTCCTTCGCCCCTTCCACGTCGGCCACGTCCAGAGACTTAGACGACACGATCCGTGAAACAGTGCAGGAGTTTTCGTGGCTGCCATCCTCCTCTTCATGCATCTTTCCTAGAACTTTCTTCTTCGGGCAGTGCTACGGATGCCCACTCCTATCTCTATCCGCATGACTGCTTGCCTTCCTTCGACGGGGATCATGGGAAATGTAGTTTATAACTGATAGGGCGACGTGTAACGTATGTGCGCGTGAGGTCGAAGTACCGCTGGGTGGAGGTGTTGATCAGTAAAAAAAAAAAAAAAAAAAAGACACAACATGAAGGACTAGAACGAGCATCCTCTAAGGTCTGATCATAGTTTACAGCCTTAGTAGTTATGGGTGTGTTTTGTGGGGGGGGGTTAAGGTCACTGGGGGGGAAATGTGTCATATGTTGTACAGTTCTAAAGGAAAAAGTCAGAATTATGAGGGGGAAAAAATCACATCTGACTTTAATCTCCTTTTTTTCTCAGAATGATATTAATAAAAAAAAAATCTAGCTAGTTGAAAAGAAAAAAAAATATTCATCAAGGCACTCCATGTTTTTTTCTTTTCAACTAACTGGACGATATTCACCTCGAATTAAAGAGCAGCATCAGAACAGGTTTTTCGTCTATTCTGTAAAGTTACTGAGCAGAGGTAACTTACAATAGGTAACTAAGTAGAAGTACTTTCTTTACTGTACTTAAGTAGATTTTTGAGGTATATGTAGCCTACTTTACTTGAGTGTTTATTTTTCTGGCAACTTTTTACTTTTACTCCCTACATTTTTTAAATTAAATATCTGTACTTTATACTCTTTACATTCTCAGTATAGACTCGTTACTTTTTCAAAGCAGAATGTGACAGTATGAAAATAAATCAGAAATTGTGAATTAGTATATCATAATTTTGACTTTTTATCTTAGAATTATAAATTTGTTATCTCATAGTTATGTTTTTCCCCTCACAATTTCGACTTTTTATCTCACAATTTAGATTTAAAAAAATCTTTTTTTTTTTATCTCCTATTTATGACTTTTGAATTTTCCTAAATGTTATGTCCATACCCACTAAACTGAGTATCATGATCCAATAAAACACATCATCTACACAGTAACTCACTTTTAAAGGCTTTATTTTTGGATCTTTTATTTATTTATTTATTTATTTATTTATTTATTTATTTATTTATTTATTTATTTATTTATTTATTTATTTATTTATTTATTTATGTATTTATTTACTTTTGTTCTTCCTCCTTAAATTAGATGTTTATGCTCATTAAAACTAAAATTGTCATGCTGTTTCCAAAATTGTAGTCAGGTTTTTTCAGGCACGTCAAGTGTTTTTCTCCACAGTTTACCCTCCAGATAAGCAAAATTCCACTGATTACCTGTAGTAAAACTATCCAGCTGATTATGATTGAACAAGCACACAAACAAGCATATGGGGATCTTAAGTCTCAGCCTCTTCAGGGAGGCTCTGAGATCGGAACATTAATGAATGGTAATCAATGGGAAATAAAATGCTAAAATTGTATCTGGCTTGTCATGTGCCCTGAATCACACACATGTTGACCTTCATAATAAATGATCATTATTGATGTGCGTTTCAAGTGCTTCTGTTAACCAACAGCTGATTCATTTGCCAGTAAAACCCAATTTGGACTACACACCTGGCGCATATATGACGTCACCACATACTCCAGACCACAGCTGAGGGGAGTGTGATGTCACATACGCGACGCATTGTAGTCTCTTACTAAGCCCGCATAAAACCTAACGTCACGTTTGCTTCCCATCAAAAACAGATGGTCTGCCTATGCCACATCAAATATGTATTATTAAACGCTATCATATGTGAATTTCAGAGCACTTGTCAAACGGAATCACAATTTAGCTTAACTTGCTCCATTCACTCCATTCAATTTTTGCGAGCTAAGCACCCATGGACCGGAAGTAGAAGGGCGTGACTTAGCCTCCCCATAACTGTTAAATACGTTTTAAGAAAACAGGGATTCTATCATTCAATAACTTGACGTGTTTGAGGAAAAACTGAGATCAATTTTGGACTCTGCACCGAGACAAACCTGCCCCAAATGTCACATGACCTAATGTAGTTTGACAACGGAGATTCTCACTCTTCGGAAGATATAAACCGACAAAATAATCACAGTAGGTACAATCATTTATTTGTTCAAAATACAAATGGCAAACATCTGATCTGACCCTTTATGGTTCATAATTATCCACAGAGGAACCATATCCCAACAAACACAGTCATAGACCAACAAAAACATCCAAAACAAACAAAAACATTATCCAAATGTAGTCCAAAACACATAAAAATATAAATAAATATGCACAAATGGCTATTGCATCATTTAACAGGACCCACTTCCAATATCCCAGTTTTCATCTTAATATTTTAATTTATAGTACAATAAAACACATATTGCATGTTATCAAAATGGTTGATTCAATTTACTTTATTAAGACATTTAGATGCAATTATGTGGAGATTTAAAGGGTTAAACACACAACAGCAACACCTATAGTAAGTACAGCACAGTATATGTCTTAAATTAGCACAGACCATAATAATATTGAACTGTATTATATCATAATGGTTTGAGTTTTACTGTATGAATTATAAAATTAGACCATTTGTTTACTTATAAGAGGAACATAAGGTTGTTTGTTTTTCCCTGCGCAGTATGCAACAGTAATGTGGTGTGTGACATTTGACTGACATTAACTAATGTGTGACCTTTGATAGACTCACACCCCCTCACAGATATGTTGCCTTTAGCCAGAATAAAGATCTTAGATAGTCTGCACTCTAAGTCAAATACGTTTTATGTTGCACATCTAAAATCAACGTAAGGTTATGCAAAGCTAATTATACAAAGAATTTAGAGTGGGTTCTTCACATAAAGTATGGAACCAATGATAAAGTGTGACCCAGAACCTCTTTACTCCCCCATGGGTGCACAGAATGACTCATAAAGACGTTGATCTAGCTGAGATGATGTTGAAATTGTAGATCAGGGTATTATAGCAATAGTTAATTTATGGCACATTTTAGGTTGATGTTCATCCACAGCAAAGTAAATCTACAAACTATATCAGTGAAATTAAATGACACTGGATGCTGTATCACAACCAGGTGTTTCTATTAGGAGCGATGATAATATTTGTCATGAGGCGTTAACTTTGGGGAACGATTAAATCGAATCTCATCCCATTCAGTGTGATACAAACTCTTTCTGGTTATTTTTTCTCCCCCACAGGGAGTTCCTACTGTTCAGAAACCAACACAGGTGATTCATGAAACCTACCTCAGCCACAGAGGGAATGAGTTTACTGTTATTTTTTTATGATATAATCACAGACAAAACTGGGAAATGTTTTTATGCCCACTGAAATCTTTGGAAACAGAATGGCTCTTCCTAAACATTTCCATATTGTTCATGTTTGGTCCTGCCATTTCTGTTTGTGACATCAATATTTATTTAAACTCAGGTCAAAGCAAAGAGAAAATCCAACGCTGACGCAAATTTTCTCCCATTACTACAGTAATCAGACAGTATGTGGTAAACTATCTCTCCTTGCACACCAGCACACCCATGCACAGTCAAAACCACAGTGTCTCACAGTTTACTTTCCGTTTCTCTCCAGGAAGCCCTTGCTTTTCTTTTTCTTTTTCTTTTTTTAAGACGCCCTTAGCGTCATTTTCATGCAAATGTGCTGTCTGAACTCTGATGTTACCACTGCTGAGTACAACTGCTTTCCAGGCGAGTGGAAAAACCTATGTAATTGTAAATGTCATGTGTCTATATCTCCCATGTCGGGTCATACTCCCTCAGAACACCTTTGGTGGAAGTTACAGAGAGTTTAGAAGTTGACAGACGCATGTTAATGTATGCTGAGATGACACTAGGTTCAAACCATTTAGCCTTTATCCCAAGGAAAGGTAAGTCCTCCATCTGAACTGAAAAGTATATCACAGTATCTGAGTTTGATATTAAGCTGAAAATATCCTTACTAACTCTTTGTTTGTTTATTTTTTGGGTTTTTACAGGAACAGAAAAGGAATGTGGCACATTATACAGACTACACAAACTCAGAACTGAGAAGATCTGCCACTTTTCTGGGATAAACAATAGAAAACATAGCAAATCCCCCTGCCCCGGGGTCTGTCTGAGATTTTGTTTCAAGGTAAGTACTGTTACTAGA
Organism: Siphamia tubifer; assembly: GCA_020466265.1. Taxonomy (NCBI): domain Eukaryota; kingdom Metazoa; phylum Chordata; class Actinopteri; order Kurtiformes; family Apogonidae; genus Siphamia; species Siphamia tubifer. The sequence continues at coordinate 22,541,241 of CM035788.1, read as the reverse complement.
TAAAATCAGTCAGGTTAAACTATTAGAGAATGAATGTTTTATATTTGACATTATTGGAAAAAAACACAATACAACCAGCAATAAAAGTAAATGCCTGAAGCAAATTATCAACATAAGATTCCTTCAAATATATATATATATATATAACACTTAAAATAGTTTGAAGGGCTTAACTGTCAAAGACCTAAAACCACTATGACAAAAAGTGAAAAAAACTGATCTAAAATGTGTGTTCATCTACTAATCCTAACACATGTTAACAATTCAGATAAAATACAGTTTTTCAGCTTTTCATCATTGTAACTGTTTAGAATAGAAGTACTTTATTGGTCCTACAATTGGGAAATACATTTATGTTGATGCACGATTCCTATCAATACATGTAAAATACAGTTTGTCATCTTTTTATGGTCCTCAGATATGACCCATTTGGATGTTTAAAGACTGTAGTGGACAAAGAAACAGTCAGTTTCTGCAACATTGATTCACCCATGTAGTTTGATAAAAAAAAAAAATCAAATATATAAAAACAGAGACAACTGTAGAAAATATGACTATTTCAGATAATATATAATTAACTGAATATAAAAACTACCGCCACTGTCATTTATTAAACTGCTTGTTTATTTTTAACTTTTAAATTTAACATGGGATTTCATGAACGACTAATGCAATGAATATAGGAAAATACTTAATTTTCACTGAAAAAATGCAGAGGATGCTATTATAATAAGTAGTGGTAATTGGTAAATCAATTTAAAAGATTAAATGTAGAGGAAAAAAAATAATTTGGAGGATAAGAAGAAAAATGTACCTGGAGGTTTCAGGGTTAAAAGCAGGAAATGTAAATACAATTAAAGAAATGAATGGAATTCAAAACAAAGATTTATTTTTAGTTGAATACTAAATAAATATTTGACTGTAAACGCTTAGATATGAGCTGAGGTACTGTATCCTGATTTGACTATTGATCAGAACAGTCTGCTTTTAGTCTGGTTGACACCTCCTGGAGAATAAACAAATGAGCCAGTTGAAATACAGCCTCACTGCATGCATTATGAATACTAGTCCTCTACATCAACTGTATGTTTGGCTTTGATTAGAACTGGGCGAAGATGGAGCAAAGAGAGCAAGCACTCGAATGTCCTGTTGACGGCACCGAGGGGAGTCTAAGGGAACTGACGTTGAAGTGGTTCATAGAGACGCAAGTGCATCTCATCGTCCACAACGGCTTCTTCCCCACTTGGTTCCTTGGCTTCATCACCAGAAAGTAAGATATTTTTTGGAAACAGCTTAAATGTTCCTGTTTATAGACAGGATCACATTCAGTAGAAATATTTGCAGTAACATCAAATTGTTCCCTGAGGTTCTACAATGTTTTGTATAAAACAGTAAAAATTAAATTCCAGTATTAATTATTTCTTCAGACTTTAATTGTTCTCTACATTCATGCTACTTGGAATTTTATTTACATTAAAAAAAACATGCTGACTAAGAGTCCATTTTTCGACACACCTACACTCACCTGCCGAGCAGACGTAAACTCCTACATATAGAACATGAAGTACTTTTACATTATGGAAGGTTTTAATGGCTGAATGGATTTTCCTCTCTAGTGTAATTTCCAAGGGAACATTATCTGCCTTTTTGACCAAGTCTGACTCACTGTTCCTCTAATGGGCTTTTACAGTAAAACCTCTTATGAAGGTCATATTTTTATGGTTGTTTTTATGACTAATCCACAGGGATGCTGAAGAAATACTGAGAGAAAAGGAGCTGGGTTGTTTTTTGATCCGCCTCAGTGACAAGGCCATCGGATACATACTGTCTTACAGGTAAATTCTCATAGTTTTGTCTGTATGTCCTTGAAAATGTATCTTATGGAAGACTTTAGTCTTTTATTTGTGAGGTTTATTGTATAAATCAAGTCAAAACACCAAAGACCTCCTAACCTGTGAATTATGTAAATAATTTGAGATATATTTTTTCCTTTTTTTTTTTTTGTTTTTCAGTAAAAGTCCAAGCTCCAACTTTTGCAAAAATGTCATTTCAGTTGTTCATTTAACCCATAAAGATTCACTGCTACCTCTTTGGCAGTTCTAAGATATCCATATTTTTTTTTTCTATATACTTCACTTTTGTAAGTGATTAATCACCCTTTCTTATAATTTAATCCTCATTATTTTGTGTTTTTTCAGCTAAATTAAGTATTTTCCTACATTTAATTTGCTGATCAGGTAGATATTCACAAAACCTCAGATTAAATTGAGAATTATTACATCAGAAACAGAAAAAAAAAGTAAGTGTTGAAGTGAAATATATCATTCACTGTCATTTATTAAACTCCATGGGTTTTACGGTGTATCAATGTTGTAGAAGATGAAGGCGTTTTCATATGTATCAAGGAGCCTCTGAACATCCACATGGGTCATATCGTATGACTATAAAAAGATGACAAACTGTATTTTACACCAGTTATTTACATGTATTGATAGGATTTGTGCATCAACAGAAATTAATTTTAACCAGTTTCCATCAGTAGATGGTTTTAGTCATCAGTGGTTGTTTGAGTCTTAATGGGTTTTTGTCACATATTACAAAATATTATGTACGTCTTTGTATTGCAAATATTATCCAATACATTTTAACCAAACAACTCAAATCATTATCATCTAAATATGTGAACTGACAGCAACTAAAAGAGCTTGTTTTAACAAATGTCACAAATCATTGTTTGTTACAGAGGCAGGGATCGGTGTCGACACTTTGTGATCAACCAAAGTGAATCAGGACAGTTCATTGTCTGTGGAGACACTGAGGCACATGCCAACATCTCTAATCTTATTGAATACTACAAAACAAGCCCTATTGAGCCGTTTGGAGAGTATCTGACATCTTCATGTTATGAGGTAGGAACAAACTCCATGAGTCACATTCTTCTTCCAGAACCCGAGATTATATAAGTATGACTGATTTAGTGTTGAGGTCTAAAGGGTGTTTTGTTTTTACAGACTCTGAATGAAGACCTGTATGATACTATTCAGTTCAACCCTAAAGAAAAGCCTGTGTCTACCGTCAGAGCTGTAAAACATGTGACCAAAAAGCAGATTAACACCCAGAGCTCAGAGCAGCCGCCTACACGGCCACCAAAGAGCAACAAGACACTGGAGGCAAGTACAATACAGAAGGTTTCAAGAATATATCATGCAGAAATGGACAATTTTCTTGGGATCGCTAAGCAGTTTGTAATAATCTGTCTTTGCTCCATTAAACAGGAAGTGCCTCCTTTGCCTCGGAGGAGCAGACATGTTGAGAATGGCTTCCTCAATGATCAGGACAGGGTTCTATACGCCCAACTCAGGAAGCAAATACCCAGGGAGGTGACTAGAGAGCAGTCAATGTATCAGGATGAAAATCCAAGGAGGGGTGAGAGATGCACCACCCTGGATCAGAACATGAGGAGTGGTTCACCATCAAACTCTATTTACTCTCAAATTGAAATGCTAGACAGCAGGAGCAAGTCATTGCCTCTTCTGGCCAGTAGCTGTGATGGTGAGCAGTCTTACAGGCTGAGTGTGCCTCCACAAACACCACCAAGACTTTCTCCAAGGCCTATCAGACAAGTCCGCAGTCAGGGCCTGGCTTCAGAAACAGCCAACTCCACCAGCAGACCAACCAGCAGCCATAGCCTGGACCACCTGAGCGACGGCGCTGTCTATCACCTGGCTGGCCGGCCCGGTAGCCCACACACTCCTTCCACTGACGCTCACTCATCACCAGAGCACTACTGTGACTCACTGTATGCTGAAGTCTCCACTGAAGGCATCATTGGTGATGACTTTGATAATACATATGAACAGATTCCAGAGCAGAAAGACACAGCTCGGCCTAAACCCAATGGCAAGGCTCATGAACCTCTGGGCGACACCAGATCCAAGCACAACCACTCCTCCTGGGGATTAAAGGTTAGTCATTTCAGTCAGTGTGATTATATTATCCTGTCAACTTTTACTGATTATGTGATGTGTTGTACTGTAAGCCTTTTAACATAATGACATTTACCTCCTCTAGAATGACAAATGGAAATGGCTTTTCCCTGATGTCAAAAGGAAATTGTGATGAAGATGAGCTGAACGCCTACCGAAGAAACATTTACAAAATCTACTCAACTCGACACTATTCTTTAATGCATACTCTGTGAACATTATCGTACTACATATAAGCACCAAGGGCTCATACATTTATATATATATATTCTCTCTACCCGTGTATTTATTATTTTACATTTTCCTTTGTGCAGGGCAGTACGCTAAAGAAAGGTGCAGGCTGTGTACTGATATATAAAAAAAATACATTAAACAGATATCTAATGAAATGTATAGAATACTGTCCTTTATTTTTTTTATTTTAAAAAATGTATGGTAAATTTGTTAAGTAGAGACCAAACAGTTATAAAGTTAAAGATGCCATTCCACTGAAAACAACTTTTCCACACTCTTTTTGGAATCTAATGGTGTTACCCTGAGTTACCATCACAAGCTGTGTTTGCTGTGTGGTGTGTCACCTCCACTGGCTGTGTTTCCCATTCATAGAAAACAACACAGAGAAACTAGCCACTCAGAAAAGCCTGTCCACTACACGTCACAAGGACATTGGCATCACCCACGTGGGGTTAAGTGAAGTAGCATTAGCATTAGCATCTACAAGAGAAGACGGCGCCAGAGTAGTTGCTGCACAAACTGAAAAAAAAATGGTTCATGTGCTCTATGTGGAAATAAAGTGTTGTTTTTTTCCCTACATGTTGTCAAAACAAGCGACGGCACAAAACCTAGTAGGATGTTACTCTGGGATGGTAAACACACACAGAGCCAGAAGGGGGGGGGGTTGCATTCTGAGCCAATCAGAGACACCTCATTACGGCATCATGGACGTGTATGAGGAAGTGCCGGTAAACTCTGTTGTTCGACCTCAAGTCGTTTTTCTACCCTCCTAAAACAGCTGGAAACAAAGCAATTCAGATGTTTTTTGAAATAGATCCAACACACAATGTACTCACTTACAATGGTGAACACAGCAATATTAATGAAATAACCATGGAATGACTCATTTAAATGGTGCAGATGAAAAAGCTTACATGACATAATACAATGTCTTTTGGAGTTTGTGTAATACCTATGAATGAGTCATTTAATTAATTTTCAGTCTTGTCAAAGAGGAAACTGTTACATACTGTATATGACAAAGCAGATGAAAATCATGTTTAACCTCTTGAAAGGAAGATGTAGAACTACCATAAACTCCCATAAGGAAGTTTATATTGGAAAATATTTATGGCATTTGTATCTGATGTATTTAAGTTTACAGTAGGTCATAAAATGATTCAAAGATGTATTTCTCTCATGGAATGATTGACTGACATTGATGCATCAATAAAAATTGATAAGCAAACTATCATATTAAAGGAAAACATGTAGCTGCACTCCAGATGTTGGAAGGGTTAGTATATAGGTATTTATGTCTATGCATTTATACCAATGTGGGAAAAATGCTAGACTACCTTTGTTTTCTTCAGAGCTGATGTCTATCGATTTTCAATGGTTTTCTTGATAATAACCAAAATTACTTCAATTCTTATATCTATATCTATGGCTTTGAGGCATTCCATGTTTTCTTTTTTGTCTGTTTTAGTCACACAATGCACACAGGAGTTAGTTTTTGGTGACTTTTGATGGTCTTTTTTCCGCAACCATATAAGGGAAAATGCAAAAATATACAAAGTTGTACCATAACTGAGGGTACTTGTTCTGACAGTGTGTTTTTGAGGTAGTGAACAAATGTCTAAAGTGTGATACCAAAGTAGATGTTTTGACTGCCGTCAATGATGCTCTTCATTCACAGGAAACTTAATTTGCATACTTCAACAGCCGTAAGCAAAGAGGAAGGAGCCCAAAGATAATGACGCTGCTTTTTAATGATAGTTTTAATGGCATCAGTAGCACAATACTCAAAGCTTATCTTGTACTTTTGCACTTCATGTGAGTATATTTATCTTTACAAGCAGTTAAACAGAGGAACTGTTTCAGTGCAGAGTAAGAAATAAGCAAATTAGGTGTTTCCCCTGTGAAGTTGTATAAAGCCAACCATGTTGAAGGTTTTTTTTCTCCACATGTTTTCATGACATGATCTGGTGGCATCAAATGACACAATGACAGTGGAAAACAGATAAACAAAATGTACCAAAAGACAATTATATTGAGTGTATCAGTGTTTGAATAACACATTGACAATTACTGGGTTTACACGTAATCTGGTAAACAGAAAAAATAACCTTGTGTTTTTCTCATAAAAAAGTACACTTTTCTATGCTTTAAGTTTTATAGCTCATGCTTCAGCATTATCATCATCAGAGCCATAAACATTAATAAAGGCACTTCACACTTAACATTTCTGGCCTGTCCTATTCACCTGTAGCCTTCAGGTAATTAAAAATCCAGACAAATCGACTCAAAATCATGTTTTTTTTCCTTCCCCGTAGGCAGTCAGTACAATACACATACAAGTATTTTAGGTACAACAGCACTTTCATCACATGACTTAAAAAAATCTGTTTATTTTTAGCATCAACTGGTATGATGACTTCTATAAATATCTATTTATTTATTTTATTGTTTTAAATGGGCTTTGAAAAATGTATGACAGTTGTTTTCATGGTGAAAGTGCAAGATGGTGTAATGCATATGTACATCTTCTGTCTTTTTTGGTGTTTCTTTGTGGAGTAACACTAGATTTCTATTCTATTCTAAAGAAAAACAACGCTAAAGTAAACAAGATCACCATTAACCTCATATATATATATATATATATATATATATATATATATATATATATATATATATATATATATATATATATATATAAAGCCAAACAATTTGGAAAACCTTCATGATTGTCATATTTTGAGAGTCTAATGGCCATTAAATCAGACCAAGTTAGAGCAAAAGAGATCTCATGGAGAGAGATCAGTATGGGCTTCATGGATATCCTACCAGGCTTGGACACATTTGTTTATAGTAATGGCTGCTTTACAACCTCAATATCACATTGCACCAGAAGCGTCTCTGCTGGAAATCATAATTAACAGCTGTTCTCTGTGAGACCAGTAATTAATGAAGCCACACAATCAGCTTTGAATTGCCCTGAATATTTGATAGTGCTCTCATAAAGGGAGCTGGAGATAATAGAATGAAGAATTAA